>OX424574.1:150044877-150637377 GCA_949152435.1 Gastracanthus pulcherrimus | reverse complement strand
GTGGCTTATGGCTGGTAAGTTAAATAAAAGCTTTTAAGCGTTTTTCCTCCTGTTCTGCCTTTGTCCGCAGCTAATTGAATTATTTTCACATCCGCGAGATCGATGCTGAGTTGGAATGAGATCGGAGTTTCGTCTTTTTTAGGATAATATAATTGTTTACCAAGATTGATAAAAAGGACCTTGTGGATTAATTAGTAATTTTCCCTGGTTTTAGCAGGTTATTAATTTAAACTAGGATGGGGAATAAGTGGTCTACTAATTAAATAAGAACTAATTAAATTGTATGATTATTGTACTATGTCAACAAGTTTTTATTTATTTTTATCTTGTAGTGAACATCTATTTCATAAAAGTACAGTTTTTGTATGTTATTTGTAGTTAGTGATGAAAATAATGCTTACTTAAAGCAATATCTATTAAAATACCGCATTGACAAGTGTTAAGTTTAGTAACTGCAAATATTTGATTAAAAGCTTTCATAATATAGCTTTTACATCCCAGCTTTTACATGCAGCACTATTTTCTACATATGTATCTTTCTGTGTTACGATAATATGTACGATAATATAGTACTACTATCGTTTTTACTTCAGTGTAAAAAAGTGTACGGTATTTTTATCGTACTATGCAACTTTCAAAATTAAGAACAACGAAACCGCATGATTATCGGAACGTAAAAAATTTAATTTCCTGACCGCATTTGCTTGCGTAAATATCAGTGACGTTTGCTTTTCTCGTTATATTCAAGCTTTTAAGTTTTTAATAGACATAAGTACACTTCTAGCTAAAAATAACAGAAAGAGTTAAAATGCAGTTTTAATTCTTTAATAATACTATTTTTGTTACTCGAACAAGAGCAGATAAAAATAAGGCCAAAACGCATTATCAAATTCGTGAATGTACAATAGGTGTACTTTATGTGATTGTAATGTTATAGTTTTATTTATATTATCGCATATTTTCTTCAAAAAAAGAAAACTATTACTATGAACAGTTATGTAAAAGCTATATCATTTGATGAGTGATCATATCATATTTTACGTATATGTGCTGCTATAAAAATATTTATGTAAGCTTTATTGTAAAATTAATGATTGGGGAACATGACATTGTTATGGCTCCTGTAATATAATAACTGTCTTATAGCCAGAATATGCATTCTCTTAAACAAGTACTAGCCAAACAATAAAGTACACTATTATACTACTTAGCAAAAGCTGTTTTTTATCATTAAAAAGTTTAGTTGCGAAATTCTTTGGAACTCTAGCATCGTGGTTGTTTTAATTATTTCATGACACATTCAAAAGTAAAAAATGAAATATATATACTAAAATATTTATGGAAAATGTTATACATCTGCAGAATTTGGTCATGAAAATTTGAATACGTTGACGAATAAAACTCTAAATGTTAAACTCAAAAAGCGAAATTGTTCAGGGTATTTTCGATCCACAAATAATCCTGCCATCATTTTGCTATATACACAGTAAAACGCCAATATAGCAAGCAGCTTATTGTTAGATTGTACAAGCATGTAACTGTAATGTGCGCTTTGATTTGCGAAAATGCACCAACGGTGAAAGGGTCAGTGAATATAATATATTCATATTCGGAATGGGATTGCACATATTTATCTGCCTGGGTTTCTGCGGTTTTCTTTGAGGATTTAAAAGTAATATTTTTATGTCATGTATTTATCAAGTTAGAATATTCTTTTTACTAAAATCAATAAAATTTAAGGCTTAGACTGCATTAGAGTAAGTGCTAATTTTTATATATAAGTTATTTTTATGTAGTTAAGGTGGCCCCGTCGCTATCTACGCGCTATCTACCCGTATCTACGCGGGTCACACAATTCTTTTTTCTAATAAACCAACGTATTTCCAATAAAAATGATTCAGTATCAATTGTAATACTTATTGGCCTAAATATATGTTATAATATATGAAAAATTATAACGCATGTATATGGGTGGTTCCATGTCAAGTGAGCATTTCCAAAAATAACAATGTCTAAAACTCTGAAAATATGGTGGTATGTATACCCAGAATATGTAAATAGAATTACAGACCCCAAGATTATATGTCAAGGGCAATTAAAGGTTGAAAAATGCGTTTTTTTTATATATATATTTTGAGATTTTCCCAACATTATTTGATTTTTAAATAAAAAACTACGGACTATTGAGAAAAAAGTGTAACAACATTTTTTGTTCAAACTGAGGTGAGGAATCTAAAAAAATGTATTACACCCTATTGTGATATTTTGTGAACCGATGCATTGTGATATATTGTGATATTAAGGTTCTAGAAAATCGATAGAAACGTTTTCAAAATAAAAAATCTTAAAATTAAGTTTTTCATATTTTCTTTAATTCTGGATTTGTTAGAAAATAGTCTCAAGTTGAATATAATTTTTGCAGAATTTTTAAATAATGAACTATTCTTCGGTATTTCAATTGTGTGACTGTAATAAAAATTCACCATTTAAAAGTTCTGCAGGAATTATATTTAGCTTGAGACCATTTTACATGAGGTCTAGAGTGAAAGCAAACATGAAATACTAGATTTTAAGATTTTTTGTTTTGAAAAAGGTGATGGTGATCTGCTAGAATCTGAATATTACAATACATAATAATGTATAGGTTTATAAAGAAGAAATACGAAAAAGTTTTTACACGTTCTTCTCAAAAGTCACTATTTTTTTAGCTAAAAATCAATCAATGTTGACAAAATCTCATAATAGTAAAAGAAACGCATTTTTGAACCTCCAATTGCCCTTGACATATAATACCTTGAGGTCTCAATTTTTTTTTAAATCTTACTTTGAGGAAGTTTTAACACAGGATGTTATGGTGATTCATTATTTTTCTTTTGTTAAATTTAAATAATTAATTTATTTCTGCTTAAGAGAATGAAATAAAAATCCGCTGCCAATTCATTGGCACTTAGCTTACTCAAACTTAAAAGAATGTTCCAATATGAAATTATTTATTCTATTTATTGCTGGGGTGAAAAATAAAAATGACAAATATATTGCTTTTTAATATGTCGACATATATACATAGAAATATTTATATTTAGTAATTTAAAGTTATGTAAAAATATAGTATAAATTATGAAAAAGTATTGTTGTTTAAAATAATTTTTAATATATATATATATATAATACATACCATTTTCAGAAATAAACTTAAGATAAGATAATAATATGCAACTAAGAAAATCTTAAAAATGTGCATTAACTGCAATTATTCGAGTTAATTATTCAACATAGTTTATTCAAACTCATTTTAACTGTGAACCCAAATTCTAACTCTATTAAATTTTAGTCGTAACAAATTGTATTGGAACATAAAAAATATATTGATTACTTAAAAAATACTTTACAGTTTTTATTTTATTTTGAAACTATTCAATTCAAAATTTTTTTTACAACTTATTGGAGTAAAAGCATATTCTTGTAATAAAAACAAGAATATAAAAAAAACATCTTTTACGCACGTCTATTAGACAAAATTTATTTATAAAACTCAAGAATAGTTTTCAATTATAAATAATCCTATGCCAAAGTATAGCATTTAAAAAGCAACTTAAAAAGTTTTGTATATCAAGTTACATTTTTTTCAATTGACAATAATAAATTTTGCAACACTATAATTGTTGATTAAATTTTATTTATGAATATAATAAATGCATTCTACTTAAAAAATGAAAATTTTTTCGTAATTTTGTTCGAGTTTGTGAGCAACGGATTCACTCATTACACAAATATAATAAAAATGAAAAATCGGTATAAAACAAAAACAAATCGATCAATATTAAATTATTTTTATTTCAAATCTTTATCAAAAAATAAAAAAAAAGAGCTTTGAATTACCGCAAATACTCAAGAAAAAAGCTATTATAACTTATTTGAAAAAAAATTAATGTGATCAAAATGAAAAAAAAAATTATAATAAAAGTGAATCGATAAACCTTAAAAATTCTTCTTTATTTTAAATCTTCATCAAGAAACGTAAACAATGATCTTAGAATGGTAAAAACTTACCGCTTAAGGCGATGCTAAAGCCACCTATCACCGACAAATACGAGGATCCACTTTTCTCATTTCATTTTCAATTTTGAGTAAATATCTCTATGGAAAGTTGTTATTCCAATCAAAAAGAACAACTTTTCAGAGAGATATTTTCTTAAAATTTAAAAATGAATGAAAAAAGTGGATCCCCGTATTTACCAGTAACACGGGGTTTAACATCACCTTAATACTCAAGAAAAAAGCTATTAAAAAATTTTCTTAAAAAAAATATAACCTTGAATATCTTGAAAAAAAAAGTCCTCATAATCTGAGCAAAGAACTTAGCCTAGAGATAGTAAAATCTACCTATTTGGAAATTTTCAGAAGGAATAATGCTGTTTTACTCAAGTCATCGTTTGTCATAAAAAATCGAATTTTTTTACAAAATGATTTTTTTCTCACTCATAGAAAAATAAAATGTATCAAAAATTTTACAGAATAATCTTCTCTATTGTCCTAATTTTATTTTATTTTTCTATGAGTGAAGAAAAAATCATTTTGTAAAAAAATTACCTCAATTTCTTCCAAAAACTTTCCATCATATTTCGGGGAAATCACCGTTCAAACTAAAAATGACGTTTCCGTGTAATATAATATATGAAACACCTTATCCAAAATTTCGGGTGGTAAAAGTATCCGAACTATCAGGTGGGAAAGGTAGGTAATTTTATGCTCTTTCAAATGCGTTTATACTGGCTCGATGATATTATTTTTAACGTACCAAAAACCCGAAAAATTAAAAGCTAAAAATGTAAAAAGCGCTAAAAAATAAAAAAGATCCGAAAAACTATAAAAATTATTATTATACCCCCTTTGTTTAATAAAAGCAAACATAATGAGCCCTGAAGCATTAAATATTACCGTGGATTACTCGAGATATGGGTGTATACAAACTTACATTAGATGTTACAAAAGATGTTTCTAACATGTTATTATCAAAACTTTTTTTTTACTATCACACAGCTTCCTCCTTGAGGAAGCAAAAACAGTTCTACATTCTGAAGACTATATTATACCTGACAATGACGACGAATTCAATTCAACTTTGAAAATCGTTAGTCATTCATGATTACAAAAAGTTATTAGACTTTAAACCCAAAATATAACTAAAAACCTGTATAAAACTTTTTTAAGAATGTTAAAAGTGTCCCCTATTTTCTCTAATACTCGTATTAATTTTTTAGATTTGTATGTTAATTTAGATATTAAGTTAGCTATTATTCTTTTTATTGAGAATCGAAAAATTAATCAAATATCTTGGAGTCTTCTTAAGGAGGTTCGGGTGCTTTAAATTGACCATTTTCTTCTTTTATGTAGTTAAAATTCATCAGTATCAATATTTATATATGTAGAAGTAGTATACATTATGAGCATAAAAATAAATTTTTATAAACAATTCTGATGTTTCAAACATAATTATGGCCAATTGAGAAAAAGGATCTAAAAATGCAAAAACTTTTTCGGTATTCAAGCAATTTTTATTTTTAAGGTCTTATTCTATCTCTTAAATTTATTTTTATAATCGACCAAAACAACATTTTTAAATAATTTTTTGTTGCTATCATTGATGGTTTCTCAAAATATAATTTAAATTCAAACTAAAGTATACATTTAGTTAAAATTACATTTTTCCATAACTCCTTAGATACTGTTTTAGGTGCATTGGGTTTATAATTATTAAAAAATTCCCTTTTTAAAGAGGAAGCACTTTAGAGATAAAAACTGACTCTAATCAGATTTATAAGAAATAAAACATAAAAAAAACTGATATACAATATTTCAATACCTTAATATTACTTTAATTATTTTAATACCTTTTAAATCAATATTTCAAGATATCAATGGAAAAGTTATTAAAAAGAAAACAGAAATATCATCGTTTATAAGTAATTTTATACTCTTAAGGGGTAATACCACTCTTGCGGCCCAAAAAAATGCCTAATTTGTACGATTTTTCACAAGAGTAGGAAAGATGGGATCAAATTTCTTTTTTGAGGGTTTACTATACATATATTGAGGTACAAAAATATATTTTTTTGTACATTTAAATACAAAATGGCGGCTATACAGCGAATCTCGTGAGAAGCCTTTTTCAAACTGGGAGAACAGATTACTCGTAAACTATTACATGGATTGGATTGAAATTTTTACTGTAGCTTCACAAATACATTCTCTAAAGAAGTACGTAGCCGTTTTTTTTATAAACAATTTACATCGTTTTTTTGCAAGAAAAATCGACTTTTTTTCAGAAGTGTGCCATTTCTACAAAAATTGAAATAAAAAAAAACCCCTACGTACTTCCAAAGTTAACGTTATATACGAGGGTAGTTCAATAAGTCTTTAGAATAAAGTATAAAAACAATTTTTTTTGGGTAAATTTTTTTTTATTATTCAACATAATCTCCTTGGAGCTCTATACACTTGGTCAATCGCTTTTTAAGTTTTTTTAATCCTTCAGAAAAGTGCGTTTTTGGAAGTTCCTCAAAATAAGCACTTACAGAGGCAATGACGTCTTCGTTGTCCGTAAATCTCTGTCCACCAAGCCATTTTTTCAAGTTTGGAAATAAGAAAAAGTCACTGGGGGCTAAATCTGGTGAATACGGTGGGTGTTCGACCAATTCGAATTTTAGTTCTTCAATTTTAGCCATTGAAACGAAGCATGTGTGAACTCGGGCGTTGTCGTGATGAAAGAGAATTTTTTTTCTCGCCAAATGTGGTCGTTTTTTTTTAATTTCTTCTTTCAGCTGCTCTAATAATGATGCATAATACTCACCAGTAATTGTTTTACCCTTTTCCAAGTAGTCAATAAGTATAATTCCACGTGCATCCCAAAAAACTGTAGCCATAACCTTACCAGCTGACTTTACGGTCTTTGCCTTCTTTGGAGCTGGTTCGCCTGTGGAAATCCACTGTTTGGATTGTTCCTTTGTCTCAGGAGTGTAGTGGTGTATCCATGTTTCATCCACAGTCACAAATCGACGAAAAAATTCCTCAGGATTCCGACTTATGCGCGCCAAAAGAGCCTCAGAGGCGACCACTCTATTGCGTTTATTCTCAGCTGAGAGCAAACGCGGCACCCATCTTGCCGATAGCTTTTTCATGCCTAATTTTTCATGTAGAATTGAAACAACTGCACCTATAGATATCCTTGTGGCCTCAGCTAAATCACGCACTTTTAATCTTCTATCCTTCAACACCATATCGTGGATTTTATTGATGATTTCGGGAGTAGTTGCTTCTACGGGCCTTCCTGAACGTGGTTCGTCACTTATTGATGTACGACCACGCTTAAATTCATTTACCCAGTTATAAACCGTTGCTAAGGCAGGGGCAGATGTGCCATGAACTGAGTCCAATTCATTTTTTATCTCATATGGAGTTAAACCCTTTAAATGAAAATGTTTAATTACCGCTCTGAACTCGTTTTTTTCCATTTTTCTTAACAAGCAATTTTTTTTTCAATTGGTTATAAAAACACGTAAACTCAGAAGATGTGGACTGTGACTGCACCATATATCTAGTCGGGAGTGGTGCTGACTGAAAACAGATGATTTGGAGCGATTCGCGCGCCATCTGTTGGTCATTCTAAAGACTTATTGAACTACCCTCGTAGATTAAGACTTTCTTTGGTTTTTTGTTCCAGGTCTCATACTTTCCGAGAAAAGTGTTCTCCCGTTTGGAGGTTTGAGAAAAAGGTTTCTTATGAGATTCGCTGTATAGCCGCCATTTTGTATTTAAATGTAAAACAAAAATATATTTTTGTACCTCAATATATGTATAGTAAACCCTCAAAAAATAAATTTGATCCCTTCTTTCCTACTCTTGTAAAAAATCGTACAAATTAGCCATTTTTTCAGGCCGCTAGAGTGGTGTTACCCCTTAAAAATGCAAAACGAAGAGATAATAGAGCCCACCTTGGCTCAGTGGGTAAGACGCTTGCCTACTGGTACAAGACACTCTAGCAGTCGAGAGTTCGATTCCCGGTTAAAATTATCGAAAATTTTTTCTTCGAGTTTTTCGTCGGGAAAAGATCTCCGATTACGCATTGTGCTTTGATGCAGGACGTAGGTATGCGCTCATATAGACTCCTCAAAAGTGTCTGAAACTCTAGAAAGCAGGTGACGGGTTTCGCTCGACCGACATCGCATAATACAACAAACAAGTATATAAAACACAAATGTAAAATTCTAAAACACATATGCATTGCGACATATCGGAAGCCAAAAAAGTGGGGATACATGGCCATTAAATACAAAGAAAAAAAGAATTAAATAATCATATTATTTCTAGAATACATAAATAATTTACCTTATCGATTTCAGAATATTGTAAAGTAAAGAAATCATTGTAAAACAAAAACGGATTGATGAATCTCGTAATATCTTTTTAATTCAGAAGCTTCATTAGAAAACGAAAAAAATTAGCTCTGACTTGAAAAAACTGACAGAGCCGTTCTCGAGATATAAGCGATAAAAAATATTAAAGGAAAACATAACCTCAAATAACTCGACCGACATCGCACAACACAACAAACAAGTATATAAAACACAAATGTAAAAGTCAAAAACACATATGCTTTGCGAGATATAGGAATCCAAGAAAGTGGGGATACATGGCCATTAAATACAAAAAAAAAGAATTAAATAATCATATTATTTCTAGAATACAAAAATAATTTACCTTATCGATTTCAGAATATCGTAATATAAAGAAATCATTGTAAAACAAAAACGGATTGATGAATCTCGTAATATCTTTTCAATTCAGAAGCTTCATTAGAAAACGAAAAAAATTAGCTCTGATTTGAAAAAGCTGACAGCGCCATTCTCGAAATATAAGCGATAAAAATATTAAAAGAAAACATAACCTCAAATAACTCGGAATGTAAAGGTCTTTATAATCTATGCTTGTGACAGTCTCAAGAGATAGTAAAAAGCTACCTTTTTGGAAATTTTCAGAAAGAATAATGACGTTATACTCAAGTTATTCTTCGCCAAAAAATACGATTCTTTTTACACAATCATTTTTTGTATGGAAAAAGAAAAAGGATAAAGGCTTAAAAGTTTTACAAAATATTCTTATCCATATTCCTAATTACCTCAAATTTTTTCAAAAATTTTCCATGGTTTATTTTCCAGATATCGTCGATTAACCAGAACACGACGTTTTCGTGTCTAACAGAAAAAATAAAGTAGCTTATTTAAAATTTCAGGTCGAAAAAGATAGGTAATTTTATGCTCTTTCAAATGAAAAAATAAATGAATCGATGAGATTATTTCAAACATATTAAAAATTCCGAGAAACTAAAACTCAAAAATCGATAAACAGCTAACAAAACAAGAAACATAAAAAAACAACAAAAACTGTTTTACAGCCCCCTTTCTTTCAAAAAAACCAAAATCATTGAGCCTCTAACATTAATTTCAACCGTGAATGTTCAGAGTAATCTTCATCCACATCCGTCCACACAAACACACACACAAATACACACACACGCACGTACGCACGCACACACAGAGACTTTTTATTAAAATAGTGAATTTTAACTCGTAATGTCTCAACATGTTTTTAACAAAACTATTTCTTTTACTATCACAAAGCTTCCTCTATGAGAAAGCAATATCAATATTTTATGAAAAAGCAGCATACCCCTCTCTGCCTCCCATTAAGCTGATCATATTAATAATAGTTAAAGCTAAGTCTATATCAACATTAAAAGTTCATACATTCTAATTGTCTTTTTTATCGCGCATTGACCTATCCCTTGAAGTCAAGAGGCTTATTTTTAACATAGTATACGTTTAAAATATAAAAGTTGCTGTAGCATGTTACAGCAACCGAAAACAGATCATCAATACAAAAGCAATACAAGTCATGAGAATAATGTCCATCGACAGGTCGTTAATCATTCGGAGCCTAATAGCTACTACAACACTAATAAAGTCGGACTTTTCGCGGTATTAAAGCGAGAGCCCGAGAAAAAGACCTCGCGCAAATTCATCAAGTTCCCGGGAGGGAACGGCCGCAATGACAGGCGTAAGCTTGTGTGTACGGCGAAACGCTCGCGGTCATAAAAGTAGAAGGGGAATATAAGGAAAGTGCGCGTGCAGCGTGAAGAAGTTGCGCTCGTATAAACCGTCGGCGCGCGAGTTTAAAACGCGCGCAGCCTTAATTTCGAGCTCTCTCTCTCTCGTCCGCAGGGAGAGATGTTCGCGGAGCGAACGAGTGCTCGTATAAATCACCTTTCGTTATAGACGAGCAGTAGCCGCGGTTCGTCAGCCAGCGGAGGTGTATAAAACGGGCGAAGCCTATTTCCGGCATTCGTGGATTTTGCGTGGTTCGGCGGGCCAGGCACGAGCATGAGCGACGGGCGCCGGGCGCGTATAAGCGAAATTTTGCCTTGTCCAAATATTCGAACGTGCGTCATTGTGCGTACGGACGATCGGAGAGGATTTTGAAAAGTGTGTTTAAAAATTCGAGACTTCGAAAGTCTGTGTTGATTTTCTAGGAAACGTGGTTTTGCAAGTGATAGTACTCAATATTTGCACCGACTAATTTTCAAGTTCTTAAAATTTATAGAATTACTCAGATAACGATTTTACGTTAAATTTAATTTAGCACGTATTTCAAAGTTGGTACTACCCGGGTTGAAAATTATTCTCGAACTATGTAGATCTATTTAGTTTGCCATGGGAATAATCGAGGGCCTCGATAAAACTAGATAATGTTCTACCACGGTAATTAACAAAGTTTTAACTATTTGTCTAGTTTACATATTTAAATTGCTTGAATTTCTAATCATACAACAAAGGAGTCTATTTTGCAAAGTATTGATTAAATCTAATTTTTTGTAATCCGAGATAGTTTAAATTCACGTTTTTATATTCCTAGAATTCTTAGCTTTAAAATAAAATTTGTTTGTTAGTTATCAAGTTCTGATCAAAGGAATACCTAAGTTTAAAGCTTTCCTGGAAAAGTCACACCTGCGTACTCACAAACAAGTTTAATAGATATTTTATAGACTTCTTAACCCTCTAACACCCTACAATCTATTTTCACCGAAATAAATAGGAAACAGCTTGTAAACTTTAAAATGTCCCTATCATCTACTTCGAATAACTTACTCAAGTAAAAACAGTCTCTAAATATAAATTTTGGCGGTAGAGTTTAAAAATCGACTTTAAATAAACCTGCTCTTAATTCAATTTAATTTTAATAACTAACGTCGCAATTTGTTGCTCTATGTATTTTTAAACAACTACCAATCAAGACAATTACAAAAAAAAAGATTTTAGTTTAAGTTATTAAGGAAACATGCGTATCATCATACGGATTCTTTTAAACAAATACTTATATATTTTTTCATACCTAACAGTATCATTGGTTGACTATATTAATTGGTTGATAAAAGCGATAAAACAACATTTTACGCGAGTTTAAAACATGCATGTCACACAAGGCAAATTAGCAAAATAAAATGTAGGTTTATCGAAAAAATTACGAAAATCATCTTGTAGTTTAATTTAGGTATTGCACATTTAGAAAAAATATCGTCGCTGTTTCGAAAAAGGCTTATAAATTATAAATTATATATTATATACTATTTATTGATAAATGTAGAATAACAATTTATAAGACTAACATATTTCAAGATCAAATTTACAATAAAATATTAGTTTTTGCTTGTCTCTAATTTAGAACAAGTCTAGATATACTAAGCAAAATGATCATTATTTTTGACTGACAAAGTGGTCTGGTGTTTACAGAGTCAATAAATTTATACACTGTTATAGTGATTTCGTGTTTCATATTTTTAGTCTCAAATGAATATTTGCTTCCACTCAATCATGTAGTAAAAAGTTCATTTAATACCCTCTATTTTAAAAACATGATTTTACAAAATTATACGATACAAACCAATTAACAAAATTATTGTGTTATGTATAATTTCAGAAAAAAGCCCCAATATAAATCCATTCCAAAAGATACTCGCGGACTAAAACTAGTTTTCTCCGAATTTCCGAAATTCGAGGATCCAAAATATATATCGAGGGTCAGGCTCTCTTGAAATTCGCGGAGTCGAACCCCGCCCTAATTGACGAGCATTCCGGGCAATCTCAAGAGGGTCGAAATGCCGCGCGGCCGTGGCGGCCACTCGACAATACACGCCTGTATAGTTCCCGCTCCGCGCTCGATCGTTTGGAACGCTAACGATGCGTGCGTAAAAAGTTTTCTCTTTTGCCGTACAATTTTGCTTTTAATCCGGAGTCTCGGGTGCGCGATGGGAAGACTGCCGTTGCTGCTCGTTACGCGCGCATTTCTTTCCGCGCGCCTCGGCTCTGTTCTTGCTTTTTTTCCGCCGTTTCGCTCTCATTCGCGTGTACTCTCGGGGCAAACGGTGTCGGCGATTTGTCGAGGACTTTTCTCCCTGCGAGTCGGAATCGATTAATGAATTGTTGGCTCTCTTTGCGTGGGCTCCAACCAAATGAGTATTAATGCGCTCTCGCCGAAGTTCGGAATTCACACTCGATACTCGAGACTTTTTCTTTCGACGGTGAATGGAGCATTCGGAAAGAACTTACAAGTTTAAATTGAATTTCAATTAGGATCAGGATACCCGCTGGATCAAGAATTTAATTTCAATGAAAAGTTTGTTTAGGATAGCTGTTTGTTGTGAATAACTTAACTGTTTAGACTTCGCTTTGACTTTTTTATCCAATTCTTACACATATTTATAATTCAACAGAAATATTGTAGGAAAACTTCAAAAAAATTGTTAACATTAACTTGCTGTTACACTACGGAATTTACTTTCTGTTTACGCATATCAGGCATAGAGATAGATATACATCTTATTATATTTTTTTATTGATTCCCTATTTAATGGAGCAGTTACGTCTGATTGGATCGCTCGAGTTTGCATCCCAATAAAAACAAATAATTCATTCAATATTCAGATGCATTATAATTTATTCTTATAACTTTCTGTCTGCGGAGTTTGAAAATAAAGTAATGTCTGATAAAAAGAAAGTTTTATTGATAGTAAATACATTAATCAATTTTCAATTATAATGCACTTTTCCTGATAACGTTAGTTATCTGTCAAATTTATTTTATGTAAATTTTCTAATTTCGTCAGTTTCTAAAATCGAGCGGAACTGATTAGTGGTGGAGCAGTTTCATGAAGTGTACAAAATTCAAAAGTAATAAAGTATTATTAATTTATTAGTTATAACTTATATGTATACATATCCACTTACGTTGTTTGAAAATGCCACAATATTTACTGAATGATTTTTTCCTAAAAAAGTATATATTCAGTAAGTTAATTATTTATGATTTTCGTTACAATCATAGATTTTTATTCTATTTTTTTAATTTTAAATCATTGTTACACTGGTCTTAAAGGTTTCTTTTTACAAAGAACTCCTT
Organism: Gastracanthus pulcherrimus; assembly: GCA_949152435.1. Taxonomy (NCBI): domain Eukaryota; kingdom Metazoa; phylum Arthropoda; class Insecta; order Hymenoptera; family Pteromalidae; genus Gastracanthus; species Gastracanthus pulcherrimus. Next base: position 150,623,868 of record OX424574.1, on the reverse strand, counting down.
TTAAAACAATGTTTTAAACTTTACAGAGGAAGATTGTAATTTATACTACAGCAATAACAAGAATAGAGTTAAACTCTATATTTAAACTTACTGCGTTAATAATTCTCTAGTTCAACTTATTAAAGTTATATCAAAAGATAATAAATAAAACTAGAAATTATTATTGTCTTTTATATTACTCCTGATTCTGCTTTCTTTGGCAAAAAACAACTTGCTTCATTCTTCCCGAGCCCAGATTTGTTTCTGTTAGATACAATTTCCGCCGAAAATATTTACCTAATTTACGGTAATAAAACCTGCGTTTTGTAAGCACTATGCAAAGAGAAAATTAACTCTACCAAAAAAGTTATTAGATTTACTAAGCTTCGCATATCGTAAAACTACCTGGCCACGTAATATTTCGATAAAAAATGCTTGCTTGCGCGTTAGCGACTAAAATCACTCACAACGACCTACACCACTTTTGCATCGTATTCAACGTAAGACGCAAAAAAAGAGGCAAATTACGAAACGAAAGTGGAGCAATAATCCCATAGTACTTACAATCAGTCTCAAGCGTATTTCCTCGTAGGGTGGAAATGTGGCGGAAGGCAGCCGTAACAGCAGCAGCAGCGGCGGGAAAAGACCCTTGGCTCGGTCACGGCCTGAAACTTGCTTGATCGCCGACTTTTTCGCCGCAGCTTCATCTCGCAGCACGAGCGTGAGACATTCACCGGGGCGATACCGCGAGAAACACCCGCGCACGAAATTCTTTTTTTTTCTCTCGAGCTCGTGGAAAATTTGTGTTCAAAGGAGCGAAAAAAAGTTCACTAAATTCCCGCGAGATACATCCACTTGGCTCGCGAGTTGAATATAATGGCGCGCGTTCTTTATAGTTTAAGGGGTGCGAGCTCTGCACAATTTATGACGGCTCGCTGTTCACTATTTGTCCACAGAAATTTAGGAATTATTGTTACGACATTTATATGTAGATCGAGTGTATTATAAATAGGAGTGAAACATTTTTTGAATACTGATGTTGTTAGGAAATAGATATTTTTTTGTTTACTTCGAATTTTAAGTCAATTTTTCACATTATTAGTTAGATGTTTTGTTAAGCGCTATCGAATTCATTATGTGCGAAGTTTACATGTTCGTAAATTTGATACTGTACAAAGAGAGATGCAAAATTGTGGAATCCATCCAAAATGTTTTAAAAGGGGAGAAAACGAGCAAGACAAAAAAAGGGAAGAGTATACAATGCCAAACAGATTTGAAGTTAAAAAGCTGCTGGAATGCTCACTTTTACGAAGAAGAATGCAATAAAGAATAACTCACATAGATAATTTATATGCGAATACTAATTCTTCCAACCATTTATGCAATATTTAGAAAAACCTAATGCACATTTTCTTATAAATGTTAAATTCATTTTTATTATCTTCAAAGTTAAATATTGATTTAGATATAGCAATTATTTTTATTTTTAAACTTACAATCGATATCTTTTTTATTTGTAAAATAAAAATATTTTGAGCAAAAAATGTATAGATACACGTCTTTTATTAAACATTAAAAAAAAATTTACTGTAAGCATTATTTGTTCAGAGAATTGTAAGAAGACATAGGGGCTTAATATTAGAAAATAGGTAAATGAACTGTTCAGAATGATAAGATCATTTAAATAAGATCATTTAAAATTTCTTTTAATATTGATAATCATTTATGTTTCATAATACATTAAATAGTAATTTGTAGTAAATTGTACACGACAATAATTTGATTAATTAAATTATTATGCAATATACTGTTGTAAATTTATAGTAATTTATGACCGTTTATTAAATTTTTAAAATGTACTTATTTCACTGTGATTCTAAACAGCCGAAATAAAAAAGATTCTAAAAATAATATGTAGAGTTTTGAATATTTTTAGCATTTATTTATACACATTTTAAGATTCTGAAAATATTTTTATATTTTTTTTCTGCATGTAGCCTCAGATAAGTTACAATCGATTTAAAAAAACGATTAAAATAATTCTTTGTTTATTCTATTTGTAATTAGATTTGTTATGGTATGACCTACAATCAAATGACGTGGTCAACGCCATCTATTTTATGCAGTTCTTTACCAGAAAACAAGACGTTCCTTGATAAATTTATTGAGATGTACTAAATATAAAATTTTAAAATATTGTTTCTTTTTTCATAGTTATATATAATAACGCTTATGAATCAAGACTACTCGAATTAAAAAACGACAAGAAATATTAGTTTAGTATTTCAAAATATACGTAAATAAATGCCAAAAGTATATTTTACCCTACATGTTACTATGTTTTGTCTTTTACAAAATCTTTCCAAAAATTTCAAAAACTTCAAAGTTTTCACTCTCGATTATACCCTTGACATAACTGAATTACAAAACATTTTAAAAACTAAATTATCGTTAACCTTCAACCACTAACTCATTCTCATACTTATTTCCAGTAGCACACCAACTCAACTACAATCAATTGAACACACTACACCTCCTAAGAGACAGAAAGAGAGCCAGAGTGAGAGGGAGAAGAGCAAAGCCTCCGCATTCCACGTCAGAGCCAGCGTGTGAAAAAAGAGCGCGAGGCAGGAGGAAAAAAAATTGATTACGAAACGCTCCGAGAAACGGCCAAACAAACACACGCTACGCAGAACACGAAGAAAAATATGAAAAATGCTGTTACGCGCGCAGTCGCTGGCAGTGAGACGTGTCACGCGCAAGGTCTTCGCGGGACTGGCCACCCTATCTCTCTCTCTCTTTCTCTCTCGCCCTTGCTATATCTCCCTCTCCATCTCACCTCCATACAGATATACACGCGAGCCCGGAGTACAGCCGAGGGAAGAAGACCCAACCTCTTGGCTCCTCGCGTCGCCCCTCAATCGAATTACACGAATCAGCTCTTGCTCGCTGCCGATGCCCCACGCACTCTCACGTATACAACGTACTTGTACACACGCGCAGAGTCGCACAATACACTTAGCAGGCTCTAATCACGGCCGATTACGCGCACGCGAGCTCCCTCTCTCTCTCTCTCTCTCTCTCTCTCCAATTAAAGCCCTGCCTCGTGTGCGCCCCTCTCCAAAACCCAGAAGAAAGAAAGAAAAACAAGAAATCCCCGAATCAAACAATCCGTCGCGCACTGTTACACACGGCCGTCTATCAGCTCGGTGCAATGTACACCTCGCAGGGCAGGAAGATACGAACGCACGCTGCACTCGTGGTGCTAGTCAGTCAACTGTCGGACGGTACAAGGTATATAATACGGCCGCGCAGTAGTAACAGCCAGCGTGCGCGCGCGCGCGGCTGGGCCAGAGAGCCAGAGCAGCAGCAGCAGCAGCAGCAGCTGATCCGGGCGCGCACACCCGCGAGCGTGTAAAGCCGGGAGCTGGCTGGTCGGCAGGAGTCCCCCGACTGTGCGGCGACGGCTGGAGGGAGGGCGAGCAGCGGTATATGCCTCTCCACGCGTGGCCCGGAGGGCTGGCATCCCTCCCTCTCCCTCCCTCGCGGAAGAGGAGAAGGAGGAGGGGGGGTGTATATAGGTATATCGAATGCGCGGTTCGCGCAGTCGCGCTGGAACGGAGAGAAAGAGCTGCTGCGAGTAGAGAGCGCGGGAGCTTAATCGGCTGGACTGTAAGGTATATAGACGCGCGCGATCGAGCCTCGAGAGGAGGTTGCGGTGTATTGTCGACTGCTGATGATAATATTGATGAGAGTCGCGCAGTGATGAGAGGGGAGAGCCGCTGCAGGTGGCTTTCCGTTGAGAGGGATCGTGAGATCGGAGTGGAGGCGCGCAATCGAGACTTCGTCCGCGTAATTTTAGGAATGGAAGGTGGTTTACTGTAGTGGTAGTTTAGGTATACCTATGCGATTGGAGCGAAAGCAGTTGGGTGGATTCTCGAATTTTGAGTTGAGCCTTGCTTTGTTGGTGGGAATCGTTATTGTTAGTAATAATCGTTTATTTATTAGTAAATGAAACAAATTTTTTTCCAAGCAATTCCGTTGTGACCCTCAAGTACCCCCCGAGCGTTAAAAGGGTGCATCGTATTTATAAAACTCGCGCTATTTCTGTACGTGGATGGGGACAAGGTCCGGAACACAGGAGGATATAAAAGTATGTATCCCGCTATACACAAGCTTAAATGCGCTAAGCAGCGTGCACTAAGATAATGAATGCGTGAAAAACATCAAATACCTATCGTATCTCTGTAGGTTTCTCTTATTCGTGAGGACTTTTTTCAATTACGAGTTCTTAATTGTTAATTAATGTAACATTCGTGGCAAGTATATATACATCTTCCGTCCTTAAGCAAGTTTAAAGCGGCAATTCGCAGGCACATTTGTTTAACCGCCGATGAATAAAATGCGACCTGCGATTAGAATCTGACTGTTAAATCGACTAGTATTTTAGCTTAGCTATAAGTGCTAAATGTGACGCGATAGAGGATAACATGATATAAAACTGTGCAATATTATTTTAATCTATGATGAACTCTTGTGATGAAGCAGTGATATGTATTGTTAACACAAATATTGTAATGACATGATTAGGTATATTTTTTGACATGTGCAAATAAAACTCTATCTATCTATCTATCTATATAAGTTTATGATCATTATTCTCGGTGTAGAACTATTAATAAATAATACCTTGGCCATTTGTGTGACAAAACGTTTTTTTAACTTTCTTATTTATATTCATTGATAATTTTGATTTAAATCATAACGTTAATAAGATAGAGTGTTTTAGGTCGTTACTTTGAACTGCACATGTAAATAATAATTTGTTAAAACAGAAAAAATATTTACATCAGATGACAATTTTTTGTTGTATTCGACAAATGTCGTTATTATTCGCTTCGTGCATGACACTAGCGCCCCACGTATTTTATCTGTTTCGATGGCAAATCTAGAAACTATTCGCTTGCTAAAATGTATTAGATTAATGAGAGAATTTAGAAAAAAAATTTTGTTTAAATCAATAGATGTTTAAGACATTGGTAAAATGTTGTATACAAAGTGCTGCCATTATTATTATTTATATCAATGTAAAGGGTTACATAGCCCGTGTAACTAAATAAAATAATATACAAATAAAATAAAATAAAATATAATAAGATAAACTTATAATTATTAAACTTACAAAAAAGTTTGCAGGCTTTTCAAACGATAGTAATTTATCCAAAAAAATGTCGTAATACTTTCCTAATAACCTTTAGCATTTTAAGAAGAACAATTCTATCTGCAAAATGAATGATAACTGACTTTGATAGAGTGATTGTAGAAATATTTTTCACTTTGTTTAGAATGCAATTTCATGTCTCTCAGATTGACAATTTTATTCAAAAGATAAAGCGTTTTGTCTGTAAAAAATTCTGTGATTGTTTTTATAAGCCGAATGGGCGCAACTTACAATGATAACTTTTTATGTATGAAGCGTCCGCATGTGACCTGTGATCATGCCTCGGATGATCCAGTAAATGTCGAGTACGAAATAACAGTTTTAATACTTGTGCGTATAAGAGAAAGAGGTACTGAAGTTTCAACTTCGTCTAGTTTATGACATATTGCTTTCTGAGAGAGAAAGCATTGTTTCGATAAATATTTTTGCATGAGTTTTCAACGTAAAAACTTGTTATATATCCGTCCGCCTGTACATACGAGTGTGAATGTGCGTGCGTGCGCGCGTATACGTGTGAATGCGTGTGTACGTGCGCGCTCGCGTTTGACTGTATGTACCTATTAAAAACTTATTATTCGAAAATAAGACTCATTTTTTAAGCGTTCTTACGATCGCTAAATACGAATCTGCAGTTCAAACATCAAAATTCAAAATGGTTTATAGAATATGGTGGTGTTATGTTCGGATCGACAAAATTTGTATTTATTTAACAAATTACGATCCAATCAGTTTTATTTATCAAATCCGAAAGGGTTATGTAAAAAATTGTTCAATTTTGTGGGCTCGCTGTCACCGTTTGATTCGAGCCACGACGCTTAAGCCTATTTAATTCGAATCACTAGATTATATGGCGATAACTGAAATATCAGAAAAAAATTTAAATACAAAGTACATAATTAAACTATACCTACTTTATATTTATATAAAAGCATCAGCATTATGTTCGAATCACGCGAGGCGGAGATATAAGCCACTCGTGGATGCACTACAGACTGACGTTTTACGTTCTTTACCTCGCAACTTAAGTGGTTACCTTCGCTTTCGTAGACGGTCTTTTTATCATTCTTTTCAATGATCACGTTACTCGCTTACAGGGATCTTATGTCATTGCTAACACATCGCAATATCGATCGATCAGAATTCGAATTTCATAGTTATACATAATGTGCATAATAAGTATTATTATAATTCATATACATATTAGTAATTTTACATAATACAATAAACAGTATATAACAGGTGGACAAAAAGTGACATATTGTCTATTTAGATGGAAATTTTATTTTTTGATTAATTCTAAAAAGAAAGTACATTACTTAATATTTTTACATGATCTACTAAAATATAAAAAAATAATTCATGCAGTCATAGTTTGTATCAGAAAAGTTGATACTGTTTCTTTTTCAAATTTTGCTCACATGTTTTGAGAACAAAAATATTATTCTGAACTAAATTTTGAGTCATTGATCAAATATTACATTTCTCCTTATAGTTAAAAAAGTGTCTTCACATGACCAATATGCCAAAAACTTCTTGCGAATTAAGTCTTAGAATATTGGAAATACTTAAATTATTTAATATATTGTGATACTATATTTTTATAATTCAGTTACACAAGGAGACTTTTACATCTCAAAAATATACTGAGATTTAGGTAAAAATTCAAAAATTTATTGAACCATGTAAATCATAAGTTTTTGCCATAATTTCAGTACCTCCTTCCATTATTACGACTACCAAGATCTTGATGGTTAAATATGCAAAGGGTGATAGAGTTTTAGATCTTTATAGGTATATACAGTTCTAACGATCTGCATTCCTAAAATATGAAATACATTCGTATGGGTTACATTTGTGTTATCAAAATCTTTTGTTCATTCTTCGTTATAAATTTGAATTGACAACAATTGTTCACCCTATTGTAGAAGGCAATGCAAATTCATATTATACTAAATAAAAAGAAGTACATCATTCAGATCAAATCGAGCAAGAGATACATTTTAAATTCAATTTTTAACTCTCTTCTAATATTTTTTATGCTTTATTGATAATAGATATTTCATAAGTTTATCCTAGAAACTTAATTTTATACCATGGATATCTAAAAAATCAAAGAGTACACAAAGTAAAGATTTTAGAGTAATAATATAAAGTTATTGATTATGTATCCATTCAATATTCTATAAAAACATTAAAATGAGGTAAATATTTTATAGTTTGTCAACGCATTTATTTTGCATAACGTTTTATGAGAAAAGACTAAGGAATGCTTGCGGCTATCGAGTTTTACATAAAGTTGATATTTAAAACCTGTATAAAATTAATACATCAGTTCGGTTGTAATAGGAAAATGTAATACGAAATTTCAATTTATGATTGTAGAAAGAAATTAACTAAAAGATGAAATCTTCGATTATAAAATAAAATGAGCTAATATAACAGCATTAGATTTTATTTAGTTTTTTGTTGGTAACCCTGGTAGAAAGTTAGCTAGAATGGCTGGTTAGCTTATTAATTATTAGCCAGATTAATAAGCTATTGATAAGTCAAATTATAGCTAATATCTGGCTAGAATCTACTTAAGACTATGCTTTAAGCAAGAACGTATTTTGTTTGCAAATTTAACCTAATATTTATATTTTGTTTTGAAAAGTTATTACTTTTTAAAAATGTACATTATTATACTTTATTGAATGTTCAATATAGTATGCCGCCAAAATAAATATTTTTATCAACAAATAACAACTTACGAGAATATAGAAATATGTATATGCAATACTAAAAGTAGTTGATAACTAATAATTTCCTTTCCGAAAATTAGTCAATCATAACTTAGTCAACAAAAATTTTGTAATAAAACTTCATTGTAAAACTACAAATATTTGTTTACCAAATCTTCAAATTTCGTTATTACTTACATTATTCGGTTTTTATTGTTATTTTTAATATAACAATAATTATATGACTACATGCATTCTATTATTTGTAACATAAATACTTTAATAAAGACACTTAAATTTTACTTGAGGCTTTGGTACTTTTTGTGTAAATAATACTTTTTAAATGCACGCGTCGTTATGTAAACAAATAACCTAACCTCCATTACTACTAGATATTTAAGGTACATTTTTAACTTTAATTTAGTAAAATACTTAATGTAGTATGATTAGAATTGCATATTACTTGATTATTATAAAACTGTTATTATTTCCATTATTAATTGATACATAAATTACTTAGTTTATCAATTTTATATTAACTAGAATATTAAGCAGAATCTAGCTAGAAATTAGCTAAAAAGCATGTCGTTTTTAACTGATTTCTAGGTAATTTCCTAACCAGAATTAAAGCAGATTTAGAAAATCTAGCTAATATCTGGCTAGAAACCAGCTTAGCTTTGTACCAGAGAATATCTACTTATTTTTTAAATGCGATATCTTCGATTATGATTATAATTGAACTGTAATTAACTAATGTGGGTATATCGGTTAGCCATTGTATTATTAATTGCTCACCTGGACATAACCCGCATACCCAGCTGATATCTAAATGTTTAATCACCTGGTTGTCAAGAGCTTTAATCTACACACGTCAAGAGTAAATCTACCGGTTTTATCTGCTGCTACTTATTGCAATTCAACACAACTTTTGTTTATGTTAAAATCAATAATAAATCTTTTTTTATAAAATATTAAATAGATTACATGCAATTTAGGGTTAACCAATTAAATTTAATGTGTTTTCTGTGTAAGAACTTTTATACTTACTTATAAAGTTTCCACGGTAACTTCAGTTTAAAATTTTAGTTTGGTATTGATCTTTGGCTATGCCGAAATTCCGAAAAGAGAAAAGAATAAGCAAAGAACTTCTACCGCGAGTTCATAAAAGAAATCTAAAGCAGGCGTGGAAAAGACAGGAAAAGTTAAAACACCTATAATTATACGTTCCCGTGGGCGAAAGAATTGAAGAACGAGATGAAGTAAGCAAGAAGATAGAGAACCATGATCATGTCATCTGCAGGGTAGGTGCAATTAAGAAAAAAAAAGATTAAGAAGGATAAAGAGATCGGTGCTTCACAAAAATAACATTTTTACAATAAAACAAGGTAGCTAATAGACATTACTACTGTATAAAAGATTAAAATTGGATACATATATTTAATAAATTAGATTTAAATGAAAAGAAAAAAATGTTTGACATAAAGAAGAAAAGCAATTCAAATCTCCATAATATTTATGTAGGAATCTAAAAAAAACGTATAATATAAATATTTAAGGCCAAAAAAGGAAATAAATCTAGATATTTAAAGTAGAAGTAAAAAACAATATTCCGTTACATTCTGTAATATTACATATAAATAATTTTACATATGAATACTGTATAAAGCTCGTTAATATGCAATTGTATAAATTAACTATTTTAAAATGCAAAAGCCACAAACAGCAGTATTGCCAAACTAAACTAATTCCACCACGCGAAAATCCGTATTCAGTATAAGCTCACTCTCAAAAGAGTTTCTTTTTTCAGAAAATCAATACATCATTGCTAAAATTAAGAACCATCTTTAACAAGCTCCCATCTTCCTCCAAAGAAAAATATCTGTCGACTTCTCGTACACGAAGCTTCGACTTACAAAAATAATAACAAAAATGAAGAAAAAGTGGCTCGCGCAGAAGAAAAAGAGGCAGCGAGATAGATATTTATCCAAGAAAGATAAACAGAAGAAGCGTATATAGAGGAGGAGGAAGAGGAGGAAGAAAAGAGGGCTTGGTTGGAGCAGCAGAGGATGTAGAAAAGGAGGGAGAGAGCGAAAGGATGGCAGCCTCGACGGGCGTTTCTCCTATTGATCGATCCTCCCGCGCGAGCACGTGAGCCACCGGGGCGAAGAGAGGGTGGGAGAGGGAGCAGGAGGAAAGCGCAAAACCAGCTGCGGTGACGTATGACGCGAGTTCCCGCGAGATTCTCCGACTCGCGCGGTTTTGCCGTTCATTTTTCTCTTTCTTTCTTTTTTTTTGAGATTCTTAGAGCTGGATGTCGCTCTACAATTAAACGACTTTTCTTTTATATAAGAAGTACCTTTTTATAACTTTGTTATTAAATTGTGTTTTATATTTTTATTCGTCTATTGTGGTTCAGTATTAATGAAAGGATGTTGTACTTGTTTTAAATTTAGTCGTTATTTTCAGTGCGAAATGCAATTGATCCATTTGTGGAATTTGGCATTTAGAAATATCGAGTTTATTTTTTCTTAGTGTTACATTTTAATTGAAACTTTTTGTGCTGTAAATGCAAACATCCATTTAATTCTTGCAATGTTATTCAATTTCACTATTGATAATAAATGTTTCTCTTTAATATTTTGGTCAATGATTTTTAATTCTTATTGAAATGCTAGCTATTTTTATTGTTCTGCGTTGGGATAATTTTTAAAAAAAGATTAATTTTAAAATAATTTAATTGTCCTTATTAGTATCTGCACTAAATAAATAAATTATAAAATAATATATCGGGTGCATTTATTAATATAAACATCGTTACATAATAATTGAAATAATCCTTTTCAATTAGTCATTGTGTATAGGCTTATTTGCTCTTGTTATGTTTTTTCTATAATTTGATATGAAAATAAAATATCGTTAAATATTGAAATCCTATGTGCATCTTTTTGTTTACTCAGCTAAACTCGCTTATCTTATTCTACATGACCTACTTCCCTTATACTAAATGATATGTATTTTGCGATTCTGGCAGTCATAGTTGTTTACACCATATTCGTACAATCCTACTCGTTGAATTAACTTTGTAGGGCAGATTAGTTAATACAAAAGTTTATTTTTTTCGCTGCGATGATTTTATAAGAAAAATGTGTTGTGGAAATGAATGTTACATTTTTCGAGAACTTCGTAATCTTTTATTAAATGTCGACATATTATTTTTGTTAATGTCGCAAAGCGTACAGCGTTTTTATTAACTACTTCATGAAACTTTCTTACAAGGCGGTATTGTGTTTCAGTAAAATAAATAATTTGATCATCGTATTTTTTATACGTATTTCATAGTTTTCATTTTATCTCAATAAAATAAGGAATGAGGTCATGAAACTTGATCGAAATAAGGAAATGAGATTCCAAATCACCAGTGAACAAAAGAAATACCACAGTCATGATGCATCCAGCATAATATTTATAATATTTACGAAATAGATTTTATACCACTCTAACCTCAAAATCACAACTTTGATATGATTTTTCGACGCTCGTGGTATAAAATACGGTTCGAAAGTAGTGCGTAAGTAGATTATTTACCTCATGTGACTTTTCACTCTCGCTTCGCTCGAGAGAAAAACGTCACACGAGGCAAACAATCTACTTCCGTACCCGTGTCGAAATGTACTATTAGTAACGTTATTATCATGGAAATAAATAACTTTCTCAAATACTTTGACCTTCTTGATGAAACGAATAATAAATACAGCTCCTACTACTAACAAGGGGAGACCACGACCTCCGGGAAACGGTTTTCGATGAGGCTTTGGGAAGTGGTTTGTGGTACCTAAAAATGATGCTTAGCACCAGTAGATTTATCTCATAGGTCCTTGAGGTCAATATATGACCTTTTGTATTCAACTACGCGTTATTACAGTAAAAAGTGGTACCTATGCTTTGAATTATAACTCTGCAAGTTTTTTTGCTAGAGAAATAATGTAATAGGATAAAAAAGTTGACAGAAAGAGCTTTAATTTGAACTTTTTTTCAAATAAAAATATTATTTTATTGCAAAGTTATTAACAATCAAAAGTGATGGTGAAAAATGCATGAAAATTTGAGGATTTTCAGTTATTTAAATTGAGTAGTTTTCCATGCATTTTTTGTCATAATCTTTTATTATTCATAACTTTACAACAAAATTATATTTTTATATGAATTAAAGCTCATATTAAAGGTCTTTCTGCTCTTTTTATCTTATTACATTATTTCTCTGACAGAAAAAATTGCAGAGTTATAATTCAAAGTATACGTACCATTTTTTACTAAAATAACGCATATTTTGATTACAAAAGGTCATATCTTAACTCAAAGGACCTATGAGACGAAACTACGGGTGCTAGGCATCATTTTTAGGTACCAAACACCACTTCCCAAAGTCTCATCGAAAACCGTTTTCCGGAGATCGTGGACTCTCCTTGTAAGCCCTAGCCTCCTACGTTATATGTCATTTCAGAAATATACGCAAGAATATTACATGCCTCTTAGTCTTAATGTCAGCACATAATCTTTCCGATCAGCAATATGTCACGCTTTCTCAATAAACTCTAGAGTAAATCACTCTAATTTTGTGCGTAAGCATATGCGAGCGCATATGTGTGTATGTGCGTGCGTATGTGCGTGCGTATGTATGTTATATATCCAAATTATGGATACCACAGAAGAAAAAAAACAATTTTTTGTAATAGCTAAAAAAGATGCCTTTTATTAACGGTTGTTTTAGTAAAAAACTTGTTCTTTTTTAATATATAATATAATAAATTCCTTTTAAATCTCGAATCTTCACAAGAAAATGAAAAAAATTAGCCCTATTTGGTAAAAAATGACTGTACCATTCTCGAGATATGAACGATCAAAAAAAATTTTTCAAAAAATACATAACCTCAAATATCTTGGATTATAACTTATCTAAGAGATAATAAAAAGCTATCGTTTTGGAAAGTTTCAGATTGAATGCTGCCGATTTAATGCAGTTATCGTAGATGACAACAAATCAATTCTACTATAAAAAGATTTTTTTTCTTCAAAAGAAATAGATCAAGACTCAACAATTTTACTCAATATACTTCTCCATATTCCTAATCATCTCAATTTTTCAGAGATTGTGCGTCTTACAAGGAGAGTATACCAGTGGCGGGTCGCGAATTTTGATGAGATTTCGAGAGGTGTTTTCTGGTGGCTAAAAATGAATCCTAGTATCCGCCGTTTTGCCTAGCGAGCCCTTATTATCGAAATACAGCCAATTATGTCCCAAATACCCGATTATTAGTGAAAAACTGGAATCTCTACTTCAGATCACAACTCCGCAAATTTTAACTTAGAGAAAATAATCCAAAAGTAATTAAACGTATCCAAAAAGAGTATTAATTTCCGCTTTGTTTGGTATAAAAATATTAATCCTTTGCAATGTTATTAATTGTAAAAAACGTAAAAAGAAATATACGAAAAATCAACGATTTGAAAAAATTTTAAATCCTCATTTCACATACATTTCTTATTACTTTTTTTTGACAGTTAATAACTTTGCAAGGGATTAATATTTTCATGCGAAATGAAGCGGAAATTAAAACTTTTTCTGACTACGTTTAACTACTTTTTGCTTATTTTTTCTAACTCAACCTTGCGAAGTTATGATCTAAATTAGAGATACAATTTTTTCACTAGTAAACGGATATTTGGGACATAATTGGCTGTATTTCGATAATACGGGCTCACTAGGCAAAACGGCGGGCAGTAGGGTTCATTTTTAGCCACCAGATAACACATCTCGAAGTTTCATCAAAATTCGGGACCAGTAACTCGTACACTCTTCTTGTTAGGTATATTTTACAGATATCACCGTTTGAAAAAGAAATTACGTTTTCGTGTATTACAAACCAAGGGAAATAATTACAAACAAATAGCTTATTCAAAATTTCGGATCGGAAAAGATTGGTAATTTTATGCTCTTTCAAATGCATTATAACTGAATCAATTATATTATGTCTAAGGTATCGATAGACCAGAAAAATTAAAACCCAAAAATTGTAAAACCGTTAAAAAAACAAAAAACGCATCGAGAAACAAAAAAAAATATTTTTGATCCAACTTCTTTTAAAATAAACAAAAAAATGAGCCCTGAAACATTAATTCTCATCGTGTATATTACACGCACACACACACACACACACACATATATACGCACTCTGACTCACACACAAACACACACTCACATACACACACACATACACACACATACGCACGAACGCACTCACACACACGCACACACACACACACACACATACACACGAACGTACTCACACAGACACACACGCACACACATAGACCCACACACACACACACATACACACATATACGCACTCACGCACACACAGACATAACACACACATACACACACACACACTCACACATATATACATACTCACACACACACACACACACAGACTCACAGACACATACACACACACATACACACACATACGCATGAACACACTCACACGCATGAACACACTCACACTCAGACACACGAACACACACACACACATACACACATATGCGCACGAACGCACTCACACACGCACATACATACAGACATTTTCTAAAAATTGAATACTTTGATTGCTAATGTCTCAAAACATGTTTCTATAATGAATTTAGCACAACTTTTCTTTACCATCACAAAGCTTCCTCTATAAGGAAGCAAAAATTCAGCAAGAAAGTACCCAATTGAATCATAAAAAAGTATTTCACAATATCAAAAAAATACAATATACGGATTAATACCGAAATTTAATCAAAATAAAATGATTGTGTAGTGAATTATACTGTATCAATTTCTAGGTACAATATGATCCTAAAATGTTAGGGTAGATTGCCGATTTTAATATCGACAAAAGATCATATTTTTTGTAGAATTTAGTATAAGCTCTTAAGGAGCTCTTATGGAATGAGTGAAAAATAATTACAACCTTATTTATTTATATAGACCTTTCTTCATTTAATTGTTCGGCCTTTACCAAACGTTCTAGTTATATTATATAATATGTAGAAATAGTATATAATGTTATATATACTAACTTTGAAATAAGAAAACTTTTAAATTGAGAAAATTTATTAAACAGATTTTATTTAATATAAACTTATGGTGAAAGATATTTTAAATAATTTTTTCAGGAAAGCGATCTACTTTCTCAGTATTTCTGACTCTATTTTTATCAAATAGAAACAAATATTTTCACATATTTTCAGAATTGTTTATTATACATCGGAAAGCAAGAAAGTTACAAACAATATTGTAACTACTTTAATTTGAGTTTATTGAACAACAATAAAACTATTTCCTTACAATTCATTGATAATGTACTATATGTGATCGCTTGACAATTCTTTAAAAATCGCGATTCTCTTACACGCAGTTACTATAGACAGCCGCATTGTTTTTGCTGCGCGTGTTCACGATCTCTTTCTCTGCCCTTTCAATGTCCATGAGCATATATGCATGGAGATTCCGCGTGTGGTCGCTCTCTACATTATACCTCAATATACATGGGTCGAGGGTGGGATTTTACTTCGAGCGTGACTTGAAAAATATAGGGTGCTGGCACTCTCGCGTCAGGCTTTTAGAGGGACTTTTTATTCAAAATAAGCGTGCGGATCGAATACAACTCACCCCCACCTTCATTCTTTTTTATTATACGATTTCCGCGAATTCGAACTTCAAGTATTTCGCGGAGAGGATTTCCATGGACAATAATGCTTTTACGCTATGAATCTCCGTTACGACAGATTTGGGTGAACTGCGCGAATTCCGGGGAAATGTATGACGTGTGGAAATCGAGATATGTGGTTTTGAATAAGCGCAGGTTGAGAGGATAGTTCGATGAGATGATCCCTGAAATGCAGTTATTGATCATGGAACATAAAATATGAGGGTTCAGCTGTTTGCTAAACGAGAACATAGGAGAGGAATGATACTCGACTGATACCTTTTTATATTCATTATACGTATATTTTAACGTTTAATGTATATTTTTGTGTGCGCTCTGCATGAGTATTACTTTAATAAAAAATATTTAAACTGGTACCCAAAAATGATACCTAGTACCCGTAATTCATTCTAGTGGGCCCTTGATCTTGAGATATTAGGTAATTTACTCGAAATAATCTTTATTTGAATGAATAAAGATACCTCTTCTTCTAACCATAACTATACAAGTTTTTATTATGGAAAAATGACCGAAAAGATACTAGAAAGTAGGCAAAAGGAGCTTTAATTTAAGTTTTGTTACGTATAAAAATATTAATCTGATCAAAAGTTATTAACAATTGAAGATGGTCACTGAAAATACATGGAAAATCAACGAATTTAAAAGAGTTAAATTTCTTTGAATATTCATGCAATTTCGGCCACTACAATTTTCAAATAACTTTTGATCAGATTTATATTTTTATACGTAGCAGAGCTTAAATTAAAGGTCTTTTTGCATACTTTTTATTATATTTTGAGTCATTTATCCATAATAAGAACTTGTAGAGATATGGTTAGAAGAAGAGATATCTTTTTTCATTAAAATAACGAATATTTCGAGAAAATTACCTTATATCTCGAGAACAAGGGCCTATTAGAATGAATTACGGATACTAGGCTTCATTTTTGGGTACCAAAAAACACCTCCCAAAGTCTGACTGAAATTCGTTCCACGGAAGGTGTGTCCTCTCCTTGTTAGTAATCTTATTGTGTGTGTATATATATACACGTAATTTTATGTATTAATAAAAAAGAAAACTTATATATTTTTTTTTTTTTTTAATTAACGTCGCCATGTTTGTGTTCTTATGTGATGCTAATCGACGACGGGGGTCTGCGGTGTGTTTGAAAACTTATATACTTTTAAAAATTTCAATGTAAACTACTTCAATAGAAACAGATTTTTACGAAAAGAAAATGTAAATTGTAGAAATCTATAGGACACCCTTCAGTTTTGCATAATACATTTTTCTTATACTACGTGTAAACAACTTTCTTCTATATCTTATTCACATTCTTTCAAAATTAGAATAAAGGCCATGTGTTGCATAGTAAAATAATATCTTCGGTAACATGATAACTTCTGAACAAGATAAAACATTTTTCAATATTTCTTATAAAAGTCTGCTGAACATTTCAAGTAAATAAAATTTTTATGGTTTTAATTTATCCCTTCAAAATAACATAATCCGATCAACCCAATCAACTGAAGTTAGTAAAGAAGAATTAAACTTATAAATAATAAAATGAAGAAGTTTATAAATAATAAATCTAAAATTACTTTGTAATTGAACGTAAATGAGAAAGTTAGTAATTCTCATTTAACTTGAAATTAAAACCATTTAAATTATAATTACTACTAGCGACATCAAGCACACTACGCGCGCACCTTTAATCCCTCGAAGCTAAATATCTATATAAAAATAATAATATTAAAAGCGGTGATTGCTGAATTATTTTGGCATCACGGACAAATTAAAATTTTAAGAAAGAATAATTTTTTAAAGAAAATGTCGTTTTTAGAAAATCTAATTGAAATTAAACGAAATATGTAAATCATACCAAATAGTAAATAAAACTGTTAAAAAATTTTATCAACGAGAACTGAAAAGTTTATAAGTTTAAAACTCAATTTTTGTAATGGAATCATTCTTATGTTCAATAACCCTAAGTACATGAGATGAAATAAAAGTTTAGATAGGCGTAGGAGCTCTACTTTAAGAACGTCATTTTATGTAATATTTTTAAAAATTTAGAAGTTTGCATAATTAATATCTTCTACAATACTATTTTTCTTATTCTATACATGAATTTCGTTCTGCAAATTTTACATATTAGTTACTAATCCTACTTTGTGGTTAAGTAATAAAATACATGTGTGGTTTTAACAATATATTAGATAATATATTATATAATAAAGTAATTTATGTTTGTTAATAAGTAATTGCAAACATTTATTATAAGCGAAGTTTGTTTAGAAAGTTATCACATTTTGAGTGAAACATGCTTTTTGGCATTTTGCCAAATGCTTGTTGACAAATATGATCTGAATCTTATTGAAGAACTGCATTTATCACTCGTATATGTCAAAAGTATGTGAGTAGACGTAAACAGGCATTGAACTCTAAAGATTTTTATACGTTCTTATTAAGTTGTTTTCAAGACATAAGCTAATGCATGCAGGATGTCCATTATATATGTATAATATGATGTTTAAGTCAATAAAAAGGAACAGTAAATACAAAATAAATTCGAACAACTCAGTTGTGATAAAAGCATAAATACAATGCTTCAATAAAATATGAAAAAATATGTTTAAATATTAAGTATAAAAAATTAAATATTCAAGTTAAATGCTTTAATTTACTTTTAAATAACTTTCATTCAAATAATTTTAACTTTTTCTCTTTCTACGTCAAATATGAATTAAAAAAATTAGTTTTTTAACTTTCGAAAACTACTATAATTTTATAAAAAAATATCTCATAAACAACTTTATCAAGTGATTTTTATAATAAAATCAATATTTATAAGAGAACTAAAATTCAACTGTTTTTTGTTCACATTTTGCTTAAATAAAGGTATTTCCGGACCAGATCTATTTTAGAGAATTCAGCTGTATTCTAGAGAACTCCCGACTCATCGTTGATATTTATAGGTTGTATTCTTTTTCTGTTCTGTTAATAATTTAAAGTTTTTTTAAATATAAAATATTAAACAGGGGAGAGCTGCTCACTTCAGCTACCCATGGTCATTTTTCCTGTAAATGTTTAGCTGATAATTAAAATTAAAATAAAATTAATAAATGGAATATTTTCTTTGAATAGACCTTTTTGAAGAACCAACAATTTTTTTCGTATATAATAATTTGGAATAATTCAGATTTTAGTGATTTCGGTATCTATTTATGATATATTTTGATGTAAAAAAGTCAAAAGTTGCAAAAGCTAATTTATTACTTTTCTTTTTCTAGAATCTATGCTTTTCTTTTGCATATGTTTAAAAGGCAATTTAATAGATCAAACCTCAATATTTCGACATTTGAAAAAAATGGACTTAAGTTGTTCGTTTTCTTCAATATCATTATGCTGCCCTATGATTAAAATCGGTTTAACGGTCTTTCTCTCGAGTACTTTTTGAACTTTGAATTTTAATTAACAATTGAGAAATTTCAAAACCACAATGCAAAACAAATTTAGAATTAAAAGTACGGTCATCTGTGAAGATTGGAGTAAAAACGGCACTGCAGAACTCCTCCCTTTTATCTGTAAATATTTACGTCGTTACAGATTTGTTAGCTTTCTATAAATACTCGTGTAGAAATTGTGCTCGAAATCTGACCGGATTCTGACCAGATCTCCGTGTTACTGGTCTGAATCAGATACGGATTCCTTGTCAGAATCGAGTGGGAAGGTGTTCCACTTAATATATTCGCTCGATTGAGACATGGTATCCGTGTCAAATCCGTATGAAGGAATTTCACACGGATTACTGGTCAGAATCGGGTCAGATCTCCGTACGAGGGATAAACGCACGATTTCATGACCATGGACCCTATGGTACAGCTGTATATGTCCTAATTACCGACATCCGATAATTTCCTAGTTACTGACATCATGTATATGTCCTAGTTACTGATACCTTGTATGTGTACCAATTACCAACACCTTGTACGTGTACCAATTACAGACATCTGATAATGTCCTAATTACTTACATCATGTATATGTCCTAATTACTGACATCATGTATATGTCCTAATTACTGACATGTATAAGTCCTAATTTCTGACACCTTGTATATGTACCAATTACCGACACCTTGTACGTGTACCAATTACTATCATAACAGTATTCATATCATCAATTTATTATTTACACCTTAAGGTGGTTCTTTCATGAGAATCGACTTTAAAAATAAAAAATTATACAATAATTTGTTTACGTATCAGACACGCTATAGTATAAAAAAGGGTACTTTAAGTGACAAAAATAAATTTTTCACCATACCCTGGCCGAAAGTACCACATTTCCTCCCGGCTCCGAAACTGAAATGTGTCATTTTCGGCTCGTTTATGGTGAAAAATAGTATACGCACCACGGGAGGAAAAATGGCTACCCCATAGCACGTGTTTACCACCCTCGTCTTTGGCTCGGATGGCAATTTACACGTACTATGGACTAGCCAATACTTTTCCTCTCTAGATGCGTAATATACTATTTCATGAAAATTTCGATATTGCAAAATTAGATATCGCGTAAATTAGGAAATAATTTGACAAATGGATCCGAATATTTTTATGTGTTATCTGATTTTAATTTTAAAGGTATATTTTGTTCCTTATAAGATTTCAACTGTAACCTTGCAGGTTTTTTAATGTTTATCAATTTTTATATGGGTAAGTCTCCCTAAAAAAGATTCGGATCATTTATCAAATTATTCTCTAACTTGAGCGATATCTAATTTTGCAATATCGAAATTATCATACAAAATTTATTTTTCGTTACTTAAAGTACCCTAGTTTTATGCTATAACGTCTCCAATATTATAACACATAAACAGATCGTTGTATAAATGTTTATTTTTAAGGTCGATTTTCAAGAAAGAACTACCTTAAGGCTAGAGTATATCTAAAGAGGTAAAAAAATCAACTTTTTTTCTTGAAAAATCTATTCCTTGAATCTCACTTTACACGTTAGAAAGCTTCAAATTATTCTTTAAAACATCCTATAAGTTTTTTGAATATTTTTATAGTATTTAATTACATTGGCTTATATGCCATTTGCAATCTTTAAAGTCGCTTCTCTAAGCACTTCATTTTTCGCCTTAAAAATGCTCCTTGCGCAAATGCGCGCGGTGAAATAATTTGAAATTTCACAGGATTATTGTTTTTTACATTATGAACATATTATATTGTTAGAGCGATTTTTCGTATAACCCTCGTATAAACATTTTCTACACGAACTTATGAAATATAATTATGCATTACTTTTTGATTTATGTGAGTACAATTTGTATACGGGGGTTATATGAAAAATCGCTCTGACAACGTGTTTATAATATAAAGAACAATAATCCTGTGAAGTTTCAGATCATTTCATCGCGCGCATTTGCGCAATGAGCATTTTTAAGAACAAAAATGAAGTGCTGAAAAATATGACTTTAAAGATGGCAAATTGCATATAAGCCAATGTAATTAAATGCTATAAAAATATTCATAAAACTTATAGGATGCTTTAAAATTCAATTTGGAGTTTTCTAACGTATAAAGTGAGCTTCAAGAAACACTTTTTTGAAGAAAAAATAGTTGATTTTTGACTTCTTCAAGTGTACTTTAGCCTTAAATAATAAACATATTTAATACTTCGAAGAACACATTTTTAATCGGCTAATGGAATTTACAAAAAAAAAGAAGAACCCAGGAGTATACGTAAGAAGTCTCTAACAAGCTTATTACCTTAGCTGCAATGTTAATGAATGGTTTCAGCGAGTATTCCAAATCCCAAAGCGCGTTACATAAATTATACAAGAGCTCTAGTAGACGGTGCGCGACGAGTGTCACACGAGATGCGGACTTCTACAACGATGGCGCAAATCGACTGGATTCAGAGGTGCACTAATACAAGTTATATACATGTATACTTCGGCATATCATTGCATATAATACGACGAGTATACATACACATCCGCAGACATGTCGGGTATAGGTATGCTGTAGATGATACTTTTATAGCAGGAGCAATCGCGTACACGTATGTATCATGCAGGATTAAGGGATGCATTTTTTCCCGTGTAACACTGAGCGCGAGCGCGTGTAGCTAAAAAAGTCGACGCGCGACTTAGATCTTTACGGCAAGGACGTTTCCCGCTTCGCGCTTTGCATGCAGCAGAGACTCGATCGCGGAGAAAAATGAGGCGATACAGAGCTGCGGTGCGAAAAAAGTATCGACGATATATATACAAAAGAATGCCGAAGAGTGCTCCTTTTTTGTATCGGGGGAGAAAAATAGAGAATCGATATATTATAGGGCATTATTCTTCTCAGGGTGGCTTTGTTATAGACTGCAATAAGTGAGCAAATTCGATGTTTCATTTAAGGGGATGCATCAGACCTATATACTTTACCCACCGATAAAATACATTCGAAAATTTCGGTATTCTCAAAAAGTACTTTCTTTATTTACAGAAAATACATAGCGGATAACAATTCAAGTGTTTCGTTATGTATTTTACCAAAATAAACCAAACCTGAAAAGAAAATTTGATTCTGATGCTTATTTTTTGAGATAAAGGAAATTTTAGAATATATTTATTGGCGGATAAAGTATGTCTGACGCATACCCTTAAGAATCACGTATGCTTAGGTATACCATGCGCGCGAGGAAATACTATGTTGCCTTCGTATTGTATCTAAACTTTTATATCTGCATAACAATGTAGGTATTCTTAACAAATATTTTAATTTCTATAACATTATTATATAAAACGATCAATTATTTATTAAAGTTATATATACATTTATGCAACAATTCTATACTTGTTTAAGAATAAATTCAGTTCCGCAATTAGATGAAAACTTAGATACTTTCAAACAATTTTGATTGAGTATTTTCACTTATATGGTTTGTTTGCTGTAAAATTGATTTGAAAACTATCGAAAAGTATTCAAACTATGAGGTTATTCAATAAATAAGTTTATGAGAATATGAAAACAGTTGATTCAGACTTATTATTTAATTATGGATTCTAATTTATAAATAATCTAAATTATTATAAAAACTTTAATTGAATAAGAAATAAAAATGTATATGGATTGAATTTTATTCATTATTTAACATCAAATAAAGTAAGTCTTAACGATTAAAAAATGTGCATGAAGTCTGTATAACGTACAATTTTTCAGTAAAGCCAGATCGATCTTTATTTCTCTTCAATAGAAATCGTATACGCTTGCATCCAGTAGTAACATATGTTGCCAGTAGTTACAGATAAAATGGACGAGACGAGGAATTAGAAGCACGGTACCGAGAACATTATTTTTGTTGCCGGTTTTCCTGATAGGATTTGAAAGTTTTACACAATCGTCTCTGTTTAGCCTTGATCCGCATAAAATTTTAGCAAAAAATGTGTATCTTAAGAGAAATTATATTTTAGTTTAGTTTAACTTAGTTTCTCTTTAACATTGCCATATTAAGTCGAAAAATTGTAGAAATGAAGAGAGATTATTTCGGTTTACCAGTCGCGAAATCAAACATATATGTATAAAATCGACTTTAACTCACATAAAATCAGTGTATTCTTATTTAAAATCACCGTGAAAAAGTTGAAACATAAAACTACAAAATTGCGGATGAAATCGGTGACATTACTAATCAAATCGACGAAATGACGTAATTTAAAATAAAATGAAGTAAAAGATTTAACATAGAATTTCACTTCATATCATAACTCTCTTCGTGTTAACTAGGATTTCCAGAGGTTAGATATTAGGAGGCATATAAATCTTTAGTAATCCCAGGTAACATGTAGCTGAATAACCCCGCCAAATTGTAAGTTTTTTTTACTGTTAAGTGATATACTTACAATATAATAATGACTCAAAAGATAATAAAATTAGGTGGAACGAGCTTAAAAATTGATTTAAAATTATTAATAATTATCGAAGATGGTGACTGAAAATCAATGAATATTTGAGGAAATTTAACTCTGTTAAATTTGTTGACTGTACGGGCATTTTCAATTAACATTTTCAATAGTTAGTAACTTTGAATCAGATTAATATTTATGTACAAAACAAAACTTAAATTAAAGATTTTTTCGTCTACTTATATTACCTTTAGGCTCATCGTCCTAGCGTAAAAAGATGTAGAGTTATGATACGAAGTAGAGGTGCCATTATTTTCTAAATTAAGATATTTGGGACATAGTGGCTTAAATCTTGAAAATAACTGCCTCATTAAAATTCGCTTTCCAAAATT
Organism: Gastracanthus pulcherrimus; assembly: GCA_949152435.1. Taxonomy (NCBI): domain Eukaryota; kingdom Metazoa; phylum Arthropoda; class Insecta; order Hymenoptera; family Pteromalidae; genus Gastracanthus; species Gastracanthus pulcherrimus. The sequence goes on along the minus strand of OX424574.1, from coordinate 150,599,899 downwards.
TATAAAAAAAAAATTTTTATTTATGTGTAAATAAAATTTTATTAAATTTTTTTAAATCATGTGGATTGTTTCTTATGAATTCAAAGTGAAATCTCAGTGAAATTACTAAAATTGTGCAAACCGAAATGAAGCGTTTTTAACTAAATTTTTATTCACCATCGTTGTGGAATGTGTAAACGCTATATAAAAAGAAGGAAGATAATTACATATTCAATATTTACTTTTAACACGAAGATAGTATTTTTAAAACGCGAATGATAACAGATCCATAAAGTGACTACCTTTATACATCATACAGCTTACATGTAGTTATACTTTAAAACTGATAAAAATAAACGTTTCAGCTTTTTAAGAAACTGTCTCCAAATTAAACAATCATTTAAAGATCCCCTATCGTCACTTCCTAAAATAAGCATACCATGCGCAATTTCGTCAAATTTCAGTGTTCAGATACCTATGCCGGCTAAGTAATTTTAGAAACTAAAATTGACGAAAGTAAAAGCTATCCTTGAACGTGAATAGCCGCATCCAAACCTATTTATCCAGCATCTGCATAAAGATATTGCAATACCTCGCTGCTATCTGACCTAGCCCTCGCATATATATCTTCCAAATATTTCGCCGACGATCGGGCTCGAGCAATCCGAATAAACAATACCGAGCAAAACCGAGCGCAATAACGAGAACATAAAAGTTACGAGTACCTAGAAAGAATCGCTGGCGGATGTGGGAGTGCGAGCACAAAGCATAAACGACACCGGCGAAGGCTCGATAGATATTGCAGAAGTGACGCGACTCCGGCGTTGAATGAAAAAGAGCCTAGAATGAAGTCTGTGTCGCGGATCTTCTAGGACTCCTCTTTCTATCTCGCAGCCTTATATTCGGCACGAGGTCGCCGCGAATCGAAGGTCCGAGGGATGCCTGCCTGCCTGCCCGAGAGAGAGAGATGATATATAGAGCAAGTGGCAAAAAAAAAAAGGAGAACGCGTGCCGCGGCGCAGGCAGCTTTGGAGAGGAAGAGGAGGGGAGAGGCAGTAGTGCGCGCGGGCTCACAAAGCGCCTCAATGAAAATTTTATTGATAAAAGCGAGGGCGGGGAGAGGAGGCAAAAGAGGCGAGTCGAAACCCGTTTGTTTGACGTTTTCTCAAAGGAACGAGCAGGCAGCTGCCTGCAGGCTGACTTCGTAACAATTTGGAGGTTCGTCTTACTGACGAATTTAGAGCCATGTCGCAGCACCGAGCCTTTTACATTTAGTTCGGGTAGCGTTGTTCGGTTAATAATTAAAAACGGTGTTGGTTATTTATTGTTTAATTTCCCGTCGAAAGTTTGTGCGAACTTGGACTATAATAACAGTCGTTTAGTAGTAAGGATTGATTGAATTTATGTGTAATAAAAACTACTTTGCTGCAGAAAATTTGTTTTGCAAAATATGCGACGAGGTCGATTTTAGGTTCGGTGTACAAAAAAATTTATTTAGAATACGGTCATATAGATATGATCACGCGCCAAAAGCAGATAAGTTATGTATCATTTGAAAGGGTTCGGCTTGAAGATATGCCTTTTCAAGGTTTTAAGTCTCCGTTTTTGGTTTGGGTGTTAAAGAAAAAATGTTAAAATGTGTTAAAGAAAACATGTGTATCTTCTGTATCTTATAGTCTTATATATACCTACATGTATATGGGGCAAGCCAGCCAAAATAAACAAATTGCGTGCACGCCTATGTCTCAGTATTTTTTGCCGATTTTTTGTATAAAAGTACGTTTAAATTTTTACAAAATACTCAACCTGCATAATTCTGAATTAAATGTTCAGTTAATTTAAAGGTGTATGTATTTTTTGTATGTCTCAATTTATAATTTAGTATATTTTTAACTATATCTCATGTATACACACATTTTCTTTATTATGATTACATTTATATACAGTGCGTCTCATAACTATAGAAACACCACAAATTTTCACGTTTAAATGTGTATATTATACCTTTTTTTAAAGATCCTGTAACTTTGGAAGCAAAAATCCGAGGATAATTTTGCAAAAAGCCAATGAATGGAAAATATATTCTCTTTAAAAAATTACTAGAATATTTCTTTCGCATCAACATTAAAGAAGTTATCGTTGTTTCATAACTATAGAAACACTTTAAATTTTTAGACCCATTTAAATCAATGTAAATTTTTTATCTAGTATTCAAATTTTGTTTAAACCGTCCGTGAATTTTTCATAAGTTAATGTAGACACAATAGTTTGGTAACGTCTTAAAGAGAATAAAATTGCCTTTTATTTGCTATTTTTAAAATTATCCTTGGTTTTTTGCTTCGAAAGTTACAGGTTTTTTAAGAAAAGGTATAATACACAGATTTAAATGTAAAAATTTTTGGTGTTTCTATAGTTATGAGACGCACTGTAGTATAAGAATATAGCGAAAAAAATACATGAAAAATGATTCTGACAGGAATGCAGATTCAACGTTTGAAATCGGAAATAGCATTCCGAACGAATGTTAAAATCGATATGCGCTGCAGAAAATGTAGCAGAAAATTTGAGCTTTTGACGTTCCGCTGCGAGGGTTCTTGTATCGAGTAGGCATGACTATTTACAAACCTTGAAAAGGGCTCTTCGATGCTTTCCCGCTAAGCTATAGCCTGGGGCGCATGTATTCAATTTTAGGTCCCGATATGAAAACGTGAAAAAAAATGTGCCATTGAATTTTGCATCCTTATTTATGACTACAGCATTCATGATTATGAAAATAATTGTACATATAGACATTTTAATAAATGAAGCCGAAAATTTATTCAATATCTTTCAGTATTTTTATTAGTAAATTTAGAATATGCTTTCATTGATAATAATAACGTCATTCGGGTTCTACGGTAATATTAGATAGGGGAGACCGGGGTAAAGTGAGCTTTATCTATATTTCGACATAAATAAAACATTTATATTAATTTCATTTATATAATGAAATAATCTAAGTAAACAATGATTTTTAAATGCTTTTTGGTACATATAATCGGTTATTTAATGCAAAATTTAACAATGAATTTTTCAGCCACTTGAAATGATAATTTTGCATGTTTAGGTTTTTGGATAAAAAAGTGGTATGTATGTTATTTTAATACAGAAATTTTTTGTTTTGTACTTAGTATACTAAATTTTTAATAGACAGTTTTTTAATAAATTAAGACAACACGTAAATCTCTTAAAAATATTCTCACGTCGCACATGCATTCGGGGCAAACTGACCGGGGTAAAGCGAGCTTATATAATCAAAGTTAACAATAAAGATTAACCTCCATCTGGCTCTGCGGTTATGTGTGATAAATACATTTTGTGAAGCTTTAAACTTATATGTCTGTTAACAAATCAATTAAGTTACGTTTAAGATATTAATAAAAATATTTAATTTATCGTAATTTAAACTTTTATCTGCATATTTATTGAAGCTCACTTTTCCCCGTGCAAAGGCTCACTTTACCCCAAGCTCGTGACAAACTGAGCCTTCTCATTTTTTTTCTTGTAAATGATTTTTAAAAGACTTTTAATTACTTCACAGTCTTGGTGCTCGAGATTTATATTAAATAAATTCTATAATACCTTTTCAATATATTTAGAAGTATAAATAGTTGAAATATATTTATATATTCGTGCTCAAAATTTTTTAGACTCCCTTTGCCCCGGTCTCCCCCTACTATAATGAAACTAAAGAGGATAATACAAAATAGCTTTAAGGAAATGCGTCAGACCTAGTTTACCCGCCGATAAATATACTCGAAAATTTCGTTTTTCTAAAAAAATAATACTTACGCATTAGAATGAAAATTCCTATTGAGGATATCTCTATTTATGAAAAATGAAGAGCGAAAATCTTAAATTGTATCAGAATTGAAAATTAACAAAATTACGTGATTATGCTAATTTTCGATTCTGATAAAAATTCAAGTATTCCGCGCTTAATTTCCATAAATAAAGCGATCCTGAAAAATAAATTTAACTCTGAAGCGTATCTTTTTAGTAAAACGAAATTTTCTAATATATTTATCGACATGTAAAGTAGGTCTGAAGCTGCTCTTTAAAGCTGACTAACATAACATGTCTTAAAATATATTTTTATGTATATTAAACGAAAAATAAAGGAAAAAATAGAATATCAGAACTGCGTCTTGTAGTTACATAAATCAATCTAATTAACTATGATATAGGATGGCCGTTTTAATCATAATTACGTAAATAACTGAAATCTTTATCATTGTATAAAATTCAAAGAAATATTTCTGTGGAAGTAGATACATACCGAGTGTATCCGAGCACGTGTTCTCTGCAAAGGTTAATTTACTTTCTTATAACGCCTCCATACTCGATTCAACCTTTTAAACGTACGCACACTGCGCCTTTAATACTTTAAAGAAATCTAACGCAAAAATACAATTTGAAATTACATCTAACAACTCTCCACTTGTCGACTTATCCTCCTCTTCAAAAGATATATACGTAAGGTATATAAGAATCCGGCCACGCGTGAGCATCTATAGGCACTTTCTCCAGGCCGCGCGAATAACGCAGCGGCAGCAGCAGCGCTCGTGAATGATAATTAGTCCGCAGGCGATGACGATGCTCAAGGACTTTTCCGCGCCTCATGCCGGGCAGGCCAAGTGCCTCGCGCCGTGTCGCAAAAATATATACATATACATATACATGCCCACTCTCTTACTCGCGAAATCCTCGTGACGTCAGAGCGACCCGACGACTCTCGAGATGCGAGCAGCGAGTCGAAAGTGGCTGCGCATATAATTATCGCGCGGCCCGCGAGTGTGCTATATGGCTTATACCAGCTGTCATCCCGCGGTCGGAACACGAATTTATTCGCGCAGGTTGTATATCGTGATGCGCATCTGGGCGATTCCACGTCAGATCGGCAGTTTTCCGACGGTCACGATTATTTCATTACTCGAAATCTTGGACGTGATTAATTGCTAGGTAATGATAGAAATACTAATATTAGAGACTTATAGATGTCATTTATGTAGATTTAGCATAACTATAGATGCCTGCGCCCGAGAGTTGAGCGATCAAGTAATATTGTGACCGACGGAAAACTGCCGACTGACGGTATTGAATTACCCATATACTTATAGGCACCTATATTGTTCCGGATGTGGTTTGGAGATTTCTTTGCTGAATAGGCAAGAGCGCTGATCAAGGGCGATAAAGAGAGAAGTTCGTCGGAGTCTCATAAGTAATTTGAAGCAAAATCTAACTATGGCTTTAAAGGGAAATTGGTGTACTTTGGTACAATAGAAGACTTGGCCGACTTCTTGGATAAAGGCTTTATACATTTTTATATATTATGATTGGATTTAGTCGCTCGAAAATCGATGATGCGGGAAGATTATTTCTATGAATAGAAGCATTTGACTAGAAGGTTTTAAATTAAAAATTATTCTAGTATGACTTTAGATAATAAGTAGTATATAAAATTTTCTTAAATTATTTTTATGATGGTTCTTTCGTTTTATGTTCATATAAATATGAAACTTGCATATCGACGGTCTTTACCAAGAATAGCACATATTTCTCAATTTTGCCACGAAGACTAGCTCCATTCGCCGTTCTCCCACGAATACTAGCACATTTCGCAATTCTGCCACAAAGACTCGCACTTTTCGTATAGAATATGCAAATTTAAGTCGTACTGATAAACTCTCGGTGAATCGGCTTGTTTATTTTCTTATCGGGTTCGGGTCGGGAACTAGATAATTTTGGTACCTATTCAAAAAATTATCGGTTTACCCGAGAAAATCAGGCTAACCGAAGAAATAAAAGTAGCCTGAAAAAGTAGGCGGCAGGAAATCGCCAAATGTGCTAGTCTTCGTGGCAAATTTTCAAACAAAATTCTGAAAAATTCTAGTCTTCGTGGGAAAATTGCGAAATGTGCTAGTCTTCATGGGAGAATGGCGAAATGTACTAGTCTTCGTGGGAGATTTCCAAATATGGTACTCTTCGCGGTAAACGAAGATTTTTATTTTATTAATTCATGTTTAATCATATTTAGATAGTTAACTAAAATCAATTTTTATTAAACATTTTAAACCCGGGTAAAATAAACTTTAAGGAACACTTAAAGAGTTGAAAAAAATGTATTTTTTGAATTTAAAATATTATTTTATAAGTCATGCAAGGAACTTTTTAGTAATTTATTATTATTAATATTTCTAAACTTGTCTCTTTGAAAAACATTAGTTCACTTTATTTCAGTATCAAGTACGGGGCAAATTAAACTAGAAAATAGAATCAAGTACTTTTAAGATATTTCTCTAGGTTTTGTACAAGAATAGATAAAAATATTAATTTAGATAATAGTGAAAATGAAATAGTATTTAAAAACCTTTAAAAACTATAAAATAGGAAATAGATAAATGTGAGGCTGAATATGGATATTTTTCTATAAATTAGAAATGCGTTGTACCTTTAACAGTCGCCTCTAATCATTGCCACGTGAAATATCGACACGATTCCTACCGTACCATGCAATATTTTGCATTATTTTGGAAAAAACGGATCATTAAAAAATTATTTATTGATTATTATTCATTCATAAATGAAAAGGGATTATTATTCATTCATAAATAAATTCGTTTTTTCTAAAATACATATATGTAATCTGTTTTCAAAATTAACAGACTTTGTGCCAGTTTTAATCTTTTTTGCGGGTAAGGTTACAACACCCTGTAGAGCAGTTTTAGCTGCCTTATAACACATTTGAATTTCTTTTTCATGCTACATGAACATAATTCATCAACAAATTTTTTGATAAATATTCTCTTTTTATGACTATATTGAAAAGTTCAGACGGTAGCATATCGATAGGTGGGAGGTTAAACCAGACATCTCCTGTATACATATAATCATGGGTGGTATCTGGTTTTGCCTCTCATCCAACAATAAGCAAGTTCTCTATTGTCATTCAATATGAAATTAAATTATTTATCGATTTAGTCCTAAGTAACAACAAAATAAAAATACATCATATTTCTGAAAACTAAAATAATGAAATAAAAGTGTTCGAAATACTATATTTTTCTTCATTCTGCAATTAAGTGCAATATACATAACAAAAGCATCAAACTTAACAAACTTTAATAAAAATTAATAACTTGAGATAGTTAAGGTTATTAGTTATCGAAAGTCTCGATCACCTACAATCGAAAGTCTCGAGAAACTTCTGAAATTTATAGCAAAATAAATTTTTATCTCAATGAATATTCCTGCAAAATTTCAGATCGCTGTACAATGTAGATTTTGAGTTATACTCATCTAAAGTTCACGCGTTTCGGATCTTATTTCAATAGAATATAGCGATTTCAACGAAAATTCCATGAATATGAGTTTATTTCAGCTCTAGCAATTAAGTCTCGAGAAATGTCTGAAAATTTGGGAAAAATTAGATGAAACCCTGATAAAGCATAAATTATCATTTCTAGAAGCTGGTCCATACAGTAATGAAATAATATTAATCCAAAGATCCTAATTCTAACTTTTGATCATAACTACGTGACTCAAAAGTTGATATTTCCTTTGTAATTTATATATTTTCCGTTTTAATTGCAGTAAAACAACACGAAAATAATTCTTTTGTGCTATTCTTCTTTCACATATAAAGAAATTCATATATATTGAGATTTTTATTTTTCAGCTTTGTTTTGACTCACATAGTTGGTGGATAACTACCTTAAGTGTCTTTATACAGCAAAATCATTCACCAGAATAACCGTACTTTCGGAACACTTTAGCATTGTGTATCGTTTGCATTGAGGGGAATGCCGGGGAGAGCCCAACTCCCGAACTTCTCGCTGGTTCTAGAAGTCAGTTCCAACACCGGAACTCGCGCGAAAGTTAACACATCGATCGAAATGCTTTAGAAACGAATCGAGAGCAAATCGCCTCGTACGCCGACCTGTTGCTAGTGAGCTTTTTCTGGTTGAACGTGTCGAAAATGGAATTTGTCAGTTGCGGCTAGAGAAAATCTATCGCGTGCGCGCGGTCGCGTCGTCATTTGGCATGGATCGCGCTAAAAAAAAGAGGAGAACTCAGAACGTACCTATATATACGTATGTGAATGCGAACCCCGCGGATCTAAAAGCTCACGTGTGGAAGGTCATAAAAGTGCACTTCGCTGCGCATCGAGGAAGTCGTTCATTAGGGGATTGATCTATAGGTATATGTTGTTATTTCTGGTATTGATCTGTACTTCTTTTTATCTTTGTTTAGTTCTAGATAGACGATGTAAAGAACAAATTATTTGCTATTTTATATAAAAATTAGAACTACAATAGAACATAATTTATTTGTTAAACGAAACTATTATTATTTATCTATAATTGTATAATAAATGAAAGATGTTGTACTTGATAGATTATGGAAATTTAAAAGAAAGTTTTAATAGAAACTAGCATAGTTGATAATATAAAACGGAATGCCCTTTTTCGCAGTATTATTTAATTTTTATAATACCACAAAATTTTCTAGTTTTCTTCTAATTTTTAATAATCCGTTCTTCCTCCTCTTGTATAAAATTTGTCGTTGTAACACATGCACGATTTTCGACGTTTTTTGGTCCTAAAAAGCGAGCCTAAAGTGTTTATTTTCTGACCAGCGGGCAAAAAATCTGTTGATTTATTTACTTATTTATATTTTATGTACTTTTCGAGACATTTTCGCAAGAATCCATACATGCGTTACAAATAATATAGTGTGCGCCAAGGGCTCGTCTTCGACTCATACTGCAAACTCCATACTCGGTCTAAAAAGCCCACTTTACGCCCTTGGGACACAATATACTGTTTTATCGCCATTAATTTTCAAAATCGTTAAACTTCCGCAATTTTATTTTAAAATTTTAATATGTTATTAGTAACCAAAAAAAGAAGAATATATACCAATTTTGAGAAATTTTTACTTTCCTAATCCCAATTCATTAAATTAAATGCACTTTTTTGCAGTCAAAACAGAGGTTAATTCCAAAAATTTCCTTGCGTATTTAAATTTGACAAACTCAATCTAATAAATTCTCACTGACTTAAGAACCCGTAGCAAACAAAAGTTAGTATTTTTTATTCTTATTTTCTATCATAAATAGCTTAAAAAAATATACCTTTATTTTAAATAAATATATGATAAAACATAACATTCTGTATGCACATTTAATCGGCAAACCTTTTTATGAACGCACTACTTAAAAAAATACTAACTTCTTTAAATAATCCTGGCAGGAATATTTGCTGTTACAGATAGATTCATCGACTCTAATTACGCGAGCAACTTTCTGAAGTTAAAAAAATAAGTTTCGAGCCAAAAGCATTTAAATATTCAGTTCTACATAAGAAGCAATGATAATTATTTTCTTTCAATAGTTAACTTTGTATATTATAATTTTTTTTATTCTGTTAGGTTTCAAAGTGTTCTCACACACGAAGAACTTCAAAAAGTGTCATAAATTTTATTTTATTTTTGTTAAAAAATCAGCGTAGACTCATCTTAAGATGGCTCTCTAGTGAAATCAAATTTTTCTACAGTTCTGATTTTTATAAATTGATACTTACATATCATATTTCTACTGATATTATGACGTTATATAAAAAGTTTCAGTCATTTACTTCTCTTAGATTTGGAGTTATCCTAGAAGTATGTTACATTTGAATAAAAATAGGGTGACGAGGAAAGTCATCCTGGATCAGACCTAATTTTTGAACCTGGATGCAATATTTAGCATATGTTCTTTAAAGTATATAAAACAACGTTTTTCTCTAAAATTTATTATAACCGGATTCACTAATTTGGTGTGCGTCAGGATAAAATTAAAGTTTAAAAAACAAATTAGTGATAAAACAGTGTTTTTATCAAAATAGTGGCTTTATTGAATAAACTCACCATAATTTTAGAATATTATTCATTATAAATATATTTTATATATCAATAACTCTTAGAACGCATCTGACTAGTATGATACAGAATTTTACCTACAAAACTTGAAGCAAAAAATTATTATTCACTTCCTGAAAAACGTAAATTAATGTATAAAAGTGAAAAAATGAACTTAAATGACAAACAGATGTTTTCGTAAAGCGTTTGGTTTTCATTAAAAAAAATGAATATCATCATAAAGATATTTTTTTGACACTTCGTACACGAAACTCGGCTACATTAAATAAGCGTATGCTACATCGAGTTTCGCATATGTCATGTAAAAAAATATGGTTCGATAAATGTGCGAGAATGTAATTTCAGTCTTGCGTGACCTATTACAACGACGATAGACCAAACTCGCTTCGCTCGTGCGCAAATGTTTACACAAAGCTAAAATCACATTCTCGCACTAATATCGAAATGTAATATTGTAAACAAAAAACTTTTTTCGAATTTTGGATCGAAAATCACTAGAGAGCCACTTAATAGATGAAACCTTTCACGGGGCGTTTTGTGCACAGCATATTATGTATATTACACAAGCCCATTTAAAAGAGCACGGTAACTGAGATATAAAAAGCGCTAGAAGAAATATAGTTAGAGAAAGAGAGAGAGAGAGAGAGAGAGAAAGAGAGAGAGAGAGAGAGAGAAAGAGAGAGAGAGAGAGAGAAAGAGAGAGAGAGAGAGAGAAAGAGAGAGAGAGAGAGAAAGAGAGAGAGAGAGAGAGAGAGAAAGAGAGGGAGAGAGAGAGAGAGAAAGTGAGAGAGAGAGAGAAAAAGTGAGAGAGAGAGAGAGAGAGAGTGAGAGGAGAGAGAGAGAGAATGAGCTGCAAACAGATCTTGCAGTCCTGATTAAAGTTTTAACTTACCGTAAAATAGAGCTGGAGATGCTGCAGCGCGACGTCACGCGCGCGAGGTCATTCAGGGTGCCGCTGTTGCCAGGACATTAGAGGCGCGATGCTGCTGCGACGTTGGCTCTTCGGCCGCGCTAGGGTAACGATTTTTCTTGGCCATTTTGCCCATCCAGTAGCGCCGACACCTGCAGCAGCACATAAAAATTCACAATCGATAAGAGATATTGAGATTCTGATGCTGGATGCACCTCTTCGGAAAATGTGTTTTTAGGTTATAACCCATTCGGAGAGAGTATGTACCATGAAGACTAGAGTACAGGAGTACGAACGCAATACCTAAGGAATATTCTATATTTTTTATACAGTGTGCGTAAAATGAGCTTTTACGCATTCATATGAGTGTGTAAAATGCTACTTTACGCACTCATATAAAAAAATTGTTTTTACAATTGAGGCATAGAATTTCTGTATCAAAAAATATCGTATGTAACTCGTGCGAACGATTTACACACGAGTGTGTAAAATCGCATGTTACGCACTTGTTGCATAATATACTATTTTGGGTTAAATGTTACATTTTTCTATTCCTAACCAGAAAGATTAAAAAAGAAATGGTCATCATAACCTAAACTGATTTAAACACTACCTTATAAGTTACCTTATACTTATGAATTGAAAAAAACTATCATAGAATATATCGAAAAGAATTGTTTAAATATAATACAAATATTACCAATTTTAGAAGTACCTAAAAAATTGGTAATATTTGTAACATAAAATTCTATTTAAACAATTATTTTCAATATATTTTATGCTATTTTTTTTCAAACCATTTTTAAACCTTTTTTAAATGTTTTTAAACCGGTTAAATTGTTACCATCAAACAGTCCTCGGAGAGTTTTTCAAACGTTTACAAAACGTTTTACAACACCTATACGAATTTCAATCTTATAAATCTAGGGATATTCCTATCTGGTTCATACTCCTTTACTCTAGTCTTTATTATACGGTCATAAAATCGTATTTATAGGGGTACCTCTACATAAGTGTGAACGCATGATATTTTTCTGTCCCACAGTGTGCCAACCCATCGCAAGTAAGATCTAATAGGTGAATCGCCTCTTTACAATTAGATATATCTCGTTTGCGATCGGTTATCACACTGGGGTGTGACAGAAAAACATCACACTGTTTCGCCTATGTAGAAGCACCCTACTGGTCATAGTGAATTATATATTTTGTAGCACAAAAAATGTAACAGCAAAAATAATACTCGTTGATTTTGTTAGATTGGGTATAAATATATGTATGCCTGTTATCAGTACGCTGGCGTTAAACTGTCTATCAACTTCAAGAAAGATAAGCATTTATTGAATATTGTAAGTATTCGTACTTACTATACCTACAGAAAATTAACTGTCAGAGTTGTTTTATAATTTTAATTTTTTCACATCTTATTGCTGCTGCTGAGATTCATACAATATTTACAATTAAAACATACTACTTATTTAAAAGTTTAATTATGACCTGGCTTTTAAATAACTAACTTTAATAACATTACTTTATTATAATATTACTTACAATATTACCGAATGCATACAACAAATAAAAGTTCCTTCAAAATCCTGAAGAAAAATCTTTATTAATTACTATTACATATTCTTAGATATATTCGCTTTAGTAATAAAATTTGCTAATATTATTTTCCTATTGAAAGCAGACGCAATAAAATAAATATTTATTAGAGGATAAAAATAACATTTCATTTCGTAATAAGAACCTTTAGTTAAAAATTTTTTTTTTCATATTATAATGTTTAATCTGTTGATTTCATACGACGTTCGCATTATTGGCGCGACTTTACATGGCAATACGCGCTGAAGACTGTTAATGTTAAATATTTCATGTTCTTTGTCGTTATTAGCGCCTCCTTCGTCTCTTGTCCGTCTTCGGCGCGTTTGGATCTTCCACTTCATATCCATCCGGAGGAACAGCATTTTTTTCTGGATTGTGAAATAGGGTATGATTTCCGTCTCCCCAAGGAAATGGCTGTGTTAAAATAAAAATGCATATTACATTTTTTATTGAGATATGAAATTACGTAACACGAATTTAATTGAAGTTTAAAGATTTTAATTAAATAATTTTATATAGGTGATATGTAATATGCTTTACCAGATAAACAATTTCGATCACTAATTTGTTGTAAATACAAACATATTATGTATTATCATGTTACATAGAAGTAAATAATGTATTAGAAAAGTTTAAGGTTGTGCTGTGAGTAATAACGAATATGTACTAATAATTTGCTATTTTCTTAAATAATAAGCTGCTCAAAATTGTGTGCTTGAAAAGTAAAATTTTTATCTTAATTATGAAATGATGATATCAACGTAAGCAATGAAAATCATGAGTTTCCGCAATTACACCTGTTGCTCGCACTGGACTATTGGTGTGTATACGTGTACGCAGATCAACAGACAAAAAAACCTATTACGATGTAATTGTGCACCTTTGTACGGCGATACATGTAATCATAGGGAATATATTCTGGTCTCGGCTTGTACTTGTCCTCCATTTCGTTACTGAGTATTATGCCCATCGACAAAAAGAGAAGAGGAGAGATGCCGAACAACACAAGCGACCGCCAAAACCTCTCTTGCCGAAGTCCATCTATGGTAAGAAAATTACGACTTTTTAGTATCAAACATTATCTTTAAATGCAGACTTCAATTCTATGATATTATCATTATAGACTTTGCTTTCTCTAAAAATGATTTAATTGACATTGAATATATTTTTTTTTATTTTAATGATAAAACAATTGAAAATGTGAAGCAGTCGAAACAAGCTTTCGGTATGAACATTTTTCAGTTCTGGGCTACCACCATCTCAGTAGCGACGCCTCACGAAGTGAATTTGTTGTATGTATGTTGTGGTTAGAACTCCATCAATTTTTGTCTCCAGGGCCATTCAAAGAATAAAAGACTCTTTTTGGAAAATCAATTTTCGTTGCTCCGAACTTTTTCTCCCAATTAAGAAAAATCATAAACATTTTAAAACCCCAACCCGTGGGATCGTTAATCTTTTAAATGTTAAACCTTTCTTCCCACGCCGAAATAAGACTACGGATCAAAATAACTACCAGTTATTCGTAAAATATCGTCGCTAATAGCGTAAATGCTACCGCTTTAAAAGAGGGTGTGTCAGTCCTACTTTATCTGCAGATAATATAGAAAAAAGTTTCGTTTATCTCAAAAAATAATCATCAGCATTAGATTATCTTTTTAGGATCCTTTTATTTACGAGAAATACATAAAACATGAAACACTTGAATTATTATCAGAATACAAAATTAGCAAACCGGCATGATTATGCTAATTTTCGAATCTAATAACAACTGAAGTGTTGTGTATTTTCCGTAAATAAAGCAATTGTGAAAAGGAAATTAGATATCGACGCGTATACTTTTTGAGAAAAACGAAACTTCTTGATAAAATGTATCGGTCTGTAAAATAGGTCTGACGCATCTCCTTACCATTGTCGTTATCGGGGCAGGGCGGCTTTTCGGGGATGCAGTAATCTGGCACGGGTCTGCGACAGGCCTCCTGAGTCCATAGGTTGGGATTCCCGCTGGGTGGACACGTGGGACAAGTCGAGCCGGTCGGCTGACAGGGATCCGGCATGCACGGACTCGGGCAAGAATCCGGAGCACGATCATCCAACAGGTAAAACGGAGCTTTGCACGGATCCGGTGGAGTTTGGCAGGACTTGGGGCACGAATCTTGCGGTCTGCAAGAATTCGATGAACCGTGGGATTTAACGCAAGGTTTTATTGTAAAATAATAATAAAAGGTACACTAGAAAATATGGCGAATTCAAATAAATGTTTACCCCGTTTCCGTTTTTAAAAAAAGAGACTTCATGATTAGAAGAAATAAAGTATCCTATATAACTCGATATGACTATCTATGTTCAACAATGCTGCGAAAACAACAACTTTTTGAAATAATTGCAATAAATTCTAGCCTCAATTTAATATTAGTTATTTTATTTATTACTTCATTAAAATTTACTTAAATACACGTTTATTAATTTTAAGTTTTTCTTATCAGTAATGGAATTAGCGTTTATTTGAATACATTTCAGTGTGAAATAACTAGAAATTAACACTTTATAATTATTATAAAGAGTTTCATATAAAAACTTTAATCAAAAACAGAAAACAGAATTGTACCTCGATGATTGACAGGTCGATTTGCCACAAAGATCAGATTTGCAGGAACCTGACGCACCACAAGGCGTTGGTATGTAAGCAGTTGGCGACCAAGTAGTTGCTCTACTCGAAGTCAAAGGTTTTTGAGGATAAGCATGAGCTTTAGAAGATCCTCCACATGGGTTCGGTGGTTTGCAGGGATCGCAACATTGTTGTTGAGTGCAAGGAATCGTTTGTGTACGAGGATCCGACGAAATGCAATTTTGCTGAGCTTTCCAAGGATTGCCCGGAGGACAAGGATTTGAATTGCATAAATTAGGCGGCCTGCAAGGATCCGATGCCTTGCACGGATAAGACGGTCGAGGAGCGGTCGTTTTATCGCAAGGGCTTGATTTGTTGCAATCGGTGGGTTGGCAGGGGTTAGATGGCCAACCTTTTCTACAACTCATGTCACATTTTGCTGAGGAAAATTTTAAGCTCCTAATAGGATTGTGACTCAAGGATAACAAACTTTTGCATAATTTTAATGATGGAAGAGGCAAGCTCATTTTTTAATAATTTAAATCGAACAATTTAGATACTAGAAATTTTGAAATTGATGTGAATGCTCAAACCGAAAATTTATACTCCATTATACCTACGTTGGCTTTTGCATATAAGTGATTCTTTTGTTTAATCATCATGTCTTTTTCGTAGTGAACTTCAGGTAAATGTTCCTTTTTTCACTCGCAACCGTGCTGGTTTACTACAATGAAAAAAGGTTTGCAAATCTCGAACACACAAATTATGCTAAGGCAGCTGTTGGAAATGACCTTATGAAACTTCTTGTAAAAAAACATGCAATTAAAACTTGGTGTAAAAATCGCATAGTTAATTGCATAATAATTTCATATTTGATGCAATGACTTCCAGCTCTAAAAAATATTACTTAAATTTGCAATTATAAACTTTTGTGAAATTTGTCATAATTGGAATTCATTATTTAACAAAGATTTTTCGCATTAGATCTTAATTGCACAAAATTTATTTTTACTTTATAAACAAATCATTATTTTAATTTCTTCATGTCCGTCGAGTCGGACAACAAACTCCCTCTTCTTTTAGCATGCTAATCTAGTCCCAATACTCAAAGCACTCTGAATAAACAAGTCGAACGCGTATAACGGAAGGGTTTACACAGCCGTTCTATTTATAACTTTTCCGCCGTACGTGCGGCGCAGCATTGGCGCAACTCGCGAGAGCGATATGCGGTTAAAATTTCGCTGCGATTTGTTGCGGGATGTTGGATACCTATATACATTACACCTATAGGTACAGGCAGCGTAGAAAATGTTCTCTCGGCGTCGTAGGACAATGCGAGTCTTGCATACGAATGCGAAAGAGATGCGAAAGAGAGGCCTAGCTATATAGGTAATATGCGTGCGGAAGGTGGTCGCGTCGTATTGCGCGCGTTGATGCATTTTGCATGATACAAAGTGCCGTAATTGCGGCAAAAGTTTTACCACCCGTGGTGGCGCTGGAATGCGTATTTCGTGTATAATACGGGCATGCAACACGTCAGCGCGAGACGAGTTGCCGCGTGGTTGGTCGACGGGATGCGGCAGCTGAGTGGCATTTCAAACGCTGCAATTAATTCAGAAAGGGTAGTCATTATTTGAAAATATCTTTACAGATGACGATTTATTATCGCTGAAAGGTACATGTACTGCGTAGCGAATTCGTGATGTAAAATATAAGGTTAGTTGATGACGAATTATTAATTTTATCGTCATGATTTAATTTGAATATATATCCATATAACATTTTGATGGGTTAATTCATTCCTTGTAGATCCAATGACAATACATATTATTTCTTGTATTGCGTTTAAACAGGTATTCCTATAAGGCTTCGGGTGCTTCAGATAAGTTTATCTAGGGAACATAATAATTATTCTTTTAGCTATGAAATAGTTTATAGGCAAAGTTGTGCTTGCTAAATACGTTATATGTATGAGAACGCACTCCTCGAGAGGTTAAATTATTGAGTTAATAAAGTTCGTTTGATGTTCGTTAATTGGAAGAAGAAACAGGATCTTCCTTTTACTTAGTTACTCATGAGTTTATGCGTCGCACTAATAAGAGTGTAATTGCATTTGCAACATTACAAGCCAATTTAGAAACTATCTAGCTTATGTGCAGACTATTCGTAATTCATGTTAATTGATGACTATAGAGTAGGCGCTACTTAGGTTTAATTTAGATCTGTACATACAATAGTATCATTATTTTTTAAATTTGTAGCTAATAAAAAGAATATTATATTCATCTAATCAAAAGTAAATGAATATATAATATATATTCTATATATATTCTTTTCTGCATAAAAATAATATTTTGCATAAATACTTATAGCAGAAAATTATAATCAGAGAAAAAATCAATCAACAACTCAAATTAAAACCATAGCTATTATAAAATATTTTTTAATATTTTATTATTGCCATTATTAATTTCTTGCAAAAAACAAAAGTATTATAATCAATTAATATTTAAAATTAATAAACTGTAAAAAGGTTAAAATAACCTTTGAATGGTATTTTGCACTCTTTGAGTTATCAGAAAGACAGATAATTTACTATTTTTCTCGTTTTATATTTATTGAAATTTCTATAGAAAGTACCTAGTGTTCGTTAAGTAATTGGTGTCTTTGTTAATGTCAGCTGGTCGACCGGCACTTTGACGTCATATAACACATAGTGCGGAAACGCAATTTATTTCACATTAGAACACGATCTAACTAACGTGCTCCTAAATCGATAGTTTTATGATCAAACTCACCAGCGATACAAAAATAGGTATTACCATTGACTATTTTAAACTAAAAATAACGTAGAAACACTTAAAAAAATCCCAAAAAATAAGGTAAAGTGCCCAGTACTTGGACAAAATGAAAATTGTGACCAGTACCTGGACAGTGACAAAGATTGTAATTACTGATAAAGATGATAAAAAGATGTATTCATTTGCATTCATGCGGATAGTTTATGATGTGTACTATATAATTTAACCAAAATTATGTTAATTTACGTCTTAAATTTGTTATAAATGTAAATATAGCATTTTGAGGTTATGTCGAGAACTGTAATAGGCCGAATGTATTGTTCAAGTTTACCTCCACTGCTTTTTCTGAACCCAATAGTTGGACACATTTAATTCATATGTCCAACTACTAGGTCTTAACTATGTCCAAATATTGGGACAAGCTTGAGATATGATGTCCAACTACTGCGACATATAGTTGAATTTTTAAACTTACATTTTTAGTATAAAAAAGTATGTCAGCGTATTTTTTCTTGTACTAATAACAGTAAAACATATCGAATTAACGATTAGATTAAAGATTTGGGAAAAATATTGAGTTTTGGCTCTACAAACACTGATTTCGTACTTTCGTTTCAAAAAGTGTCCAAGTACTACCTACTTTACCTTACTTAAGTAAATTCCTTAATCTTTGGAAATCCCGAAATTCTCATTTTGCCCGTAATTATTCGAAAACCCACTCGCGATATTTCCAAAAGTTCACAGCGTCCTAAGCAAATCCAATTATTCCACCACTCCCGATAGCAGAGCACGCGATGCGTGAGCGCGTAACCAATGCCCGCGGTACTCACTCAAATATTCATAGAACACTTCAGCTATTATTAAAACTCCGCTGTCTAAATTTAAGTTATCGATTTGCATTAATGCTATATAGCGCTCCTCCCCCCTCTCCCCCTTTTTAAAACTCCCTCAAACAATCCTTAATTAATATATAAGCCTATATAGAGACACACTCACGTGTATTGGGGAAGAGGTGCGAGGTCAACCGAGAGCTTAATCTTTGACATTTCGAGAGTCGGCGGATCGAAGTCCACTTTTGCTGTGTGTGTGTGTGTGTGTGTGTGCAGTGCACGAGTGCGGCGCGTTATAGTTTAGAGTCGATGGCCGCGTGCTGCTGATGCTGCTGCAGGCTTTCGATTTCAGGCCGCTTGTCGCCTGCACACCCGTGGCGACTTCGCGCCCACCCCTTCACACTGGGAAATGCAAACACGCCCGGAATTACTTCCCAAACAGGAGGCCGCGCTCAGCTGGTATTAGCCGCGACCGTACTCGAACAGGAATAGGTATATAGGGGGAGATGAGGGAATCAAAGTCACTTTAGCGAAGATGCTTATGACGTATTTTTATACTTGATGTTTATTTATGATTTTATCAACTTGTGTATTTAATTTCGAATTTATTTGATCGATTTTCGTACAAGAATACTCATGTAAAAATACAGAATATTGAAAATATGTGTCTGTATTTATCTTACTTAGGTATCGAGATAATGGTGGATATAAATAATGCAATAGGTGTGAAATCTATTAATTATCAGAACAGCCAAAACAAAACCTAGTAAGTTAGCAATGAGTGTGCTCATAACCTTTTTATTGGTCGAGATTTCTTAGATCAAAAGTACCAACAAAAATATTCAAAATGTCAATATCAATTATTTCTTAAACTTAACCCTTAGCTTAATTCTTTTATATTTTTAATAATTTTTTTCTTATACTTGATATTGTAATTCATCAAATAACCTACGGTATCTTACAAAGCATCATTTGAAGACTATCTGGAAATTTTTTCAAAAATCAATACCCGAGTAAAAATAATTTATATATAATTATATATAATTATATATAACTATATATAATTTTATATATAATTATATATAAATCATTTTTACTCGGGTAGCTTCTTCGCAGGAATCATTTTAGTGGTTGGGCATGAAAGACGCCAGCGTGCGAGTTAAATCTTATATTTTCTTCAAAATAAGGGTGACACTAATTACCCGGTGCCATGCCCCGCTATACCCTATCCGTTCATAGTTTCCGGAATTTCTGAAACTGGGAGTCAATGCGATAACGCAGTTGCGGATATAATTTAAATCACGTCTCGTTCTCTTGTCTCTGTGTCTATCGACTCTATGTTCATTCCAATTACGTGATATTATACTTGCGCTCTGTTATCAAGTGTTAAATGTATATAGCTGGATTTTAATACAGCAGTGCAGCTAATGAAAGCCTTTATTGCGGTACTTCGAGTATTATATATGCATATATATATATATATATATATATATATATATATATATATATATATATATATATATATATATATATATATATATATATATATATATATATATTTATTTATGTATAGAACTTGTATATAAAGGTATTATATATCTTTATCGCTATTATGTTAATCTGTGCTTATAAATTATGTTTGTATGATTTAGGAGCTTTGCAGATAATGCAGTAGACTTTTAAAATGAATAACAGCTTAGAAGGTAACTTTAATGGGTGTATAGATTTTAGTGAGTAGAAAACATCAAATGTTTTATTCTGATAAAATAATTAATATTGAAATAAACTTTTATATTTTATTTTTTATTAAAAGACAATAAATATACTTATCGCTATTCAATAATTAATAAATATTTAAATATTTTGTACAACATTTATTTAGATTTTCGTTGACGCCTAGATAAAAATAGTTTATACAAGTGAGAAATTCCTCTGAGTGCAATTACATTACGGTAGACAGAGCGGAACTTTTATATGCGTGTCTGAGGCTATGTAAGGAATGCAATTTGCCAATGGTTTCTAGATGCATGCAGCGATTAAGTTACATAATGTTGACATAACAGAGCTAAAGGCCTTACTCCTTTTTCCGCGCATTCTATATAAAGAAGATGTAAGTGAAGTGACTCTGTGAAAATGAAATGGCTATTCTCGTTTTAATTTTACTAATTGCTTCACTAATATTGACCCAACGTTAAAGGAAATTCTTAAAATGCCGTTTTAATGCATCTTTCTATTGCAAGCAAATTTAGGTAAGTAATTATAGCATATTAATTATTATAGTATACTATTAATTATTGTATACTATTAATAATTAATTAATTAATTATTATTATAATTAATTAATTATAGCATACATAGTTCACCTTGAAAGTTTTTCTTTGCTGAATTTTGAATATTAAAATAAAAAAAAATAAAATAAAAAATTTGTCATATAGAAATTTATTAAACTTGCTATTTTTCTTCACACTATGCATGCTATAAATCAAATAGTATTCTCCTAATTTCCGTCTAATCATTCTAAGAATCATTTGTTTTTCGTCGTTATCCACGTTTTCATCCGAGTCATACAAATGTTCATTACGCAATGATAAACCGATTGTTTGATATTTATTTTATCTGCTTTTTGTCTAGAAATGTAAAAAAGTTATGTTTAAAAATACTTACGCGCATTTTACAGTAATTCAATTTTTTGAATGCATAAAAAAAGCAATATACTGTGCACCTATTGTATTTACAATTTATGAATAGACGTGACACTATTTTCCTTGGCATTTATTAATCGAAATATATTTGATCTATTCAGTGACTGATAGTAAATATCTTTAAAGTGCATCAATAGAACTTGTATTTATAGACAATGCCATTTTAATTATATACCAATTAAGACATTGAAAGTATGTACATTGTAATTCTAGGGAATTGTTTTAAATTTCGAACGGGTACGTGTTAATACATCAAGGTTGTGGTTAAACATATATTCAATACAAGAAAATATATAGATATATAATATTTTTACGAATTTCCTTTAAAAAATAGATTATTTTTTTAACATTCATCTGATTTATATATTTTCTTTATATGGATAATTTGTCAATAATAATGCAAAATAGTGTTTCTGCTCAATTGTTTAATCTAGTCTTCAATGGTCAGATTAAGTTTATTTGATTTTAAATAGCTTTTTTATAATTTACGCAAAAATAAATGACTCAACAAACTTACTCTGCGAGTAACCTGTTCCTAATTATTTACTTTCAACTTTTACGACATAAAGACATTCCCGAGCAAAAATAGAATTTTACCGATACCAATAAAATTCCAGTCGTAACTTTGACAAAAATAGACATTTGAAAAGGTAATTTTCTTTATAAAACTGTGTCTCTCTCCATTTTAGTAAATTCTTTGGCAGTAAATATTTCTATATTAGAGATACATCTCGAAAGTTTTATCAAGACAACTGAAATAGTACATTATGTAACAAGGGCAAAAAGTCGAATAGTTTTCCCGCGGGTGAGATTACTACCCGACCGAGCGAAGCGAAGCGAGGGCAGTATCACCCGAGGGAAAAATCGACTTTTCTCTCGAGTTACATATAGTACTTTATGCCCATCTCAACCATGGCTACTTTTTGACTCGGAAAGCGGGACTAATGGACTGCTAAAAGACAATATTGTTAAAAGACAATCGAAAATCAGGGTAATTGGTAGAACTTGATGAAATAAACGCCTTTGGACTAGTTTCTAGTGGTTCACTTTTTCCGCGCTAATCATTTTTGAGGGAGAAAAGTGTAAATTTGGTTTTACTTTTCAGGGAAAATGTAGCCGTTTTCGTTCAGATGGGCATAAAATCATTTTCAGAGAACCATCCATAATATACTCAGCAACATTTACATGCCTGTAAAAATATGAATCAAATTAATCAAACCCAACCAATTGTTTCACGACAATATAAGAGCGAAATAAATTAATTTGCTTCAATCTAGTCACTCACTTTGTTCACCTGATGGCAAACACAAAGATTAAAAAGCCTAACTGCCTCGAAGTTTGACACAAACGCGTCTCGTAAGCTAACTAATTACCGACGACTATTCCACTATTCATCTCGACAAAACAACGAGGCGACTGCCAGCGAGCATCTGCAAATTCACGATCCCGTCTAGTATACACGTGTCTTCGTGACACTAGCTCAAAGATCGCAACGTATATAGGTACGTTGTGTATCGCGTATACGCTATATCTGCAACGCATTAAATTTCCAGAGTTCTGAGAGGAGACGACGTCGACGTCAAAGATGAGAAGGAGGAGGAAACAGAAACAGCCGCTCGATCTGCTCCCCCTCTCTCTCTCTCTCTTCTCTGTATATATAGATATACACAGAAGCAGAAACGCATTGAATCGCTGTATAGCGCAGAGCGAGGAACGCGACGTTTGATGAATATCCAGTATACGTATACCTACCCTGCAGCGCTTGCTGCGGAAATAAATGTAGGAGGCGGACACGCGCGAACCCGCGTTGGCGAATCCAATATCGGAAGAAGCGGCACGAGCGAAAATGTAGAGGAGTTACGGTTGAAGATGACGGTGGGAGAGCTGTAAATAAAGAATAAACGCGCTCGGGAACAATTTTGTGTTGCGAGACAGGTGTAATAGTATCTCGACTTTCGATTATCGCGCAGAGATGAGTGGGTGAAGCAGGTGAGGTGTGCCTGTAGATTTACTCGGTTTATGCGCACGGGTAAAGTTATACTCGTGGATTTTATTGTAGACAGAATAAAATTTGATATTATAGACAGAATCCATATTGAATCACTCAGGCCGATGGATGTTATATCTCAGAATCACTTGACATTTGTAATGAACATCTGAAAATGCATTCTTAAAATTTTGATTTTGACCAATTTATTATTTAAATATTTTTACAACTTTATCGTTTGGTTCCTTTTCTTTAGTCCAGTTTTAGTAAATGTTTTAATTCGTACAGGAAAAGCGTTAAAAAATAAAAAATTAAGAAAATATTGTTTTTTTTAAACGAAAAATGCATTTATTTCAAACAAAAGAATTATTACTTTAAAACAAATAACAGTTTAATCAAAAATATTTAAAAACTAACGAAGAAGGACGTTTTATTTCTATCAGAGAAATTTCTGTTTATTTAAGAATTTTCATATTAATTGGTAAACTACTTTACAATAACATTTAACAAAATGTCAAAATAAATAGGTGTATTTACGGATAAATTAATTCTATAAGAACTGTCGTTATAGATTTATTAAAAAAATACATAATATAAAATGAGCATCCACCAAAGGAATTAAAAAATAGCCACAAACGTTCGCAATTCTATAAAATTACATAAAGACGATGGCAAAAAATATGATACATCTGATAATATATATATTTAATAACATGAATAAATTAATTGTGTAAAAAGTATTTTTATCTTTCATCAAGAATATGAAAAACATGTTTTTCAATAAGAGCTCTTTTCAATGCATATTACGAAATGCGCATCCATAAAAGAAAGGGAAAAAATAGCAGTAAACGTGCGCAAAGCTGTAAAATAAAACGAGGGAAATCAAACAGAAAAAAAAACCTAATGTGGGCGTGGAAATGCCAACGAAGAGATAGGAGTAAAATATTGAAGCAGAGCAATGGAGGAAAAGTATATAAAAAAGGGCAAAGTATGAAGGTGCAGAGCGGCCGAGTCGATGAAATCAATGGGCAGAAACTGTTGCTATACGAATATGACAAATAAATTAGCCGC
Organism: Gastracanthus pulcherrimus; assembly: GCA_949152435.1. Taxonomy (NCBI): domain Eukaryota; kingdom Metazoa; phylum Arthropoda; class Insecta; order Hymenoptera; family Pteromalidae; genus Gastracanthus; species Gastracanthus pulcherrimus. The sequence continues at coordinate 150,575,449 of OX424574.1, read as the reverse complement.
AGAGTATAACGAAGAGATGCAACACGGTGGAGGCAACCCGATTAAAGCGGTTACACACCTTCGGGGGCGTTGATTTTCCAGGGAGCTGAACAATTACAGTATTCGAATGACGTGTGAAGCTTGCGTCGACGCTCGCTTGCGTTATGCGCGCGTTTCGATCGTCAATCGACCGACAATAGCCGCTTTCGCTATATATGGGCTTCGGATTATAGCTTTTATTCAACTGCGAGATTCGCTGCGCTAAGTTTGTTCATAACGTTTGATGTCGAACTCCGCGTGCTGATTTTGTACAATGCTTCGCATACTTTCTTTCGATTCTGCTTCAACTCTCGTAGTGAGGGATTCATTTTGTTTGTGCGATTTTCTACGTGATCTGGATTCAAGATTTGTTCAATCAGAGCATAAACCAGAGCAAAAGACTCTGAATTTCTAGAACAAAGTCGTTAATGTATACTTGACTTCAATTTACAGAATAGGTTTTATTTAAAAAATTATCAAAAAATCTGATGAAAACTTAAAATACATTCTTGATAAGATTCTTATATTATAAGTACTCAAATAATAAACGCTGCTAAATAAAGTGATAAGCACAACACAACACATTTTATCTTTTATGAAGTGTAAAACGTTCACTGAGAAAACCACAGTGTATAATGAATGACGATATCGACACCATAAAAATTTAATTAGAAAAATTTGTTTTTATCTTAACGTAAATTTGCATTACGCACTAAATTATGACTTTTTATGACTTTACTTTCACGATATGTTTCATATTGTACGATAGATATTGTTACGATGTATGTTACATCAGGTACGATACATGTATATGTCTAACGATTTTTGTTTAATTATGTTTAGAGTATTAACTATAATACATATTACCTATACAATTACAAAGTTTTATAAAATATAATCCTACTTTCCCAACAAGTATATTTTATAATAATGAATAGCATCTCAATTGGCTGTATGGATTGTAACGACTTAATATATTCTTTATAGAGTTAGTGAAATTAATGAAAGAAGATACATAAAATACTTAATAAAAAAGTTTTATTTCAGTCACATAACAATATAAATACACCTTTTACTATAATAATTTAGTGAGTTTTTAAATACTTAATTTTGTTGTTATGTATATTAAAAAAAAATAATTTGTTTATATTTATTAGCTGAATAATCTAACTTCATTTCGAGATACAAAGTTTTTAAAAGAACCAAGGAACCATGTATTTGTATAGTACAACACAGAACAAAGTTTAATTAGAACAGCACAGGCATAGAAGTGCACATCCATTGTACTACGCATTGCTGGACAAACTCATTCTTTGCACAGCAATATGTGGAACACTTCTGGTAATTACTTCGCCATGTTAATTAAGTATCGCTGGTAACACAAAGCACGAAATTTTGAGACCCGCGATGCTAAAAAACTGCACGTACGCCTCAGTATTGAAAGACCAAAAGTGACTCGCTCAAATTGGAATTCGTTAATTATACTTGCGTACTACCTTGGCATTTCATATTTGCATGTCAAAAACAAATTGATGCTTCTGAAAGTACATTGTTTATTTGTTGGAGAAATGTATTTCATCATCTTTCATGTACAGTTATTTCATTATTTAATTGCTGAATAATTTAGTTTTATTCGATAAGCCAGGCGGCTTTATTAATAAATTAAAATGAATCAATTATTGCTCGTCCATAATTGAACACACATATATCATCAATATATTAAAACATTTAAATAAATAAATTTGAATACAAATAACGCCTATTTGCATCTTGCGCTTATCATTGCTTTATGAATTATGAAACGTAATTATAATACCATTCTCATATTTTTAACAAATGCAACTCTCAAAAGATGTGCAATATTATTCCGATACGACTTACAGTTACAGATTACAGTAACTTATCAGAATTAAAAAGATAATTAACAGTGCTCGCTCGAAAAACCACCGTAAAATATGCTCTATTATCCAATTAAACTGGAGTGAAAAGTAAACGAGGTCAAGATTTTTTTTTCCCTTCAGCTATAGGTAGCGAGCGTTGCGCTGGCGCAAGCAGTCTTCGTTAATTCGAGCGCTATCGGGCCTGATCCGTGAGCGAGTCGAAAAACTCCGAAGAGAAGTGTATATAGAGATAGAAAAAGCGCGGGAGATTTATCGTGAGGGGAAAGGAGGGATAGAAATGAAGGTAGTACGAAAGCTCGACGACGACTAATCGCCTCTCGTCGCTGCTCGCGGACTCTCGCATTCAGCCTCCCAATCTCGCTCGCGCAAACTTGGACCCGTACCAAGACAAAGAGATAAGCGTAGGCAGGCGAAGCGTCAAACTCGTTCGCAATATGTAAGAGGGAGTAGAAAGGCAGTGTACGAGAGAGAGAAAGAGAAATATAGATACACGAATGTCTTGGTGTCGTTCGGGGGAAATGCCAAAAGTCATCGTATGCGGGTACGAAGCTCAAGTGGTCCTTGAACGTGAATACCCCGGCTACTCTTTGGTTTGGCAATAAGCTACTAATTTGCCGGGCAGTAAACCCGAGACGACGAATAAAGATGAGGAATGCTCGTATTTCGTGTAGTAGTGCTACTGCATCGGCATCACTTATAGCGGTCTTCTACAAATTCAATTATGTGATGACTAAAATTGCTTGATCTCAATCAAGCTTTGGTACATACTACTTTTAGCTTTAAACCCTATCCAATGGAATTTATTTCCCTTATAATGACTTTTTTTTTAGGACAATCGCTGAAATAATTTTCTGTTTCAGCGGCAATCGCGTTTTTCGGATTTCGTTTTCTATGTCAGCCGCATCGCTGCTGTGTGGCTTTCGCTGGGTTTGCAATTTTCTGTTTCGTCGGCGCCCGATGCGATTATATTGAAAACGAAATTTGCAAAATTTCCGGAAATGATGAAAACTTTATCGGATTTATTAAGTTTGTTTTATCAAATCGATGACATTTTTTAAGAAGAGAATCAATCGGTTTTCATATAACTTTTAACGTATAAATTGATAAATAGTTTTATAATATTTTTATCTATAACAAAGAAATTTGATTTCAAAAGTCTACAAAAGAAATTTTTTGTAAAATTGAGTAAGGAAGAGACATGGTGTCTCAAATATACTGAAATTCTTTTTTATACTTTTTTATACAATATGTCTTTTTCGTGAAGATTGAGCATTCATACAATTAATAAATAACAATTGAAAGTTTAGTACTTTCCACAGCGTTTAAACGAGTCTTTGTGATTGATAAATAAATTTAATTTGTAATTATTGTGGATTTAGATAACATGTATAGAAAAATCTTTTAAACATTTATTGTATATATTGATTGTCTTTTGTATTTCACAACACTTTGTAATTGGGTTGTAATATGATTGATGATCTATATATTGTTTATCATGGTACGCGGCCATGTTAGGGCGCGCTTTAAATTTTAGTTTGAAATTATATATTTTTAAAAAATTCCCATGCACCAAATATTGACATAAAATTTTTATTTCTTTCACATTTGTGTCCAGTTTTACAGTTTAATAAAAAAGTAATGAAAAACCCATGTCTCTTCCCTATTGGTTGAATGTCAAATAAATAGTACCGAGAAGCTATAAATTCATATTATTGTAACGTAAAATAACTGTAAGTACTGACATTAGATATAATAAAGCCTTAAATTGATAAAACAGTTGATAAGACAGTCGTTAATTTATTGATTTCTTGATTTAGTTAATAGGATAATTTATTAATGACAGTGTTTATATTGTAAGACTATTTTAGAGACTTATTATGTAGAAAATTACTTTGAATTGTAGTGTACATATATGTTATATAATATACACTAAGTAATGATCAAGTTATATACAATTTTTAATACTAGATAGTTTAAAAGATTGATAATATGTATAGTCGTCGAAATGTACAAAAACAAAACAAATTTTTATTTATTCGCTCAGGAAATCAATCATATGAACAAAATTAATAAAAACTGAGTGATTAATATACTTATACAATTATTTTAATATTTTAAAAATTTCCCTCGTATAATTTCTTATACACGTGTTTGACCTTGAATGACCTACTGCTTCATCATTTGACATGCAGGTTTTACGGCAGTTTTTTGGAGTGCACGAGCTATTGTCTGCTAAAAATATGCATATCGCGTGTAAAAATGTTTTATACTATTCTAGCTGCAATATTTGTAAGTAAGTTACCTTTGCCATTTACTCTTTTTTCGCATGTGTTTAAAAGATGCCGCCATATTTATGTGGCAGATAATGCGATATAAAAAAGGATACAAGACTTTTAAATTTAAGTAATCGAAATGTCACGTTTTTATTTGATATCTGCAAAAATTAGAAAATTATTAGAATAACTCATTTCATAAAGTGGAAACTTATTTATGCAAAATAATACAGTTTTAAAATTCTAATTCTAATATTCACCAGGTATAGTTTAAAAGAATCTACCTAAATGCAAGGATTTAATTTTTATAAACTTGTAGGTGTGGTTATGCTGATGTCGAATTTTACAGAGTAAATTTTAATTCTTATTTGTTGTATTTGCATAAAGACTGTACAAAATTACAAATGTAAATTAAATACATTTTTTTAACATTTTGATTTGATCCCATTAATTAGGTCACTAAAGAAAATAAATTTTGTTTAACAAGAACAGACTTTCTTGATTAAAAAAATGTTGAATGTACGGTAGCGCAAATTGTATCATAAAATGATAATAGTATTCTTGCCAAGAATAATTCACAATTATTATTGTATAGCTACCAGAAATACGCTCTCTTCAACGATTGAATAATATATATATAGCATTTTATCTGAAAAATCTCGACAAATAATATATATAAAATACCTTTCTATGCATCGTAAACTCAAGAAACCATAAATTCACGTTTGCGCGTTCATGCTTCAACGTAACGCGTATATTTATAAACGTGCACCGAATCTTATATAGCCTGTGGCCAATGATCCTTTAATCTCCGACCGGTGTGTAAATTTCTGACCGCAGTGCATAAACCGCCCCCAACCGGTCCTCCCGCGTTCGAGTGCCTCTTGTGGCACACGCGAATTTAAATACCGGGGGTCGTATACTATGTACAATCTTGAACAAACCACGCTAGCAGGGAGGGCGAGCAAAATCGCTCGTTTTCTAATAAAACGCCTCGACGACAGCGGATCACCGCTCTGTCTATAAACGTGCTGGTTCAATTCGTATTTGGAGCATGTCGTGTCGAGTTGTTCTCGAGGGACTATAAATTCCACGCAGGAAACTATTCATTATTTTTATTCATTGTCCTGAAAAAAAGTGACCATTAGGCTTGGTGAAATGATTTATAGTAACTAATATAGCCATTTATTTAATCGATTTTCGTAAAATGACTGGTTTCTACAAAGTATATCATAAATGGTTATAAAGTTATAAAAATATTAAAAATAATTTGACACCATGTCGATAACAAAATTTTTTCAAATTTATTACGTACCTATATGATATTTTTTTGCTAATGATTGTTTTCGTAAAAGTAGGTATAATGATTTTCATTAGGAAAGAATCCTCCAGTATGGACTCCCTCTCTCAATATAGACACCTACGAATCTTAAGCTCTCACTGCTACAGAGCAGTACTTTATGTGTTGGAATAGATGCATATTACAGTTCTACCGAACATACTTCTAGTTTGATTTTTATATTCAATCCCCAAAAAGTTATTAAAAGAATAACTATCATACCAATATTACTTCTGTTATAAAGAGTTATTTTTTGAAAGTTAAGTACATTTCCAGTGTATAAGCTAACTCAATACTAACTGTTTTATTTTATTATACGAGTTAAAGTAAATATTATTATAGTCTATACCTTTATTTAGAACATACAATATAGAAAGTATAACTGATGTATTGGTATGATAATAATCACGTTAAGGGGAGGTCGGAGCTTATATGCAGTTACGTAGTTACCGACAATTTCGTATTTTTCAGTATTCTCATTCAATTTTCAATTTTTCAATTATCCCAGTTGTCCGGCGTTCCTTAGTAGATTTAGAACACCGGACAACTAAAGTTTTTAACTTTTATGAACAATTACATTAGAATAATGTAAAATTCAAGGTAGAAATCTGTAATCGGCTCCGAAACCCCTTACGCTGATTATTTACACCAGTATATAATGAAATTCTTCAACTCTTGAAATGCACGTAAAACTGCGTCATAAATTCCAGAACTTTTCCTAAAGTTTTACAACTTATTTTGAAATGTTTTTCTCGTAAATGTATGACACTCCTTTCAGCACAAATGTCAGTTCTACAAAGTATAGCAGGAGAAGTCGCTCTAAAAGTGACAAACAGGAAAAATTTAGCGAGAAAAATAATTTGGAACGTAAAGATTATTACTGTATAGCAAAAATGAAGCCATAAAATATATTATAAAACGTACAATATTTATTATAAATACGATGGGTCCTAAGAGAAAAGACTTATCTAACGTGTTACGATTAGAAAAGACCTATCTCACGCGTTACGATTAGAAAAGATCTATCTTGCGCGTTGCGAGTAGAAACGGACTATCTCTTTTAAGGTTGTTCTGTAGACTCTATTCAATGCTGAAAATTTGTTATAAAATGATTTGACACCTTACTTTTAATGACGTGAAGATGATAATATTACATTAGTAGTATTCAAAAGTTAATAAAAGTTATAATTTAAATTATCTTATAATATTTATATGACCTCAAAGTTAGTGTACGAAATAACCTCAAAAGAGATACTCCGTTTGTAATCGTAATGCGCAAGATAGGTCTTTTCAAATCGTAATGCGTAAGATAAGTCTTTTCTCTTAGGACCTATCGAATAAGTCTCATCAGCATTTCAATATATTATTATTCAATTGCTGATAATTTTGTTACATATGTTGTTACTTCAAACTGATTGTTATAAAATGTGTTTTAATCCTCCGTGGCCACACATCCAAACAATATCACGCTGATTATTGGGGTTTATATGCACCCCAATAATTAAACGCTTGGAATGTCCAGACTGTCAATTGATTTAAGGTCAGTGCTGTATTTTAAAGTGAAATAACTTAATATTTACGAAATTTTGCTTTACGATTTTTTACTATGTTGATACCAAAACTTAATAAAAAAAGACTTTCATTTATATTTTACATTGCTTTATGCAGTAATTTTTTTACCTGAAAAAATTACTAATTTTGGACATGGCAGCCATTTAAAGATGTTGAGATTACCTGCATCCCTTGTGACCACGATGGGTTAAAATTTAAGAAATAATCATTGATTATAATTAAAAAAAGTGAAGCCGCAGCAATGTCTAAGAAATTAAAGTAAAATGTTTATGGATGCAAGATGATTCAGGACTTACTATGAGCTGATCAGAAACCAAGTTAGTGACGATAATATTTCTAATTAAAGAAAAGTATAAATAGCTATAGTTATAAATAAGTATCATGGTAAAAGCACACGTGTATACTGTTAACATTTTTGTCAGTGAATGGGGGGCGTTCAGAACCATAACGACATAAATCCATTTTAGAGATTTTGTCTGACATTCTAACATTAGTGACATAAAAAAGAAAAATTTAATAAATTTTAACATTACAATTAATACTTGAATATACTTACTATTTATTAATTGCATAGTTTAAAACAGATAAATAATTACATGATTTGCAAACAGTTTGCACATTGTTATGGACGATTACTAAATTTCGAAAATGGCCTTTTCTGTTATGGTTCTGAACGCATCAATTGTTTGTCGGTGAAAAAGACACAAATATGTGTTAAATGCACATTAATCTGCATCTATACATAGTCATCGGTTACAGTCAATTGTCTGATAAAAATTATATAGTGACAAATGCCTGTTAATATGTGTTAACAGTCAACGCCTGTCAAAATTGTTTACCGCTTAGCCAAAGTGAAGTAAAATCTTAGTGCGTAACCAATTTAACAAAAATTATTATCATAAACTGGCTAGAAAACAAAGTTTTGACAGCTTGACAGACTTGGAGCTATATATTCAAGTGATATATTCAAGACATTGTGGTCAACTATTTCGTTTTACTCCTTAAAATTACAACCCGAGCTTCTGTACGTATACTTCCTCATGTCGTCGTCCGATCAAAAACGACCATTACTACTTATCAACCCAAATGCCAACGGAGCCCCTTCACCTATGTCAAACAAAAATCCTCTCAATCTGACGCAAAGCACCGCGCGCCTTACATCCCCAACTTATCCATAAACTTCTCGATATAACGACCCCCCGCAACGCAGTCACGCGTATATAAAAACGTCAGCGTTGCCGGAGTTACAACCCGTAGTAAAAAGCGAGGATCTCGTCGCATGAACCACCTATATACACACACACTCGCACACTCGCTCGTTGCACGAGGACATACACAGTCGCGCGGGATGACGTATAACGCGTTATATATATATAACCGATCCTCTCCCCGGCACTCGTGTGCAGTAGAGCGGAGATACAGAGAGAGAGAGGGAGAGTCGAGAAAGGAGGCTCGCAAGGGGGCAGGTCGGAATTCTCGGCTCTTCATTGGAACACAGCGAGCTTTTATAAATATATATATATATATATATATATATATATATATATATATATATATATATATATATATATATATATACACAGTGTGTGCAGGGCGCGCGTGCTCTGATGGACCTCCCGATCGATCCGCGTTCGACGCGGCCGCTGCCTTTGACGTCACGCGGCTAGGGCGCGCTTACGTCACGGGCGCGCAGCGTCGACGACGACGACGCGAAGTAGGTGAGCAGCGCGAGGAGGAGGAGGGAGGCTCCAGGCGAACGCGCCGAAATAACGTCATCGGCTCGACCCTGCACAGATATATATCTGCGTGTGTGTATATTGTACATATGTGTATGTGTAGAGACGCCGGAGGAGGAAAGTTCAACGTCAGCCTGCGGCCACGATTTCGACCTGATAAAATCGCGAGCCTGCAATAGCGTATATAAATGGAGGTGTATAGGATGTATCTACGCGTGTGGGGCACACGTGTTGTGTATGTATGTATAATGGAGGCGCTGTTCCCGGGGGCCTGTGTTCATTGACTGACTGCCAACAGATACTAACAGAGAGGAGAGGCGAGCTGCGAAGCGGTGTGGCTTGGCTCGTTATTGAAAAGCTCTATCGTGGTACTGGGCTGGAGATGGGATTCGAGTACACGTACGATGTGCAATTGCGTTTTCCGGTCTATGTAGGTAGATCAAATAAATATCGTAAAGCAACGTAAAAATAACGGAATCGGGAGTTGAAATAACGTGAGAGTTGCGTAACCCGAGGCAAAATTGAGCGATAGTAGCGCTGATAGCGTTGAGGGGTCAAGCCCGAGTTAAATTCTGTACAAAATCATTGTCCATTTTATAGACGGCAAAAGTATTTTGACACAATGTAAGTTGATGCAAGTATTTATAGTTAACTATATATATAATACGTGATTTTGCCAAGAATTAGACCCCTCTAAGTGGTCTTTATAGTTCCTTGAAATATCGCTAATCTACATTATTGAATTTAAGCTTTTTAAACCTGCACTTACCACGTAGTTTTGAATCAGATGGTACATTTTTCACGGTAATCAAGGCTTTGAAGAATTCTTCAGAAGCGTAAAAAAAAGATTATTTTTAATTGTTAGACACACATGTATCAATAATAGTAGTATTTTTATAGTATTTTCATAATATTATTATTGATATGTGTGTCTCTCATAATTGGAAATAATCTTTTTTTTTTAAATGTAGCTCCTTAAGTCCGTGAGTACACTTCTGAAGAATACTTTAAAGCCTCGGCGACCATGAAAAATGCACCGCCTGATTCAAAAACACGTGGTAAGTAGTTAAAACGTCTTAAATTCAATAATTTTGATTAGCGAATTTTCAGAACTATAAAGACCACTTAGAGGGGTCTAATTCGTGGAAAAATCACATATAATATACATATTTAAAACATAAAAACTTGCATCAACTTAGATTGTGTATAAATATTTTTGCTATCTATAAAATGGTCAATGATTTTTACCGAATTTAACTCAGGCTTGCTCAAATGAACTAGAATAATATAGAATAACGTAAAAATAACGCAAAAATAATGTGAATATAGCGTTCAAATAAATATATTATTTAAAATAATAATGTCCAATAACGTAACAAATAGAGCAAAAAATAAGATTAAATATTATTGTAAAGTAACGTGGAAAATCAGAAATAACCATATATTAAAATATCGCGAAAACAACGCGAAATCTCGTGATAAAAACACGCAAATAACATGTGTTCACGAATTGACTGACTGCCAACAACTAGCAATAGAGGAGAGGAGCCTCGTGGATCTGCTCGGCTCGTTATTGAAAAGCTGGTATTGCTGAAACGGTCGTGATATAGGCTCGAGTGTACACGTGCGCTGCACTTGCGTTCTCCCAGCCTGCGTGTACGTAGGCGCGTGTCCGGTGCGCATTATTGGACGATAACGCCTTGTCGCTGTAAACTTTGTATTATAGTTGCTGCCGCTGCGTGTGGGCCGATGCTGCACGTTCGAGTAGTTTTGAGATTTGCTTCACCGTTGCCACTTTTGTCTGGGTGCGTATTCTTTTCTTTTTTTTTTACGAATGCTTTGTCTACAGGCCTTTCAATGCGGGGTGTCCTCGTTTGCGGAGACGAGAATAATAGGCGCGACGCAGGGCTTCTTCGGTCTCGTTCAATAGTGGTGGTATGCTGTGTAACGTTAATTTTTGAGTATGGAGGTCTGAAATTCGCTTTGTGTAATGTTCTACGGACGGGCGAGTTTTATGCGAATATTTTCCGCGGGAAAGTTTGAAATACGGAAAGCGTTCAAGACTTTTCATAGCCAACAAAATTCATTATTTTTCTATTAATTAAAAGGTTTACAGTAATAATAAACGTAATACTGACAACAAATTTTGAATTATATTATTTTAGATTATAAAAATCATGACATCACATGGTTTTTCTCATTCAGCCGAATATCCTCGCACTGTTACTCACGGCACCGTTAGTATTCAAACGTCAACGCACTGTGACTAGGCCAGGTCCGACTCTATATATGCGTGGGGCCCCACCTTTCAGTAAAATTCTGCGTACATTATTTCTGTAGAAATACTCAATAATGTTACTCACTTAATTTATTTCGTATTTATAAATGGAAGTTATTGATAAATATAAATTTTATTAAAGTTTTATATATTGTATTTTTGATTTGCGCAAAACAAAATCTTAATCTATCTATAAAGACGTAATCACTTAAAAGTTAAAACTAAAACTATAAAATTTTATACAAAGTCTTTAAAGACAATGTTATATCTTTTCATAAAGAGTTATATAACAGTTTCATAAATAAAACTTTATTGAAATAAATTTTGTTATTGTATTTTATCACAAAGAAGCCAGGAGAGGAAAGTACGTATTATGTTCATTAAATACGGCCATGGTGCTCCACGCAGATTGACTGGCCTACAATATAGAATGTGCCTGTCGTAATATACGACCGTGCGAGAGGTTATTATCTCTAAAGTAGAGGTACAAATGATTACAGATTTCAGACGATTTCTGGCGATTTTATGACTTCAGACATGATTTCATATAATTTCCACTCTTTTTTATGATATTAAATAATGATTTCAAGTGATTTCAATAATTATTTCATATCACTTAAACTTATAGTTTAAAGTAGTTATTTGATATAATGATTTAAGATGATATTATGATCTCAAATGATTTCACGTAAAACTTCCAGTGATTTTAACTCATCTATATTTCAAATGAATTCAAATGATTTCAGTTTGTCATATCATTTTACTTCAACTTCGTATTGATTTCACAAAAAAAAGATTTGCGATTCCATAAGAACTGCAAATTGTTTCGTGTTAGCAATCTAAAATAAGGCAATACTTATTGATCTGTGATATTACAGTATAAATTAAAATATCACTTTAGACTGGCAACACTAAAAAAATATATTCAACCTTACACTGCGGGGGAACCACTCGCTCCGAGAGTAATAGTGTAAGGAGGTTCGATTTGAAATATTTCACTACATAATTAGGAATTTCATTAATTAGGTATGCAATGAAATTTACTAATGTGTATATATAATACAACGTATATATCACCCCCAGGACAAGACTATGAAGACTCAAAATTTTTCAACTTGATTTTTGTGCACAAAATAGCTCATACGTAAATAAATACCATTAATACACTTCAAAAATTGGTTTAAAAAGGTAAGAAATTGTAGTAAAAAAATAAAATTCAAGTAAAAAAAAATTATTGCATAAAAAATTTACGTTGCATTACAAAAACATAGAATTTGTTATAGTCTCGTTCTTATGGTACAATATATCAGTACTTATATCTATTTATTTATAAAAATGTATTATTTTTAAACACAATAAAGCAGAAATGTTGGCCCTTATTAATATAGAGGAATGATTACCCGCGAAGTGTACATACAATATTTTTGCCCTATGATAGCCTCCATCAGGTCAATCTATTACGAGATAATTCATGTGACCCTAGCAATCAAGAACCGTAATGCAAATTTACATATAATTACTTTACTAGGTATATAGTATAATGTTAAATAATAATGCAATTGATAAAGAATGTTCTAATAATTCGGTCTGTTACCACTTGATAGGTTGATATTTGCTGATGAAGTCAAGTGAGTGAATGAACGAATCCGTTATTACTTATCCACTTTTGTTTCTTTTCTCTCAATTGTTTTTATTGGTAAATTGTTTACGGTTACTATCGTTTAAGCTTATTGTACTCATTATAACTAGATAGATGTCATATAATATATATAGTAATATAAAAAGACGAATTTCAATATCTAATTCATATTATACGATCTTCATAAATAAAGTTGAGATCGAAATCATATTTTAAATACGTAAAAGTACATATTTTATTTTTATTAAGAAGGTTCTTACAAATTTTTAGCTCAAGATATTGATTATTTGTAGAATTATTGAGAAAAGTTGATTTTTTTAAACAAAAATGACCGGTTTTCAAAATGTCAATTGCGCAAGATATTTTGAGGTTAAGCTCTAAAAAAATTGAGTTTTTTCGATATTTGATAAGAAATGAAATTGTTAATTAGGTTTTATAAATCCTTTTCTACTTTATAAAAACAAAGTAGTTTTCATTTGACTTACATAAATAGAATGTAATAATTTTCAAAAGTTTCAAAATGATTCATTAAAACCCCTGCGCAAGCCACTTGTTAAAGTTAAGAGAATTAGTATCGAGAAAAATACGTTTAATGTTTTAATTATGTACGTTATTCGATGTAAATTGTACTATTTGACCATATATATACAATTTTGTTGGAACGTCGAGTATCAACATCTGACAGGTAGTAAAATATTTTTGCTTTCTCAAAGAGAAAGCTTATATAGACCCTATCAATAAAATATACTGTTGAAGATCAGTAGTGTATTATTTTTGAATGGCATCGATTAAATAAAAAATGAAGAAATTTATGTGTAGACATATACTGAAAATTATTTGAATTAAGTTTTAAGATTATCTCATGTCATACATAAGCTAATTATGTCATTTTTAATTGACCATAAGAAAAAGAATGATATAAAATATATAATATAATAAAATAAATTAAATAATAAAATATATTAAAGAAGGGTGCTTAACGAAATAGAGAAAAATTATTTTAATCAAATTGTGATGTCAGAAGCATAAATTAATATTGTCAATTTAAAGAAAATTCTACTTATATAATAAGTAGTTCTTATACTATAATTTTTCAATCAATTTTAATAATTCGAGGCTTTTATTCCCTTAATCGTATGTTTACAAATTCACCGTTAAAAAATTATATATTAATTTCACTTTTATGAGAATAGACTAATTGTTTATAAGTTTTTACATAAAAAGCGTTTTTATATATAAACAAATAGTCTTTCTTCCTTGAGGATAAAAAATATATAATTTTTAACAGGTGAAGTTGTAGATAAATGTTTAAAGAAGAAAATAAGCCACGAAATAATAAAATTGATTGAAAAATTAAGAAAGTGGGTATTTGCATTTGAAGTGAATCCCAGACGCTTGATCAAATTTATTTTTATTTGTATTTATTTGCGTAAGATATTGCAAAAATATCTATCAGTTTCCGAATCTTTCTGCGAAATGTAGATACCCACTTTCTTCATTTGCACGGCAGAATTATACTTTTTCTTAAATTGACAATATTTACGCTTCTGTCGTCCCAATTTTATTGAAATAATTTTTTTCCATTTCGTTAAGCCCCCCCCCCCCCCCCCCCCAACAAGCTTTTTATATAATTTATTTTCTAATGGCAACTAAAAACGGCATGACCACCTTAAACGCGTGTGTCTGATGAGTTATTTTTAGCATTACTTTAATAAAATCGAATTTCCATAATAAAATTCTCAAATTCGATTTTTCATGATCACTCTTAGAGAAAGCATTCTGCTAAAGCAATTAACAGCGGTTTTATAATTCCATAGATCAATAAAATAGAATAAAACATTTTTTATATTTTGGCGAAAAAATACTGCAGTATCCTACCTCAATCTAATAAAGAATCAATCCAGGTTAATGAAAAAATTCATCTTCACGGTTGAAATCGCTCATGCAGAAAACCAATTCTCGATGGGTCACATAACTCGCACGAAGTCCTTCGATCAATAAGTTTGTCCCCAAAAACTAGATTTTTCGAATCCGCAGAAAACTTCAATTTCGGTCGGTTACGTATTAACAACGACCGCTCGAGAATCGCGCGCGCACCCGCGGAGGATTCTGGGAGGGCAGCCCCTTTTGCAGCGGTCGCAGTGGGGGCGCATCGCTCGTAAAACTTCTCAATTGTTGTTTATACGAATTTATAAGGACGCGCAGCCTCTCAGCGTGCCGTCAGTTCTCTCCCTATCGGTTCTCTCGAACCTCGCGCGAGTTATGCTACTTCTGGACGGACTCCAAGGCTCCGACGTCGAAATCACAATAGCTGTGCCCTTATCTTGCCTATACAGACAGCCAATGCTTTGGCAGAGCTATAACTGAAGCCCGAGGAAAGTCACGATGCTGCCACTCTTTTCGCGTTTCGATGGACCTTTTTCGTCTGAGCTTTTCTGGATTTTCATATCTATACTTTATTTAACGCTAGAAGAGTTTGGTTATTAATTTGGATATTAATTCTTTGATGTGAATCGAACGTGTGCTATAAAGGTGTAGGGTGAGAATTTAATTTGTATTCTAGTGGTAACGGTATAATTAAATATTATGTTTGCTTTTGAGTATGGCTTTGAACTCGTTATATGCCCGAATGTACTTTTTCCACTGTGCTTAATCAAAAACCACTAGATGGAATACATTCTGAATTTAAATAAACTGTTAATGGATTTTATTTTTAATAATAAGTTAATAATTGGTTTAATATTTTAGAAAACTATTAAGACTCAAGTTATACATAAATTATATAAATAATCCAAAACTGTGATCATTTTCTGTAAATAAAAGTAAATTGCAATTTATGATTAATGAAGTTAAAAACTACACGAGCTATGAGAATGTAAATCGATGTTATGTACCGATCAATCTAACATTTCAGTACACTTTTACTGTCCGCAAGTTTACTATGCCAATAATTTTTACTACGTCTATAATCTTCGGAAATTAAATCAGTTGTCATTACAGTTTTAACTTCTTTATATATGCAGCGTGCTAGACTTAAAACCTTAAACGCATTTATTGAATGTCTCTGACTATACTGTTTATTGATTGCTGAGGAATCTGTGACAGTGATTGTACATTGACAGCTATATATTTTTTTTTTTTTTATTATTATTTAACGTCGCCATGTTTGTGCTTCCATGTGGTGCTAATCGACGACGGGGGTCTGCGGTGTGTTTGTAAACAAAGCACATGTAATTTTTACAGAGGTGCTTGTATCAATCGGCAGAGACTAGGATTCGAACCCGGGTCACCGGCGTGGGAATCCGACACTCTACCGACTGAGCCGCCGCAGGCCCCATTTTTAATTTTTATTAGAAGACAGCTATATTATTTAGTATTATTTAATTTGTTCTTACATATAAAATGATCAATTATTGTTCGTTTAACAAAAAAATTGTTTACCATTATAATAATATAATTAGAAACATACATTAAGCAGTAAAAACATGTTTGAATACTACAAATATAATTTTTTTTATTCGATTGAAACGATCTAATTATTTCATCAAAAGATGATGTACCAAAACTGTTTGACTAAATATATAACATCGATATGCAGTATGACCCCAAAAATTTAAGCTTGCAATCTATAGAATACTTACTGATTTAAAGCAGGAACTCATTGACGTCCCGGTCTATAAAGTTTGGTAGGGAGACACATTGACTTTTTATAAGGTAATGTCGTCTTATATGATTGCAAAAATAACCGCAGGCTAAATGATCTTAAAAGACTTAAAATTATGGGACAGCGAGAGATGAAAATATATTCATTTCAAGGTTACTCTAGTCAAAAAGCCTCACTTAAATCTGAATTTAGGTGCACATACCACAAATACCTTTTTCTCTCTTTCTTCTAGATACTATATCGATTCACTCTATAAAACTGGTTTCTCCAAAATGATGTATCACTTTTATACCTGATTTGATATAATTGCTTCACAATTAATAAAAATTATTAATAAATTTAAAGTGTTGTATTTTAAAATTTTTTACTAATATTCGTTTACTTTATTTACTAATTAGGTAAAATTATAAAATGTGAAACTTTTGGCTTTTTTTAATATGATAATAACTTTAGATAGGTATAATTGTAAAATTTTAACTAATATAATTTTAATTTGTTTATATTACTATTTATTGTAACGTGTTATAATAACTAACTACTGATTGTTCGGGAGAAAATCATATATATTTGAAAATTTATATTGTTTTTCGGATATTTGATTTAAATGTTCAGAACTTTAGATAGAGATTCGTAAAAAGACCAATATACATAACTTGGTTATATATACACAGCTATTGGATCAAAGAAATCCTTATTAGTCAAATCCTATAATTAATACTGTCAGAACTCTGGTGCATTGGAAGAAAAATATAAGTTTTCTCGAAGTTTTTCAAAGCTTAAATGCTTTAAAGTTTTTATTATAATTAATATACTTTCTTTTCTCCGATTTAATAAAGTTAAAGTTTATACTTTATTTTTGTAATAATTTAATTTATTTTTTTTTATCTTTTTTATTCTATAATTTAATTTATTTATTTTTTATTATCTTTTTTATGTGTATAATATAAAATATAGAAGAAAACAGAAATCAACCATATAAAGACTTTCAATCCTACTGTATGAAATCTACCAAAATTCAGGCGATTAACATAGATGTTAATACATAGATGTTAGAACAAATATTTAGAAACAACATTAATACTGCTAGATGAAAATGCGGATGATTAATGTGCATTTATATTCTATTCGTGTCGATACATATAAGAAAATGATCAGCTTATTTAACGTTTCGTAAATTGACTAACAAAGAGAACACCAATCCTGTGGAACTCGGATTTTGATGAGGCTTTGCGAGGTGTTTTCTGGTACCTAAAAATTAAGCATTGTATTATAAGACCCGTAGTTCATTGTAATGGCTCTTGTATTCGAGATATAAGCCATTTTACTCTGAATATACGTTACTTTAGTTAAAAACATGGTACCTCTTCTAGTGATTATAACTACGCATGTGTTAATACTAGAAAATATGTACAAAAAGATAATACAAGTTTGCGAAAAGAGCTTTACTTTGAGACCTGTAACGTTAAAAAATATTAATCTGTGCTAAAGTTACTAACAATTGAACATGGTGACTGAAATTGCGTGGAAAATCATCGAAATGAAAACAGTTTAATTTTCTCAAATATTTCTGCATTTTCAGATACCATCTTTCATTATCAATAACTTTGGCTCAGATTAATATTTTCTATTATTACAGGTCTTAAATTGAAGTTCTTTCCGCTTACTTTTATTATCTT
Source organism: Gastracanthus pulcherrimus (assembly GCA_949152435.1). Taxonomy (NCBI): domain Eukaryota; kingdom Metazoa; phylum Arthropoda; class Insecta; order Hymenoptera; family Pteromalidae; genus Gastracanthus; species Gastracanthus pulcherrimus. Next base: position 150,557,353 of record OX424574.1, on the reverse strand, counting down.
TTGGGCCACTTTTCTAGTGTTAACACATGGATAATTATAATGCTAGAAGAGGTACCTTTTTTCACTAAAATAACTTATATTCGTAGAATAATTGCTTATATCTCGAGTACAAGGGCCATTACCACCCCCACAGTCTCATCAAAATCTGAGTTCCGCAGGGTTAGTGTTCTCCTTATAAGAATAATAGTTGTGTTTATTAACATGCAGTCTTCTAAAAGCCACTTAAATTTCGACAAAATCAATTTGTTTGCGGCATAATAAGTAACTTATATACTTTTACATTTTATTAATTATATAAATTTTCATGTTAATACATTTTTATACTTATCTTACAAAGCAATATAAAATTGTGATATTATTAAAAATTTAATATAAATCGGAGAGATTAAAATACAATGTGCAATACAATTCCAATATCTTAGAATGATTTCTAATCAAACTATATCAATACCATGAGTCTATTTTCGTTTTTTCTTATTTCTTATCTCTCTTAACATTTCTCTCTCGCTCTCTCTCCCGCTATCTCTCTCATTCTCGAAGCATTTCTCTTTATGACTCACACGCGTTCCACCTCGTTGTTTTTCACTCTCTGTCTTTTACGCTCACTTTTTACGGATATATCTCGCTGTCTATATATGCCGCTCCGTTCCCTTTAATCTCTCTCTCTCTCTCTCTTTCACTCCCTCTCTCTCTCTCTCTTCCTTTGTAATTTCGCTCTCTTTGTCTGTCCTGTTTTCAGTTCGCGCCTCCATATCAAGTTCCTTTCAGCTGTGTTGCTCTGTAGACAAAGCGCTGAAAATCTTTCGATTTTCCACGGTCTCTTGTTATCGCGCGGAAAGGAGCACGATTCCGGTCTTAAAATGAGATTATACTCAGACTGCACGCGACTTGCTTTCCGAAACAGCGCTTTCGTTTGATGTTTTTGGTACGCACGAACTGCAAATTTTGTATAAGCTCTACTTAGTATTCTTGACATTAATTTGAATTATTCTAATGATGTTATGATAGTATAGGTACGTGAGCGAATACATTCTTTTTAAATTTTTAATTAGAATATATGTGTTTATGAGCAAATCCTCAAATAGTGACTATTGCGATTCGAATACTTAGGGGAGACTGGGGTATACCGCTATAACGCAGCATTAAAATGAAATGTGCTCTAAACTACGTAAAAAAATGTAATTCAATAAAAAAATCCGCTGCCAATTAACTGGCACTTAGCTTCCTCAAACTAAATTAATTGTTCCAATATGAAATTCTTTGTTCTAATAAATTAATTTTAAATTGCTATATCTTTTTCTAAATAATACCTAAAAAGGGTGTGCTTTTTTTATCATTGATGGTTTGACAAAAGATATTTTTTTACTAAAATTACAGAACCATAGGTAATAATCCTTCTCACAGCAATTTTTTCTCTGTAGGTACGTAATTTATTAAAATTAATTAAATATTTAAATTAACTTTAATCAAATGTTAGTACGTAGGTTAACTGAATTCCTAGTCACACTGAAAGAAGATAATAGCTCAGTCGTCTAGATTATCGACGAGCAACCAATACAATGTTTGGATGTCATAGTAACGACTCAGTATTACTACCACAACTATACTGTTATAGTTAAGAGAGCAATATATAGGTTGGAAAAAGAGAGACGATAAGAATATATTTTTTCACCACACTGCGCGTAAAGTGCTGACTGTACGCCCTCTCAGCAGGCCGTACAGTACCGCATAGACTGCCTAGGGAATAAAGTGACTTGCGCATGCGCGATGCGCCTTTTTCCGCTCTCGACTGCGTCTCGAGCGGTAAAACAGCGCGTCGCGCGTACACAAGTCACTTTCCTTCTAGGCAGAGCATGGGGTACTGTACGGCCTGCTGAGATGCGTACAGTCATTTCTTTACGGGGGTGTGGTGAAAAGTAGTATACGCACCTCTGGAGTACAGTAGGCAAGCATGCACTGTGTGAAATGCCGACCTCGCTTCGCTCGGTCGGCAACGTCACACAGTGCGTACATTGCCCACTTTACTCCCTTGATGCATAATGTACTATTATTTTAATTACAATATTTAATAGATCTATATGATTATAATCAGTTTTATATTCAAAGAATCTTTAAATATATGAAAATACAAAATAAAAATATAAAAAAAATCATAAAATTAAGTATTTACATCATCTTTCTTAAATAATTTTTTAATAAATTATCGTAAACAGATCATAAATGTAGAATAATGAGGTGCATTTTATATTTAAATATACAGTATATAGTTAGGAAGTAAAATCTCTTAATTGTTCATAGGTTATGCTTCGTTAAATAGAATAAAGTTGTAGCTGATATAGATAGTAATTTGCCGGATTGATTTTTCTTTGCAAATAAATTAATGCGCGTTACAATGTTGCAGTTAATGTACACTTTTTAACATACCAAAAACTCGAAAAACTAAAATTCAAAAATACAAATTAATATAAAAGTACTTAATAATTAGGTATTATCCAAATACATAAAAATCACGATGCACAAAATTATTGGAGTATAATGGAGCGGTCAATTGGGGTATCATGGAACAATACGATATTATTACCAGGACGGTACATACAGCACATTAATAATTTGTTTAATTATTGCTATCATTATAACTTGAAGAAATTGCTATCTAAATAAATTACACTAATTTTTATTGCATATAGAAAATAGAAATAAAAAAAAAAAATAAACAATTTTTGCAAAATCTGCACTGTTTTTCACGAACTCAAACTATGTTCTGTTTTTAAAATTCGTTTTACATGGCAACGGTTGATGAGAAAGGGTAAATTAACTCGAATAATTGCTACAAGTAAACTAACATGTGATTAAATAAATGATGCCCCTTTAGAAGCAAATTTATTACAACTACTCCGTTATACCCCAATCTCCCGTATGTTGCTTGTAAACTTTGCCCATGATTATCAAAAGTTCTAAAAAAATTCAGTTATATACTTTAAATTAAACTATATTCAAATAAAAGATGAGAGCCTAGAAAGGGCCGAATATTTTCCCCAATAAAAAACATTGTAAAACTAAAAAATTTTAGAGAAAAAACATTTGACCCCACATCACTGTTGCGAATCGATATAATTTTCTTTCTAAAGATCTTCTCATTACTAAAAGGTTTCACAAAGTAGCATTAGCGAATATGGATGGAATTCTGCATAAAAAGCTTGCGGAAATCAACCTCGTGCGATGCATTATTTTCCGGATACTTGACTCATATTCAGTACTTCATCGCGGTTTTCCTGACTTTATACCAGATTTTTCTATAATTTTGGAACTAGTTACAGTGATCTAAATAGGTTTTCGCTCAGAATTTTTGCTTCACAAGAGAGGTGGTGGGGATCAATATCGGCCCTTGTAGACCCTCATCTTTTGTTACAAGAGGATCTCTAAAAGTAATCATGTTACAGCTTATAATGTAGTAAAGCATGGAGTACAATTATCGTTTATTTATAAAACTATTTTCTATAAAATAGAATTCTTGTGAAGGACAAGTGTGTACCTTTAAGGTGATGCTAAACCCCCTGTCACCGTCAAATACGGGGAACCACTTATTTCATTGAATTTTCAATTTTGAGAAAATATCTCTCTGAAAAGTTGTTGTTTTTGATTAGGACAATAACGTTTCATAAAGATATTTGCTAAAAATTGAAAATTAAATGAGAAAAGTGGTTTCTCGTATTTGTCGGTGACAGGTGGCTTTAGCATTACCTTAAGGTGATGCTAAGCCTACCCCTCACCGATAATTACGAGGACCCACTTTGTCCATTTAATTTTCATTTTTTAGTAAATATCTCTATGGAACGTTGTTGTCCTAATCAAAAACAATAACTTTTCATAGAAATATTTTCTCTCCCATAGAGGATCATCGATTTTGAGGAATTACTCATAATAAAAGTGTTAGTAACTTATAATATATTTACGTTAAACATTTTATTTCAAAGTATTGCGTAAAAAATGTTATGAAAATTTATGTCTTGGAAATATTTTTACATTTATCAATTAAAGTTCATGAAATATAAATAAAAATGTATAATAGTTTCGAATTTCAGAGTACTCATGAAAACTTATAACAATAAAATCTAATTATTCTGAAACATTTACTACATCTTAAGGGTTATAATGCTTATTTTTGCAATACAAAAGTTAATATTTTAATAGTTGATGTGCATAAATTTTCGAACTACAGTGTTCAGAAAACTACTATATTTATTTGAATATGATACAAACAAATGTTAAAAAATGTCTTCATCAAACTTTATTGTTGATCTAAGAAAAAATGAAATGTGGTTTGCTGTTAAAAAGTTTAAAAATATTAATATTTCTTAAATCAGTTAATGATACTAACTTGTTAATGGGAAGTTTAAATAAACTAATATATCATTTTATTAAATCGAGCTATACATAATTACATAAATGGTATGTATTGTAAAGAGCACAGTTAACTATACAAAATTTACAGTAAATGTCTGTTAGATTTACAGAAAATCACACAGGTACCTATAGAGAATTCGTTTAGTGAATCATGAAATTTCTAATATTCAATACTCGATTTGTAAATTTGCATGAATAAGGAAGTCAATAATTTATAGTATGTAAATTAGGTAATAAATAAAAGTGTTAGTAACTTATTTTATAATTCTTGAGTATATCAACAGATACTAAAATGCAATATTTATTCTTAATTTTTATTAAAGAACTAATAATGGAAGTGTTAAAGATATATACATATGTATACACTCAAATATAATACACAACATTCATCTGAAAAACGTACGTAAAACATCTTTTCGTTCTGCAAATAAGTTCATAATAAACATTTTTACTATTACTTTAAGAAAAGTTTTGCTACTTTCTATCATATATCCATGCATCTTTATCTTTCATTTCAACGTGCAATGCATATCTAGTTCTCTCACTTTCGAAATCCTATACCCTAGACCTCTGGCATACCCACACAGAAGCAAAAGCAAAAAACACTACTCTACAGAAACATTACATAATCAAACGAGTATATAGAGAGTGATCATCTTTCTCGAGAGCTCTATAAGTATAATTTAAAAGCGCTTAGCGCGGATCGTTCGGCGCACCAGACGGACACATGCGTGAGTAATCACCGTGTCCCACAGCCTAATGTATACGTAATCCTCCCGTCAACGAAAAATCCCTTCTTTAGCCTATATACATCTCATCCGTCTTTTGTTTTTCTCCTTGTATCTTCACTTACACTTCAATAGAGACTCGCTTTAACTTCACTGCGCATATTATTTGTCATTCTTTACTAGTACAGACTGTATATTAAACTTGAGTGGTCAGGCCGTTTCTTCAGAAAATCCACTTTAGATCTTGAAATAATCTTTTTATTTTGATCGAACACTAAATTGTACAGTATTTTTTTAAAGTGTCCAATATTTATACCACAGTCGTAAGTATTTACCGAAAAATAATAAAAATGCAAAAAGTTACGATTTTGTTTTGTTTGAGCGGACTTTGATGCTAACATTAAAATGGATAGAAAAACGTTATTGCTTCATGTTCTATGTTGAATAATATTTTAGATCAAATAGAGGAAATACAAAAATATCGAAACCAGTTAAATTTGGTGAGAGTGAATTTGATCTCACGTGACAAATGCGTTAAAAAAATAAGTGTGATTAGCGAAGTTTAACCCATTATACTTCTGAAATGACTATATATGAATATCGATACTAACTTTAACAAATGTATAAAACCAATACAATCATTTAGAACTAATCAAAACATGAATTTAAAAAAAAATAATTGCCCCCCCCCCCCTAAAACCGCGATGGAAATTGTGGAAAATACCCGAATATGGTTATACTTTATACATAGCTTTCAATGGGACAAATCTATAGATATTATTTTCTTCAGCTTTCCCGCACTTAAGAGGGTCGAATTTCTTTTTTAAATTCATATTTAAATAAGCTTTAAACCATGGTATGGTCTTGGTCTCATAAGTTCCCTCAAGGGGGCCGCCATGGGCATCCGCTTCTCATTAATTTTGATCTATTAGATTAAAACTTATACAGAAGATTACCATTGCTCATAGTTACACAATAAAATGGAATTTGATGAAACTTTGAGGAACTATGCTTGATAGTGTTTACAAAAAATATACGTAGAAGAGTACTTGTAATTCTCAAAAACCAATTTAATGCATAACAATAATCTTATTTATTATTTATATAAGTAATACTTGATATGGAACAAATTAAATTGTTTTCGATGTAGATATCATCAAAAGAAAGGTCAAATCATTAAAAATCATAAAATAAGCACCAAAGTACCACCCTAAAGTATATGTAAAGCCAGGGAATCAGCTGTCCCAAAAACGACAGTCAACGTACACATAATAATCTCTTATGAGGTCAGCGTAAGGTAGGACAAAGCTCGCAAGCGCACTTAAAGTTCTTGGTCTCTTTCTCCGCGCTATCTCTGAAATCGTGGTCTCGCAGGTCCCGTGCTGTTGTATTTCCTCTCTCGCTCCTCGCAAAGTGCGCGCGCGAGCTGATCGATCAATCGAGCGCCTCTTCCCTCTCTCTCTCTCTTTAGCGCTTACTCCTTCTAGTGTATATATACTGGGTGCCCTTCTGAACATTGTGAAAAACCCATTACTCTGGAAAAAGTTTCCCACTGTGCCTGGTAACTGGTTTTTTGAATATTCAAGTCACGATAATTGTAATGCATCATAAATTATAATTACTTCTTTAAAATTCGCTAATCTTATCTTGAAACCTATTTTTTTCTATGCTAAAAGCGCACATAAAAAATGACTTGTTCATATTACAATATCAATTTGTAAAAACTATTAACAAAGTATTTTGTAGTTTTCATATATTGTTGTTTGTTAATCTTACAAAAATATTTACTTAATGAAGAATTTGTCAAAAAAAATTGTTATAATAAACAGGAATTGTATCAATTCGTTAGTTAAATAAATAAAAATTCTAAGTAAAAATAACAAAATACTTTTAAAGTATTACCAAAAAGTAGTCCAATTTTTATCAAGTAACTTTATAATATCATTAACAAATCATTTTTTCCACGACACAAGCAACATAAGTTAACTTTAATAATTCATCAGAAATTTTTTTTAATTCAAATAGAATGTATTTTTCAATAACATGTATGTACATTCATTTCTTTATAGTAAACAAAAAATATTTTTGTGTATAAACAAATATTATATTGAAATGAAAAGTATTTCTTTCACTACGTTACATAGTTCCAAAAGAGCTGCTCTCATAACATCTTTAAAAAATTTTACTCACGCTGTTTTAAGCATCCTCGATTTTCGGATGGGCACACGGTATATGCAACCGTACAGTGTATACAAAGCAGACGAGAGAGAGAGAGAGAGAGAGAGAGAGAGAGAGAGAGAGAGAGAGAGAGAGAGAGAGAGAGAGAGGAAGAGAGATGAGTAGATAGATACCAGAATCAGCAGCAGCAGCGCCAGCGAGATCGAGCGACGGGTCGACTACGTGCCAGCGTCGAATATACAAAAGATAGCGTATACATAAACAAAAAGGGAGGGAAAACGCTCTCGCATCTCTTACATTCCCTATATAATCATCTCGCGCTCCTCGTCGCGACGAGATAGATAATAAATAGACACACGTGCGAGTGACAGGGTCACGTAACCCAGCTCGCGACCGTCACTTACTCGCTGCTCGTTCTCACGCGCTAGAGTGCATGGGACAGAGCGGAGAAAGAGAGAAAGAGCAAATCGAGCCCCTACCAGCAGGAATTCAAAACGTACAGGCCTGCACACACACGCGCAGCTGTCCAACTCCGTGTACTCACCGGCTCTCGGCTCTCGGCTCTCGGCTCTCTTTGTGATGCGACTTCGCCTCTTCCGCAATTAAGTACAACGGTGCGCAGCTATAGCTCTCGCTGTCTCTCGCAGTAGATACAGACGGGCAACGTCAGTCCACGCGCAATAGTTGCGCTCGCCCCCCTACATTATCCCCCTCCCCACGTTTGCACCACCACCACCAGTTTCTGCTCTCGTACCACCACTGCCTAGCTGTTACTACTGAGCTATTATCATAGTATGTATCTCATTCGACGGTTATCGCGCGCGCACTTGTCTTTGATTCATTTTTTCTTTCTTTTCTCTTTGTGTTTGGCCCACGTCTCTTTTGTCAGACTGTACGATACGCGCGCGCGCGAGTGTCTTCCTCCGGGGACGTACGCTCGCTGTCTGCGTGTCGCGCGCGTGTGGATCCCTTCGATCATATGCCCTCTCTCGAGAGAGAGAGAGATATACGCGGCGAGCTGCTGCTGCTCGCCGGGCTCGCTGCTGCTGCTGCTGCTGCTGCTGGCTTATAGCTGCCGCCGTCAAGTGTCGTTTTGAGGGGGTACGCGGGGGGATGAACAGTGCGCGGCGGCGCGGCTCGATTCGATCGCCCGTTTGGTACCACAGGTTTCTCTTCCCGACAGTGAGTAAGTTGCGCGGGGGACGTATAATTCGAATGAAATGTCGAGGAAGATTCCTGTCTTATCGGCGTTCGTGTTAATCAGATAAGTGGAGGAACTATTGTAAATCAACGATTTAGCGGTTTACATTTTTTATCTGTGTCCAAGAGATAAAGAGTTTCTGCTAAGAAATATAATTTTCGTATAAAGCTTATAATATATATATATTCTTGAAGAAAAAAATATAATACTTTAAGTAGAATTTTGTTACAAGTATTTATTTAAAAATAACATATTAAAAATTTGTCTTTCCACCCCTGTACCGCAATAACCATGTATATAGATTTTTTGCATTCATTCGTAGAAATAGAAATTAATAAAATTTCCACTCATTTTGATACATTGGATACTGATTTTGAAGTAAACGTTGCATTACACTATTATCAACTTGAAACAAAACAACTATATTAGCATTATACGATAAATAAATCGATGATATTTTTAAGGACCTTTAATTTGAGAGATTTTCATGAACATACATACAGTGTGGACACGGAAAGTCAGAGTAGAAAAATATCCGGGTGAAAACATTTTTCATACTGCGATCGCCGACTGGCAAGGAACATAAGAAAAAACTATTGAATAATTTTTTGAATCAACTACTTGTACGAAAAAAAGTAAAACCCAAATAAAAAAAAAGTTTTTTGAAAATCATAATACTTTAACCTTTTCTAAAAGTTATTGAAGGACAAATACAATATGATTAAATTAACTTTGTTTGAATTGGACAAAATTAAATTATTAAAAACTATGCATGTAAACAACACTGGTGAAAGAATAACAAATAATGTATTGATCGACTGCTTAGACAGTAAAGGAAAAATATTGGACAATCATAAAAGATTTATAGCCTTTGACTCGAGCTTAGCGCACGAGTCAAGTCAACATTTTTGCTTAAATAATTATTATTATAAAAGCCAAGTAGTAATGGTAAGTAGCAACGGTGCCTGAACAGCTATCACATAGTCCTTATGTCGGCTGTAGACGTGCTTGCATCATTACCATAGCTATCATAACTACTTGTTGGGACTAGCTATCCGTAGCTGTGTAGTCTATAGCCTTGTTCACACAGTCTTGTCATATTTCTCTATTGTTTGCGAGTTGCATCCAATCCTCTTCATAACATCCTATTTCTCGTAGGTCCATTTTAATATTGTCCTCCCACCTTCGTCTCGGTCTATCTGGGGTTATTGCTCCTGTCGGCTTCCCTACGTGCACTCTAAAAGACAAAATTTAAAAGTACTAACTTTTTATTACAAAAGCAAATAAATAAAGAACAATCAAAAAATTCGCAAAAAATCAATACTATTTTAGATATGGATGAAACACTAATAGACTCAAATTATAAACATTTTTACGGTTTAGTAATGTTTTTAAAAGAAATTCGCAAAATTAGCGATATAAGCACATTCTACGGACTGCGGGCAATATAGGTACTGTTCACGCATCAACATTTATGAAAGAACTTGAACAAAAAAATGTTTTCGAAGGAGTAATAACATATGCGTTAAATGGTTCAAGAAGTCGATTCTTATAAGCAGCTTGTTTAGTTGAACGACAAGTTTCCGACAATACTGATCGATGACAACAAACATTACTTACGTTCAGGTGGTTATTACGATATTCGAATTGACGTGACTAATTTTTATAAAAATCTCACGAAAAGACTATTTTGTCGATTACGACAGTATTTTAGAAATGCTACAACGTAAAGCAGACGACTGGTACAACATTGTTGAAAAAATTAAAGATACTTCCTCGAACAAAAAGTCCTCAAGAAAATACAAGCGTTTCATTTTACAAAAATCCGTGTCAGAACATTCGTCACATTCCGATGACCAAATTATCGATGTTCAATGAATAGACTTCTCAGTCGAGGAATCTGAAGAAGATAGTATCTAAAAACTTGGAAGTTGGAACTTAAAAAATTGCAATTTGAAAGTTTTATTTTCACCACAATCCTTGGTGTAAATTTAAAATATCTTGTGAAAAAAAATCTTATTTAAAAATACAATTATACTCATCCTTGGAAATTATGAGTAAAAAAGAGTGAGTTTGTACCATAATAATAAATATGCGAAATAATAAATAATGAATACGATGGGCGCTCCCCACCACAAAGTGCACCAGAACCTGCCTAAGTAAACATTTCTGCAACGTATTCTTGGAAACTTAGGTACGTTTCTATGAAAGTTTCAAAAACGTTGCAGAAACCTTGAAATGTCCATTTTTGCGTTTCAAAAAAAAAATTGTAGAAGCGTTTCTGCGACGTTACTGGCTATCTAAAGCTATATTATGTATTACTTGGTCGGTTGTAGGAACATTTCTGCAACGTTGCAACCAAAACGTAAAAAATTTTGTAAAAAATAATAAAAATCGACAACATACCAATTTGGTTAAACCACCTGGATGGTACAACCAAATTGGTAGATTAATCCTAAAGGTTTTGTCGCTATTTATTATTTTTTACAAATTTTAGTATCTAAGTTTCTAAAAATACGATGGAGAAACGTTTCTGCAACGTTTCTTGCTATGTGGGTACCGCCCTGGAGATGAAATGCGCCGGTTTGAATACGCGTATAAACGAGACGGGTTAGATCTGACGGCCCCTCGGGGGATTTATTATTATAAATTTTTTTATTTGTTTCAGGTCAAGGTAGCAGCGGTTGTCGAGACGATAGTAGAATGGCACTACCCTGAGGTAATGTAATAAAGGGTAACAGAATGAGTTCCGCCAGAAGGGTAAAGGGAGGTAGGTTTTAGTGGGTCGGTGTGCGATGCAACGGCTGTGTAGTTTTTCCGCGCTTTTGTTTATTTTATTTTTCGACCTGTATGATACACACGGCGGATGCATCCCCAATCAGTCCCACACTATCCGGCTGTGCAGACCCAGTCGGGTGTGCCTTAGATGGTATTTCCTACCCCCCTAAAAAAAAAAGAAATAAAGAGCAAAACCGCCCTCTGCCTAGTACTGCCCACCAGACGTTTATTTCTTCCATTGCTAGATGAAAGCTTTTAGGTACGGTAATTTGTTACATATTATAGTACTATTAAACATACTCCAAGATCATTGCTTAAATTCAAAGCTGCAAAAGTGGTCCGGGTAAATAGTCGTTAGGCTGATTTTACCAGCGTCAAAAGTTAATTTTAACAGCTGAGTACTTATTGTGCAAAAAAGTTTGTATCTTTGTAGCAATTTTACATGACATTTAAACCTTCATCAGCTAAAAAAATCCTCGATGCCCCAATAATTCCTTGCCCTCGCGCAGTACTATCTAAAAAACAAACAGGGAAGAATGGAAAAAAGCCACAAAATAACGATTGATAAATGAAATATCACAAAGAGAGTAAGAATAGTGTATTAGTAGAAACTAAACTCTTTGAATGTATTAAAAACTTATACAAATTTGTATACAATTTGTATACAACCTAGTTTACACTATTTTGGTCATAGGTACAAAAATATAGCTGTGCTATATATAGTGCTGCAGCAATATATTTTTATCGCATATACGAACTCGTGCTTCAAAAGCGTAAAATAAAATACTTAAAATAATTTTTAGATTAAACTTTATATTATAAATAAGTTTTCATCTATACATATTAAACAATTTTTTTTGTCTTTATACATTTTTAATAAAAAAATATGATATTCTAACGAGATACTCAACGATGTAGTCCCAATAATTTTAAATGTTCTTCATCTGGAGGAATAGGGTTTTTCAGATTAACAATTCCTGCAATTATAGTGCAAACGTCGTCTATATATGGTAAAATCCTCCAAGAAATTTTAGTTTGCATAATCTTATACATTTTAAACCTCTGGAGTGTTCTGTCAACGTGGATACGAGCAGCACAGATATTTTTGACAAGTTCCACATCACTTATACTAAAATGTTTGCTTTTTTCAAGCTTTGGTGGTTTTATTAATGTAATATTATGCTCTACACATTCAGCCTCAATATTTAAACTTTTATCCGCCATTATTGCTTCTTTAACTGGATCTAGTTTTTCTAAAATGTTTGTTTGAGTGAATATAGAAGTATCAGATGCTTGACCATCAAATACACTGCTTTTAAAAATAATTAAACCATTAGGAGCTACACCTAGTATAAGCTTAACAGACTCATATTGTTTGTTGTTTGAGATCAACTCCAATTGACACTTTAAACATCTTTGCTTTTCAACTTGTGATTCACTACAATTTAATATTACTCTAGTTTGTTTAAATGATTGAAAACATTTAGGTAAATTTTTTAACAATTCTTCTGTTTTTGACCAATATATCGTTTTATCTAGCACTAACGATAATGTTCGTACCATTGAAAAAAAATAACTTGCACACATTTTCTGTGTTATTCCAAATAGCACTGCTAAGCAGCGAAATGGTAAATTTGTACGAAGTTTACATAGACATATAACTACTCTTTCTCTAACAGAGTTAGTATATTTATTTGCATTTCTACCCTCAGACAGTGTCACTAATTTTGTTAACTTATCTAGTAATTCAAGATTAACTCCAGTAAATGCCATGAGTTCATTATTATTAGTTAATAAGGCTATTAAATTAATACTATGCTTTTGAATAACTTTATCACAGATTTCAATTCCTTTTCTTGTAAGCAGTGTACGTTCATCTTCATTTGATGGGTTTACTTCTTGTAATTCTAGCAATGCTTCAGCTGCTAATGTTTCTGTATTTTTTTTTATATCCAACAAATCTTCATCATCAATCTTACAGTATTGGCCACATCCAGCACATAACGTTATTGCAGAAACACTTTTTTTGCGAAAGTTATTATCATCGAGCTTGGTTTTCGTGTGAATGTCATTCTGTTTCCGTAAAACAATATTCTTGTTTCCTCTTCTTTCTATAGAAATCTTAACATTTTCTTCTCTTTTTACAATAATTTTGTTACTTATTCCTGGAGTATTTACACTATCTTGCTTTTGTACACTTGTGCTTTGTTGCTTACAAACATTTTTATCAATCTGATTCTGAATGTTTGTACTAATTTTCTCATGGTCTGCTATACCTCTTTGGTTTCTTATATTAATATTACTTTGTTTTTGTCCAATTGTATTATTTTTTTGGATAATGACTTTTACAGGGTTTTGATTCTGAAGAACTCGTGCATCATTTTGTTGCAAGTCATGTGTACTTTCTTGTGTATTGACATTGTACATTTGTATATTACTAGGATTTTTTGCAACAATTTTACTGCAACTTTTTGGAACATAAATTATTGTGGTTACTTTTTTCTTATCCTCATCATTCCTAAAAGAATTCAATATTCAAAGCAAACAAAAGAAAGTATCAGGTCTATAGTAAATTATATATCATACTTTGTATTTGTAGAACATAGATTTGCATCTGGACTTGAAGTTTCGGCATCTGTAAATACTACTTTTATTTGCTTTCTTACAGGTAAATTTAATGATGGAACAGCTACAGATTTCAAAACTTGTCTTTTAGATTCTGGACCTGCAAAAATAAATTTATTTTTATCTATATTGTAGAATTATAAACACTGGAAAGTATGTATAAATCCAATTTACTTGTTAAATAATCATCCTTCTCAAAATGAGCACTGCAGACAGACATATAGGGCTTTACTACTTTGCCTAAATTACAAGCAGTAATCCATTCTTGTTTAATTTTTTTATGTTTTGGAAAATGATGAAAGGACCTTTTGTCTTGAGGTTTTGATTGACATCCTGGTATACAACACCATCTTTTACTTATACCTGTTTTTAAGGAAGCATTCATTTTTAATGAACATTAAATAGACAAATATTTGCCTGTGAAATAACACTATGTTTTTATTCTTTCTATTTGGATATACGTCAGTGCAAACTGTTTGTTTTTATTATAGCAATTATATTACGCCTCTGATAACCTTTAATTACTAGTTCTTAAAATGGCCGCTAGGAGTAAGGTTGTTTAACATTTCTGTCGATCAGTTACCGACAGAATATTTGAAAATGTATAACATTTCTAATATGACGTAAAGTTCAAATTTCATACATGATGAAATTGAAATCAACGAATTACTATATAATATAAACGCATATTTGTTGTTCATAAAAAAAATTAATTTTGCTTGAAATATTTTAGAATTTGTTTAGTCTTTACAAAATAAATGCATTTATCTATATGTAACTCTATTAAAATAAGTTCCAAATTAAGAAATTAAAAAATGTATGCATGGAGTTTATTGACTTTACCATTTCTCACTGAATCTGATTCAATTTCTGGTTTTTGTTCATATACAGTTGATACAACTTCTTCAATGTGATCAGGTGAATTTTGGGATTCAATTTCAACCTCAACTAGTCGTTGTAATTCAAAATCTGAACCTAAAAAATTAATTAGTAAAGTAACTAAATTGAATAGATTTGACTAAGCTGGTATATTTATCAACTCAACCATTTTCAGTTGGATTGGAAGAAATTGTAATTTTTTCTTCTTGCATTGCTGGTATGAGTTCCTCAAAACTTTCTGCTAAACTATGTGATGTAATGTCTGCTTCGTCCAGTTTAAGTTGAGAATTTGAATCTAAAAAACAAGAAAGAAAATAATTAACTACGATGGAGAATTTCAGATAGGAACAATTCATATACTAAGGCAGTGTGCAGTATTCAAGATAGTGATCTCCCTTGGTATTGAGAAGCAGTAAGAAAATCTTAAATTTATTCTTGAAAATGTACACTTGCTTTGTAAGATAATTAACATATTAAGGGGATGACAGTCCCTTGGGTAGTACAATTGTTTCTGCAACCCTTTTCTAAGATTATTTTTCAACAGAAGAGGAATGAAGTTAGATTTTTGCCATTCTTTACCTGGTATGAATTCTTCAAAATTAAGTTCTTCATGTGCAACATTTTTTGAAGGAATAGCACACTTCTTTAGTGTCTGAGCATATGGACCTAGAATCAATATAATTTATTTTGCAAAAATAACATTTTGTAGAAGTCGATACACGTAGGCAATATCACATAATACATAAATAAAAAAAATTTGTTTTAATAAAATTAAATAAAATTTTAATAAAATAATATTTATATAAAATGTGTACTATAAGTTCTTTGTAAAAAATAACAAATAGTCATTTATACATCAACTCACCTATTGTGTAGTCTTCTGCATCAAAATGTGAAGAACAAATATAAATTGTCTCGGCCTCGGTCTCTGCTGTATTGGTTATGTTGCAAGCTTCGATCCACTGTCTTTTTGCCTCTTCATTAGTCGGTACCTTATGGAAAACATTGTTACTCGCTGAAGCATCGCAGTCTGGCACACTACAATGTCTTTCAGGTTTAATGTCGCCTCCATTCATAGTTCAACAATAATCCCAACTCATGTGGCACATGCATCCCAAACAACGTGAATGTTTACATTCCTCGTCCGCCACGATCGTTCAGAACTCCACGCGGTACCGGCACGATGGCGCAAAGAAGAAGCAGCAACAAAATTAATTCATCTTGTTAAGTAACCCGTGGCGCCATCCCAAAATCGACTTACGAGTACTCTATGAGTGGTGTCGCGTACTTATACCAAATACATGGGAGAATGACAATAATTCTTTTTAATTAAAAATTTAAAAGGATTAGGGAAAATTTTTCGATTTATTAAGATAATGTCAGTTAAGAGACTGTTTAAAATAAATATAATCAATAGCAAATATTAATGTTAAACCGACATTTATAACATTTGGTGAATCTCGTTCAATGTATTCACCACCAAAAGAGTAGTTCAATTTTTTGCCGCATCAACATCTATTTTTACATGAGTCAAATGACGTTACTGGTCACTTACAACTTTACTAGGCGATATTCCAATGATTATTGATGATTTATAATCAATCGTGTGACAAAAAATTCAAACTTGCGAGCATTTAATTTGAATCAATTATTAAATAATTAAATAAATTAATTAATTAAATATAACGAAAAACTATTATCGACTACATATAATATATAGAATTTTGAACAAAGAAAGTTTTTTAGTAAAGGGGTCCCAAATCCAATTTTTATCCTCCCTAACTTATCAACGGAGAATTTTGGTTATAATTTAAAAAATTAACAGAATTATGAAAAACTAGAAGTTCATTGCCCTTCGTTTTGTAATTATCTACTACAGTTCGAAGTTTTAAGTAAAAATGTTACGACTTGTATCAATGGCATTAGAAGGGAATTTCGTGATAAACCATTTTTGTATATGCAATGCTATTTTTACCGGAAACTTAGCACAGTAGTAGAATATCGCAAAAAGAAGAGGGCAATAGTGTTCTGGTTTTTCGTAATTAGGTTTATTTATTAATTGCAGTAAACAATTATTTATATTTGATGGGTCAAAGATTTGAGGTTATGAATTTTGGCGGGAAATTCAAATGGTTTGACACCATCTGAATATTGGTAGGTATATGGTATCTGGGGACAAGGTTCATTATGGAAAATGATGTGTAAATTATTTCGTCTTGCTGAATCAGTACTTATAATACGGACTTGAGAGACATTGTATAGATATAATATTGAAAAGATACACACTTATATTTTTGCAATTTAATACTACAAAACATTATATATATATGCACCTCTTTTTCCATCACATTTCATATTTATATTTAAATTCAGTTTACAAAAACGACCTATATAGGTATTTAATTTTTTTTTGTTTCTTCCAAGAGGTGTCAGCTCTTTGACACTTGTACGAACCCAGCAATAATTTACTAAACAGAAATTCGAGCCAGTCGCCATCTCCTACACAGCGTTGGGCACGGTCGGATTTCAGATGGCAGAATCCCTAGATCCTAGTAATAAAATCTGACATAGTGGTCCGATCTGAACATAGCTGACCACTATGTAAAATTTTATTACTAGGATCTAGGGATTCTGCCATCTAAAATCCGACCGTGCCCAACGCTGCTCCTGCACCATGACGTCACACGCCAACCAAAACACATGCATCGCAGGTTATAATGGGGCGCGCGGGTGGCGCCACCGGCGGAGAATTCGAACAGCGTCCGATTGTCATTCAAAAGTTTCGTAGAAGCGGCGCCGCGCGCGGCCACCACCGTCGCTGCGGATCATGCTGCAATCCCCCCGTGAACGCCAAAAGGGACCAGGAGGAGGAGGTAAGACGTTGAGGAGGGTGGTAGAGAGGGGGTGGGGAAGAAGAGAGAGAGAAAAAAAGAAAAGAGAGAGAGAGAGAGAGAGGGGGACTCGCATACGGCGTGGCTTCGCCTTCGCCGTGGGTGGCCGGCGGCCGCGCGCGCGTGTGGTCCTGGCAAGGCACGGCACACTGCACAGCTCCATACCATACCTACCTCGCAGGATGTGGATGTGAAAAGACGCTCTTTTGCCTTCCTTCCTTAACTTGTCCCACCGAGGAAGAGGAAGAACGCTGCCTCGGATCACGAAGAGAGAGAGAGAGAGAGAGAGAGACGGACTGACGGGATTTTTCGCGGAGATAAACCCAGCGGAGCTAATGATTTGGAATAAAAGGTTGGTGTATTTACGTCGGGCCTTTTAAAACTTCTTTTTTTTCTACGGGACTGCATTTCTCTGCGCGCGCTTGCGTGTCAAAACAAAACTAACACGTGTTGTGTTTTGTTATTTTTTGGAGCAGTCGCGCGAGCGTTTGTATTGTACGGGGGAGAGGGAGAGAGAGAGAGAGAGAGAGAGCCACGCTTGTATATAGAGACGAGCATTTGCATGCAAAAGGAGTACTCGCGGGCGTCTAGAGGCCTTTTTTTGGATGTGCGACTTTGGCGCGAGCCAAAGTCGAGGAGAGAGACATATAGAGAAGCAGCAGGGACGGCGAAGAGGATGCTTCTTCTGGCTCGCCGTCGCCTCTGAAGAGCCCCGCGCTGGCTTCGTTGGCAAATTGTAACTTGCATTGCTTTTGTTTTTGTTTGTTTGGTGTTTCTGGAGCTTTGTTTGCGCGGTTTTTTGAATTTTTGAACGACCGCGAGATCGATGAGTGGGTTGCGTGAAGTTTGATTCTGCGTATTTATGGATTTTTATTCTTTTCAGATGATACTGTTACTGTGTTTAGCTATTCTCGTGCCTCCCGCGAGACTAGAATTAGACCACAGTTACGGGGCAAACAGCAACAATGACAATAAAACGTGGACTGACTTGAGCCCTCGATACAGGATCAAAGATCCAAGTTTCTTATTGGACCGATATCCACTTGGCGAATTGCCAACGGATTATGTTCATTGTAAGAGGCCTGCAAAATGCGTACGGATGAACAATGCAACATGCATGGGTACAAGACTTCCCTACGATACAACAACATTGGATCTTATTCCAGAATACACCACTCAGGCAATGATAAGGGTAAGATTTAATTACTTAATTATAACATTTTCATTCAAATATGTATTGTTGTTTCTATAAAATAATCAATAATTTTTTTGCCAAACAATTTCATATTTTTATTTGTAATACAATAGTATTGTATAAATATATAATATTGAAAGCTCTATATCTGATTTAATATTTAACATTGTAAAATGAAAAATTAAAAACAAAATCCTAATATGTAATTTTTTGTAATTAAAAAAATCAAAATAAGAGAAATTCTAATGTTATATTGATTGAATTATATGCATGAGTAACTATAATTTATTTACTTTATTTGAAAGCAATAAATTGTAGTTGAATAAGCAATATTTTTTTGCTTCTCTACAGTTAAATTTTATGACTCAGCATATATCTGTTAAAATCATCAGCAGAAAAAAAGCAATTTGTATTCTAAGCACATGAATGCTAGTGAAGAATGCTCATAAAACTGACAGATAACAATTAATATTTATAACTTAATATTCATAAATAATAATGCATTCAAGTTTTGCCTTGAATGTATTGATAGTTTAAAGACTTATATTTAAGAAGCGTAATCGAGTTTGAACATCCACACTTATATTTTTAGGAAAAATTACACATTTTGCAAGGCTTGAAACATATTCCTAAATGCTGGGCAGTAGTACAACCATTTCTGTGTTCTTTGTTTATGCCAAAGTGTGTCAATGATACAGTGGATTTACCTTCTCAAGAAATGTGTAAAATGGTTTCTGGCCCTTGTAGAATTCTTTTCAATCACACAATATGGCCAAGTTTTATTAAATGTGAAGACACTAAACTATTTCCACGATTATGCAAGAATGATATTCGAGAATTAAAATTTAACACAACTTGGAAGTGTATCCATCCACTAGTTCCAACTGATAATGCCCTTGCTGTTTTTGAAGGAGTTGAAGGGTGTGGTATGCCATGTAGTGATCCTCTTTATACACATGATGAACAAAAACAAATTCATTCATTTATTTCTTGGGCTGCTGGTATTTGTTGTCTATTCAACCTTTTCACTGTAGTAAGTCTTGTATTCATTGTTATTCTATTATTTGAATAGTATAATATATATATTATTTCATTTCAATATTTTATTACTTAAATTTCAGGTAACATTTTTGATTGATTGGAGGAGGAGGACTAACAAATATATAACAAATATTGTTATATTTTATATAAATTGTTGCTTTATGGTTTCGTGTATTGGCTGGCTTGCACAATTTTCACCTGGAAGTAGAGATGTTATAGTCTGTAGAAAAGATGGCACACTAAGAATGAGTGAACCAAGGTATTAACTTAAAACATATCTTAACTTAATTTTTCAAATATTTAAAGTCAGAATTTAACTTATATTTATTAAATAATTCTAGTGGTGAAAATCTTTCATGTGTGGTAGTATTCGTTTTGGTATACTATTCTTTTATGGCAGCTATGGTTTGGTTCGTAATATTAACATACACATTGGCATACACATGTCATATGAGATTCCAAGCTATTGGAAAAATTCGAAATCGGATTGACAAAAAGGGTGCATACTTTCACTTGCTGGCATGGTGTTTGCCACTCATGTTAACCGTGACAATAATGGCATTAGGAGAAATAGATGGAAATTATGTTACAGGAATATGTTTTGTGGGCTATAATAATCATGTTGTTAGAGCTTGGTTTGTACTTGGACCTGTTCTTGCTGTTTTATTAATTGGAGGATATTTTTTGTCTAGAGGTAAGCAAATTCAATAATTATATATTTTTAACAATATTTATAAATAAGTTATGAAATATTTTTTTTTTTTAATTTAATTAATTAATTAATAAATAAATGAGCAAAAATAATTATTTGCAGGTTTAATAACGTTAATTCGTCTGAAGATAAGCAGCCAGGAAATTATATTAGAAAGAGACAGTTCTAAAATACGAGAGATCATAGTAAGGATGGGTTTATTTTCAGTATTTATCTTTGTTGCTGTTATTGTAACATTTTATTGTCACATATATGATTTTGAACACTCTTGGGAATGGAAACAAAGCTTCAGAGATTATATCATGTAATACATTTTTTTCTTACCTAAATATTAACTTACAATAGATAAAAATATAACAATTATAATTACTTTGCAGATGCTCTATAACATCTAAATATGCAGATGTGTCAGAATGCAAAATGAAATCTCGACCTAGTGCAGCAAAACTACAGTTGCATTTGTTAGCTCCTTTCTTTGCTGGTATCTTGATGTCATCTTGGGTTTGGACAGGTTCAGCAGTTGATATTTGGATAAGGTTTTTTAAGAGGTACTTTGAATTCAAGATATATGTTTTGCCAAGAATAAATGAATACAACATTTGATGACTAAATTATTTTTATTTACCATTTCTAGGACTTGCAATCGCGAAACTGAGGAACCAGTCAAGTTAAAAAAGCACAAAGTTATAGCTCAAGCTTTTGCCAAGAGAAAAATGTTCAATAATGCTGGCCGCTTATCCTTAAGTTTTCATAATACTCATGAAGATCCAGTTGGCTTAAATTTTGACCTTAATTCTGAAGCTTCTCAGGATTTTAGTTCAACTTGGGCTGCAGCTTTACCAAAATTAGTGACAAGAAGAGGAGCATTAGTTGGTGAATCAGTATCAAGTAATCGCAGAAATTCAACTGATTCCCAGTACAGTTTTAGCCTACGTCGAGTATCTGTAGAGTCCAGAAGAAATTCTTGTGATTCTCAATTTGCTTTGTCCATTAGTGAAATGAAAGCAGAGTTAAAAACTAGTAGAGTTAACAAAAATAACAATAAAAGGAGAAAGAAGCCACCAGAGAGGACTAGAAAAAGATCTGAGGCTTATAAAAGAGAAAGAAGAGATTTTGAGAAATCCAGATCAGGCAAAATGTTACCATCATTTCGAAGAGGCAGCACAACATCACAGGAAAGTCAGTTGGGTGTACAGATTTTGTCTGCTCTAGCAATCGGAGCAGCTTCAAACAATGTGCCACTGCAAGTACCAAATATGAAAAGACGTGCAGGTTTGGATGAAGGAACATTAGCTCTTAAGGATGCCGAAAGACTGTTACCATTTTTATTCCCGAGGCAAAGCGATAGCGATGAGAATTTGAGTAGTGAAGAGAAGCAGAATGATATTATGGACAAAGACATTGACTTAGAAGTTGGAAATGAAGAGAAAAATAATCATGACAGTGATAACGAAGATAGTCAACCTGAAGAGGAAACGAAGATGTTGGAATCTGAAGAGATTTGTGAAAGAAGCAAAAGTAAAATTAGCAATAAGAGTTCCAAGAGTTTTAATCGAAATGGAGACAGGCGAACTTCTGCGGAATGTCAAACCAAATATCTAATAGAAGATGAATCAGTATTGAAGCATCTTCTACAAGAATCTAATGACACAAAAATGAAGAATGACGTAGAGGGAAAAGATAGAAAATCTCTTAAGGGTGATTTGGAATCTAATTTGACTCGATTAATGCAACTTGATGGGCAGTCTAATGCTAGAGAAATTGCTACGCAAACTCTGCCGCTAGAAATGCTTGAAATGGAGGCACTGACACAAAGTATTGACGAAATAATTAATAGTCGTAATTGTAGTTCGAAAGGAACTCAAATTTCTCTGCAAACGAAAAAAAATAAGAAACAACCAAAGTAAAACGAGAAATTGACGTTTCTCAATTAATGCTCTCTAATCAATTTTCAAGTAAATTATCATGTACATTTTGTACATTTGACAATGTAGCAATTTTTACTATACATGTAAACATGAAGGGAACGGTAAATCAAAACTTTGTACAAAACTTAACAAATTTTATAAGCAATTATATTTTTTATATCTTTCTATGAATCATGCAAGTGCCTTACAAATAATCTTAATTGTTGATGATACTATTTTCCCTTTATGTAAGTAGGTACTTTTGTATCTAAAAAATACTCAAAACTCAATGCAGCTTTTCTTCTGTAAATGTATAGACTGTGATAAGAGACTTCCATATCCCAGATTTCAAGTTTAAATGCGATCCTCTAAGAGTGTTTGTGTTTTTATTGGATGCAATTAAACTTTAAAATCGGGAGCGCAATTTTTACAATGCATTTTTAAATGAAATTTTGATAATGTATAATTCATTCACATATATATATTCATGACATTGTTATAATTACCAAAAAGCAATAAGTCTTATTTTAGTAAATATTCGTCATATTTTTATTACAATTTTAAGATAATGATTTGATATAGATTTTTAGAAAACATTTTGTACTTAAGTCATCACATTGATTATGATTAAGCAGCAAAATAATTTTAATTTTTCTTTCTCCTTCAAAATATGCTACATATACTTGTTATTTTTCATGAGGTCATTACCAGAAAGCTAATTATATGATTTTAGTGTAGAAGTATATGAACATAATTTGATATCAATTTCAATTTTATCAAAGTTTTTAAATTTATATGAACCATGCGATTATTGTAGCTATATTTTCTATTCTTTGTATTAATTTTTATAATTTTATAGCTATAAGTTTTTATACATAAATTTTATATATATGTACTGTAAAAAGTGAATATTGAAATATATATGAGATAAAAAATCTATTATTGGGTATGTGTAAACTATATTTCATTAAAAGACAAAAAGATAGTACATTTTTATGTATTGTAAAAATAATTATGTAGGAAGAATTAAAGAGTATCTATATATATAATATATATATTTATTTATAATTGTCTTTCTTACATGGTAAAGCACAGTGATATGTCATACGATAAAAAGAAATCATATTTTTCATTATTTCGATAAGTTTTATTTCTCTATCATTATTTCCATTACTATTAGTGAAGAATAAAATTAAAATAAATATCCGAGAATTGTGCATTCAGGTGTCGCCACATTAGCGAGCAGTAAAAATTCTACGCGTATGCATCGTCTAGCGTATTTGTCGCGTTCAACGATCGGGTACGTACCATTACGTGCTTAGTGTATATAGTCGGAACCCACGGGAAAATGCAAGGTAAATAGCTGTCAACGAAAATTCACGGGGAAGTGGAAAGTGCAGCTAAAGGTGAGGCCTCCTCGCGCTCTCTGTCTCTCTCTATCTCTCGTTCGCTCAAGTCTCGCGCAGTCGTCGTCGTCGTCCGATCGCCTATATAACCTCAATTCTCCGCGAAAGAAAAGAAAAATCACTTGTTGGCTGCTGACAGCTGCTGTCAAAGGCTGAATGGATAAACAATGATGAAGAATTGAATTTGTTCAACGCCATTTGGAGAGCACGACGAGCACGTTCCTTCCGTGGGCTTCACACCTGATCTCATAGTCGTTCGACTGCGGGCTGCTGTACTCGCGAAAACTGACCACAGGGCACAGATCGCTCGTCCGACATACGAATAAAAAACAAAACCTGTAAAGGATGACAATGGGCGATGAGACTCCAGTTACATCACTCGTTCTTCCAGTAATATTGCGCCCTATTTTGGCGAAGGTATGTAATGTGCTCTTATTCCGAGGTGGTTCGTTATTACTTTTTTCTTTACTATTAGGTTTAGGAATGTGTATGCGTACATATGGAAAATAAACACTTAAGTTTCTTAGTAACTTTTTATTTGTTTTGGAGCAGTGTGAAAAATCAAGTTTATTAATTTGACCTTAAAACCCGTTTTCTTTGTTTTGATTTCTTTCAAGCTAATTTTGATTTCTGTTAACTTAAAACTAATACTTTATATTATAAAATAGATATTACTTTTTTTAATAACAAATTTATAATGTTAATTTATAATCTAATGACATAATATTTTATTATTTTTTATTGACATTAGATCAAGAGAGTATTTTTTTATATAAAGGGGAAAGTGTTAATCAAACATATTATAGACATAAATAAAATCTAACTTTTGACAAAATTTTAAGCAGTTAGGTCAGGTGTCCTTTTTTTAGCAGACGTTTTTTTATTTTTCCAAAATTTTCTATAAGAATTTGAAATTCTAATAACTTCAGAATATCAAACAATGAATTAAGTAATGAAAGTTTTTTTATTAGAATATTCATTTATGTATATTTTTTCGTTTATAAAGATTTTAAGCCTTGATAAACAATAAAAGGTGCACAATATGCTGTATAACAATTTTCAGAAGATAAACTTATGTGGAGCAAATTTGAACATCCACTATCTAATTTTAGGCATATATAATTTTTCGTTATATTTGTATAACATACCTTTTCTTGCATGTATTTTGTGATGAATTTCGTTGCTAAGTATATAAAAATTGTTAATAATAATGTTATATGCAATAAAGCGTTAAAAAACTGTTAAATTGTAGCTCCCCATTTAAAATATACGTAAAAACAAATTTACCCTGTTATGGTAAAATTGTGTACAAAATTTTGGTTTTGTTCCAATTGCAAAAAATACATATTAAATGACTAAATGAACATTCAAGAAAATTCATACACTTATTTTGACACATACATTTTCAATATCTACACTGACAAAATTATTTTAAAAAGAATAGGAAATTTAAAAGATCATTGAAAATTAAGTGTACAAAAATGCCCCTCTCTCCTACTAACAATACATTATTTTTAAAGATTGAATTAATGGATTAAATAAGAATTTGAATAAATTAATTATTTTCCATTGTAAAAAAGTACTGGTGCATTTTACGGAATCTAGTCAAGTGAAGTAATTATCTTGCTTTTCTATCTTCAATGACAACTGTACATAGAAGAGAGAGAAAGTCTATTAGAGAAAGTTGGGAATAATGCAATTCTTCAAATGCAGTATGATTTAAGTAAATGGTTTTCTCTTGCAGTTGGAGAGACAGAATGTAGTGGCTGCTCAAACACTCCGTAAAGCATTATCAAATGCAGAACTTAATCATCCAGGCATTACCTACGATTTAGTGTTAGGTCTTGTACGTCGTGCAGATCTCAACTTGGATATGAATGAAAGCGTACTTCGCTTGCAAGGTGTCGCATCTGATTGTGATGGTAAATTTGGTATACTTGTTTCTACTAGTTGAAATAAGTTCATTATAATATATTTTACTATGAATTATTTATTAATTTTAGTGGTTGAGTATCGTTCTGCTCGTTCAGAGAATGCATTCCAAGAGCTTAATCGAAAATCTACTTCATTAAAAAGGATATTGAGCAGAATTCCTGATGAAATCACTGATCGTAAAACATTCCTTGAAACAATCAAGTAAGATCTACTTTTAATTGAAACATTATTTCTATCTTTTTAAATCAAATTTAATTTTAATTAAATTTGAACTTCTATTTAGTATTTAATTGTACGTTCTTTTTTTTCAGAGAAATTGCTAGCGCTATTAAAAAATTATTAGATGCTGTGAATGAGGTCACAGGGTATATACCAGGATCTGCCGGAAAGCAGGCTCTGGATCAACGTAAAAGGGAATTTGTAAAGTACAGCAAGCGTTTTAGTAATACTCTAAAAGAGTACTTTAAAGAGGGACAGTAAGTTCTTTTGATCAATTTGGTTTCTTGATATTTTAAATTTATAAAATACTTCATGTTATTTTTCTTTTCAGAGCTAATGCAGTATTTGTAAGCGCTTTGTACTTGATTCTTCAAACAAATATGATTATGCTTACCGTAGAGGATAAATGCGAATAGAGTATTATAATAATTATTGCAATGTATTATTAGAGATGTGCGATTTTATTAACAAATGACGTTTTTACGTATAATATACGTTTAATGAAACTATTAAAAATGATTGTTTTTTTTCTTTGTGTGATTGATAAAAACGATTTTGCATTCCAAAAAAGAAAATAAAAACGAAACATGTACAGTCTTTGTTTAATAAGAAGAAATAAAAATTATTTTATTGATAACAACTTTATATAAATGCACTGCGGTTCCATACTGAAAAATGGTATGACTTAGCTATCTACATCCTTTTTGTTACTAATGACGTATTTTAGTAACCAAAAGGAAGATCAATTGGACAATTATGAACACTTTAATTGTTCAAGCTCTTTTACTGTCGGCAAACACTCTGACGATACTGCCAACTCCACTGACGTTGTATACTTTTTCATGCCACACCAATAAATGTCCACTGCTACCTTCATTTGGTATTTCAAAACCTCGGTAGATGTATTTCATCAAAACATCCATAAGATCACGATCTAACTGTGCTATACAGTCGTCCATTTGGTTGGTTTTTATACTTAGAAGTACTTTTTGGGTTAGATTTCGTGCACTATCCTGTAAAAGCCAAAAATGAATAAATATTAGTTTTGAAGTATCCTTAAGTTCGATAGCCTTCGGCTACAGGTAAATAATTTCGTATAAGCATTATTGACAACACTGAATGTTTGTAAACAAAGTGAATCAGTTTTGAAGAATGATCAAATTTATTCACAATTCGTATTTTTTCATAGAAAACTATAAAAAAAGAAATTGAATTCCTCATGCATGTTCTACCATACAATTGCAATTTGAGCAAAGTATAGGTACACCTAGAAATAAATCTGACTCATAAACACGATAAAGGAGTTCCCTATACAAATGACTGGCCGTTTCTTTGAGGTTACCTTAACCTGCTGATTCTTGCTGCCAAGCGGCGCCGATTTGAGCACGTAAATCAAAGCCTCTGCGTGTTTGCCCTTGTTAACTGGCTAAGGAAAACAACGTTTCACACACACAAAAAGAAAATACAAGAAAAAAAAAAGGAAATCTCAGCTGAAAGAAAAAGGCGTTAGTCAGCGAGAGCTCCGCGAGCTGCTAAGAAAAAAGGATATTGGCTAAGTAGCGATTGGATTTCGCTCTCGTCCGGTCCCTGGGGCCCGGTCACACCGCCGTCCGGGTCGTCCTCCTTGAAGTTGTTCTCGCTGTACTGGTCGACGTCGATTTTCCGAAAGGCCGTGCCCGACGTGTCCTTCATCTTCCTCTCGTCGGACTTTGACATTTTTCGGCGGGCGGCTGTGTATATCACTGCAACACACACGGGGAGAGGAACTTTGACGTTTCCAGGGGGGGGAGTGCAGCGCGATCACGCCCGGGAGATCCGCAGCTGCAAGCGCGCACGACACACACACACGCACGCACACACACACGCGCGCGCGCACGCCAGTTAGAGCTCAGAGCTGACGACGACGACGACGACGAGAAGAGACTTACTCGCGCGCCACCAGCCCAATGGAAGGGTACTGCAGGTCAGGATATGCAGTTCCCGCGCACTCTTTGATATTTTCGACTGTCTTACCGATGGAACAATGTATTTGCAGTGAATTCATGTAGTAAAGATTAATGGTACTTAGCCATGAAAATATATTTAAATAAGTACGAATAGCAGTCCCGAAAACCAATTGCGGCTTCTAAGTGAAATATTTATTTCAACAGTTTTCCTGAAAATTGAAAATATGGATTATTGAGGATCATCTGCTAGTCTTTTAAAACATATAAATAGGTTAGTCAATTGAACAATAACTTTACATATTCATCATTTTTATTTTATGTACTTTTTTTAATATATGATGGTAGTTAATGTAGTTTACTTTTACTTTTATTATCTTGTTATGATAAGTACTCTGTATAGATGGCGCATTGTTGATGACTTCCGGACTTCCGAGTTGATCTAGGTCAATCTAGGTTTCAAAGCAGTATATAGGTAGTAGGTATTGGCGACATTGGCGCGCAAAAGCAAATGAGTGCTTTTCATATTTTTATCTCACTATCTTTTATATCTGATCGTTTTACAGATATATCGTAATCGAAGTTACAAGTACAAACAGAATAATGTGGAGTAATAATGATTCGTCGATTTCGATGCAAAATGAAGGTGGTTATATGGATACCACGACCACTGCAGGCAACAACAGCATGTCAGCATCAACATCAACAAATTTAAATAGAGGACAGAATTGCATACCTGTGATGATTGCTCACCTGAATAGACATGGAGATAATCTCAAAATATGGGGAGTACATGTGCGAATAGTCACATTTGTGGCAATCGTTGAAAAAGTAGAAGCGGTTAGCACAAAAGTTACCTTTCAATTTCGAGATGAAACAGGTTGGTTCTTGATTATTTTCTATTTACAATGTCGTAATCATATAGTTGATTCGGACATCTTCTTTAGTTTTTAATATGCTTTCAGGAACAATAAAAGGTATTAAATGGCTGAATGCTGAAATAATAGATTACATGCCACCAGTCAATATTAATGCATATGCTAAAGTTCACGGGCAGATGCGCAATCAAAACAATGACAATTTTATTCTTATTATGGATATTCAACCTATTGAACATGTCAACGAATTGCTTGCTCATTTGATGGAGGTGACTCTTGTATGTATGGAGAGTGAGAGAATAATGAATCAGGTTGCACATAATGATTCTTCATTTGTAAATAGATCGATGCAAATGAATACAACTACATCTAATATGAGTGCAGAAATAAAAGAGTGTCCATCTGGTCTAACTAGGGATCAAGTCAATATATTGCATATTATTCAACATAGTGATCCAGAGTTTGGCGCGGAAAGAGATGAAATCAAAGCTCAACTACCTGCATACATAGCAGCGAAAGTAGATGACATTTTAGAGTTTTTGTCTGCTGAAGGTCACGTGTACACGACAAAGACAGATGACTACTTTAAAGTCATCTAAATTGTTTTTATTGTTGTTTAAGACTAATTATGTTTAAATTATATGTTACATAAAATAGTTATTTTAAGTTTTTCAATATTAATAATGACGAGAGTAAAATCTGATTTAAATTTAAACATGAATTAATTTCATAAATGACTATGACTATTTATACAATAATGATTGTATTTTTTGATCAAGTATTAAAGTTTTTAAAAAATAAATAAATATATTTATTTTGATAACATTTCAAACACATATTTTACTTTTAACAATTTATTATAAAAGATACAATAATTCTTCATTTTTAAATTAACATAACAATGGATACATTCATTGAATTATCCAATAACAGAAATTATAATTCTATATCAATTAATTTAAAATTAAGTTTAAACAATATTTCTATTTAAAATTAAATAAAATTAATAAGTCAAAGTTTCTTTTTCATTTCATTCTCATTTCATTAAAATGAAATTATATCACTACACAAAAAAAGCTTATCAGTATGGTACTGAAATGGAAACTGAATTTTCCACTGGTAAAGTAAAAACTTCATCCCACTTGATTTTTTCTTGATAACCGATGACATTTTCTATAGTAGAAGTATCAATCATGGGCAATGTTTCTGTGTCTTCCATTTGTGCCAAATCTTGAAAAATTATTTGAATGTCTTGTTCAGCTGGTTCTGCTGTAAATAATGATAGTTCATTATGTATAATTTGTTGTCTTTGTAAAATAATTGCATAGCATGTGCTAAAACATAATTCAATAAATGAAGTATATATTCACTTTTATATTTGGGCTTCAATGCATCTTTAGGAATATTTTCTTTTGAAAGTTGCAGAAAAAATTTCTCCTTTCGATACTGTCTCGTTGCCTGCTCCAAAGCTTTTGTAAGAGCAATCTGTAATAATAATTATAAATTAACACAATAGCTATACATTTTTACAATCAACTTGATATTTTTTAAATTTGTATTAGAACAGTAAGAAATGGAGGTACAAAGTTAGAGAAATAGAAACTGAGATTTTCTTGAATAGTTTACAATAGATTTATAAATGTATTATTTCTATTTAATTTAAATTAATTTTATTAATATTAATTTCTATTAATTAAAAGCTTGTACAATTAATTATTAATTTTTGTAACATATATATATATATATATATATATATATATATATATATATATATATATATATATATATATATATATATATATATATATATATATAGGTATAAATTGCTATACTAATTTATTGTACAGTACTCATAAAAATTATCTTGAAGCTTTTGAAAAACTATTTAATATTTTCTTTTTAAACTACTTAGTTTATTATTTTCAATTTATGCAAGTTTTCACAATGTTGTATTTTGAATAAAATAGCTTTGAATTATTAACCACTTTTTAAGGCTTCTGTTAATCACGTTTATTGCATTAACAATTTAGCCTAACATAAATAAACAAATAAATAGCATAAAAAATTTATCAATTTTCATTTTGAAAATTACAAAATCAAAAACAATTCTTATAATTCTATTTTTCATGTTAATTTATTTAAAAAATATAGCCACAAATTCTCTTGCTTATTATTGTAAATAAAAACAATCTTTAACTACCCCTATTAAAGACCAAACATTATTGCGATCGCGACGCGTCGTGCAGATTACCTATAGCTCTTTAAATACAACACCTAAATTACGTTACAACAAATGCCCGAAATTCTCCTCGCAGTTAAATCCCCCCCATTAAATAAGAGAAAAAATAAAACAAAAAAACTCCACCCGTACCTGACACATCTGAAGCCTGGTCAATCCGTTAAGCCGACTCCGCGCATCCTCGGCCTCCTCCGCGACTTCCTGCTTCACCTTCTCCTCCTTCTCCTTCGCCAGCTGCGCCTGCAGGCTCTTCTTGACGCCGGTCTTCCTGCAGACCCTCGACAGCAGATCCAGCCTCCCGAATCTAAAGTGCTCGTGCAGAAACTCGTGTACATCCGGCTGCTGTTGCTCGCCGCTAGCCTGCACCGGCGCGCTACTGAACACGAGGTCGCGATTGTGATTGGTGACCTTGCGAAAGCCGTAGAGATTGAGCTGGCGCACGAAGCTGGTCATGTTGCTGGTCTTGAAGACCGGGCTGTCCTCGTTGTCGAGGTACTCCCGCTGGAAGGCCTTGTAGTCGACGAGGAGGGTCAGGCCGTTGGGGCCCCAGCTGATCGCGCCCGTCCGGCACTCGTTCACGATGCGCCAGAGCTTCTGGGGAAAGCGCAGCGAGGGTATCGCGCTGTTGATTATGCTGCTGCTGTCGTCGCTGATCAGGCTCGCGGCGCAGCTGCTGCTCGAGGACCGATCGGCGCAGCTCGTCGCCGTCGTCGAGCCGGAGGACAGGCTCTTATCGTCGGGGATCTCCGTTTCCATGTTCGCCGCGCTGCGTTTTTTAATTCTCGCGGAGCGCAGCTGCGACGTGGGAGCTTTCGGAGTACGGTGGAATTAGTGGATGGGCTCTGGCGAGCCGGCGGGATGGATTTCGGCGAATTTTCAAACAGAAGAGCGTCGACCGCCACCTCTCGTGCGCACGCGTTGTCGCGGCTTGTGCAGCGGACGGTGAGTATGTTGCGAGCTGTGACACTGTCGACGACGCGGAGTCGCGTCGATGTATTGGGTGTTTTTTGTTTGTGTACTTTGGATTCTGCTCGAAGGGTAAGTGGTAATTAGTCGACGGGTGGCCACGGGCTATGCGCTATATCGTTTTATATTACACAGTAAGTATTTTCTGTTATTTACAGGTATGTAGTTGATAAAAGTAATTTATTGTTTTATAATATATTACTTAGGTTTGTAAATTGTTTATTATTTAAATAACAATTTTATTAAAAATTTATGAATTATCAATTTTTTTTTATTTATAAACATTTTGATAGGCTAGAAACCAAAGAGAAAAAACAAGGAAATCGAAATACATACTGCAAAATGTTAATAGAAATGTTTCTACAACGTTTCCTGCCACGCGTGTAAAATTTTTATATTTACATTTTACCAAATTTAACTTTTTTATAATAATTATAAACATTATTATATAAAATGCTTGAGGATGCCTTTATTTTGCTTACGAATAATATTAAATAATTCCGTCATTTTAAAGAAAGTTTTCTACAAATACTCTGTTTCATTCAGAGTAGTCTACAATATTTTAATTCCAAACAAGCGCACACAGGATGAGGGAAAAAACTGAAGAAGGCGCTAGACCTATGGGTTTTTTGTCTCTTCTTTCTCCACCACTTCTTGTAATAGCGTCTCCTTTTGCCTTCTTGACTAGCCATCAATCAGCTGCGTGATTCGATAGTAGGTATCCACCAGAGTTCGGCAAGTATTCGACGACAAAATATTTCCGGTTACTTTTCGGTTTTCTGTAAATATCGAGATAAACAACGAAATATCAATTTCTAAGCATTGATACACAATTTAAAAAAGTATCCGAAAAAACTATTCGATGGGTACTTTTGTCGGATAGATACTTTTCTATAATTCTAATACTATGCTGAACTCTGAAATCAACAACCCTCGGATTTTATGCACGTGTAAAAATCGGTAATAATGTCAGTGTTCTCTTTTCGACAAACAGTTTTTTATTGCTTTTTAAATAAAGGTTGTGTGTATCGTGCTTTAAGTTTTAAAGATAATAAGTGTTTGTTAGTTGCTGATGAGTCCAGTAGACGGGGACGAATCACATAGGTATTTTTTCCTTTGAGTTATCCATATTCTGTCCATGATCGTTACATATACTTGCTTTGGAGAGAAAGACTCTCCGTCATAAGTAAAAGTCTTGAATATATCTTATAAAAAATAATAATAAGTCATACATAAATTACAAAAAAGTTTAATAAAAGAATTTATTTTTAGTAATGCGTATAAAAGAGACTCTAAAAGTCTAAACATTATATATCTAAAAAAAACAAGTTATTCGTCTGCCAATTAAGGTGCTATTACAGTAATTCCAAGCATCTATATATGCGTAGTTCCATGTCAAGTGAGCATGTCCAAAAATAAAAATGTCTGAAACTCTACAAAAGTATTGGTATGTGTACCCAGAGTATGTAAACAAGAATTCAGACCCTAAGGTGTTATATGTCAAGGGCAATTAAAGGTTGAAAAATGCGTTTTTTTTTAATATTTTGAGATTTTGTCAACATTGTTTGATTTTTAACTCAAAAACTAGGGACTTTTGAGAAAAAAGTGTAGGAACATTTTTTGGTCAAAATAAGGTAAGAAATACAGAAAAACATTATTAGACCCTATTGTTATATTTTGTGATCTCATTCATTGTGATATATTGTGATATTAAGATTTTAGAAAATCCCCACAATTTTTTTCAAAATAAAAAATCTTAAAATTTAGTTTTTCATATTTTCTTTAATTCTAGACTATTTAGAATATGGTCTCAAGCTTAATATAATTTTTTCAGAATTTTTAAATAGCGCACTTTTTTTCGGTATTTGTTCTTTATAAACCTATACATTGTGATGTAATATTCAAATTCTAGCTTATCTCCATCACCTTTCTTACAACAAAAAATCTTAAAATTTAATATTTCATGTCAGCTTTCATTCTAGACCTTGTGCAAAATAATCTCAAGCTAAATGTAATTCCTGCAGAGCTATTAAATGGTGACTTTTTATTACAGTCATACAATTGAAATACCGAAAATAAGTGCGCTATTTAAAAATTCTGAAAAAAATATATTAAGCTTGAGACCATATTCTAACTAGTCTAGAATTAAAAAAAATATCAAAAACTAAATTTTAAGATTTTTTATTTTGAAAAAAATTGTGGGGATTTTCTAGAATCTTAATATCACAATATATCACAATGAATGACATCACAAAATATAACAATAGGGTCTAATAATGTTTTTCTGTATTTCTTACCTTATTTTTACCAAAAAATGTTCCTACACTTTTTTCTCAAAAGTCCCTAGTTTTTGAGTTAAAAATCAAACAATGTTGACAAAATCTCAAAATATTAAAAAAAAACGCATTTTCAACCTTTAATTGCCCTTGACATATAACACCTTAGGGTCTGAATTCTTGTTTACATACTCTGGGTACACATACCAATATTTTTGTAGAGTTTCAGACATTTTTATTTTTGGACATGCTCACATGACATGGAACCACCCATATACAACGCTAGAGCCATTTTCTGAATATATTCTTTGAATATTTCTTTAAATATTCGTTAACGTTAATTACAAAAGGTTTCAATTTCCTCACGGTTTCCCTTACTTAAAATGTAAATACAATTAGAAATTAGTTGCTCTTTTAGTCTTCATCTTTCGTAATTTTTTCTTGTTTCACTGAGGTAGCTTACGAAGTTTAAAGATAATACTGTCTAACTTTCTAAATTTTTGGTGTAAAAATCCCTTCCAAAAAATAATGAAAACATATAAGTTAAACTGCGGTATAATGAGACACTAAAGTAAAATATAGGGGAGACCGGGGCGAATTCGAGCAAAGTAAATATCTTGTAGTACGAATGTCTAATGGTAATTATCGATAAACTATTTTAAAGATAACATCAAAATGAACATTTTACCCTATTTAGTAGCGACTAAATAAAATCTTAGGCCAATATTCATCTGGATCTCTGTTTTTGAAGGTTTCAACAAACTATTCTGTGTGGATCAGAATTCTAGTGATAATAAATAAGCAAGTAAGAGTTTAAGTCTAATAAACACATACTATTTCAATAGCATCTTTAATAGTTTTTTTACTTGCACAAAAACGCGTTTATTCAAGCCCATATAGCTGGACTAAAGTTGCCGTTTTCCGACAGGCAAAACATCAAGTATCATCCGGATGATACCACATGTTTAGGAGGGCCTAAACACTCTAGTAGGCCGATTTTTGAAAATAAGCCCTAAGAGAGTTTACGCATCCCTAAACATGGAGTATCATCCGGATGATACCACATGTTTAGGTGGCCTAAATACTCTAGGTAGGCTGATTTTGCAGTCTAACAAGTGTGTGTTTGCACCGTGTCGAAGAACGGCCAAATATAGTTTCTCTTCATAATCATAGAAAAACACGTTATCAATACATGTTTGACAAAAAGTACACCCTTATGTGTTTGCAGTATTCAACTTCAGCTCACAATACGCACTCGTCCTCGGCTCGTGCTTGCTCGCCTTGGACTCGTATTGCAAACCTCTCACGCGGGCGAAAAAATCCCACTTTTTCCCCATGGTACACAATATACCTCGTATGGAAAAAACTCTGAAGTTGAGTGTTATTTCGAACCCTCAATTAAAATGTGGTAGGTTATTAGACTTATACAATATAAAAATTCAGTTAATGGTTCGAAATAACACTTAACTTGAGAGTTTTTTCCATGCGGGACTATTCTTACATTGGGGCGAAATTGAACACAATGTTCGGTGCGATTTTGAACACCGTATTTATCTCACAAAATAATTTCTAATTAATTGTATTAAAACGTACCTCGTTAAGGGGAGGTCGGAGTCTTATACCTTATACCCAGATACCGACATTATCGATTTTTCGTTTTACGCAGTCAATTTTTACTTTAATAAAATTTTACAAACGTACACACATTCTTAGTGATAAATAGATTGTGCGTACGTTCGCAAAAATTGAAAATCTCATTTATTCATTGAATAAAACGAAAAACTGCAATGTCAGTATCCGGCATCTCCTTAATTCATAGTTCAAAACAATATAAAAAATACAAAATATAATGTTAAAATGATTCGGAAACTACTTTTCAAGCAATGCAGTACGTGGAAGGTAGGAAATTATCGAACGCAGAGATATTGACAGTAATTACTATACCATGAGCATATCAATATTATCTTATTGTGTCAAAAAACATAATCAATTTGACGTCAATATTGTTCAAAATATTTTTAATTAAAACGACTACAAGCTACTCTTCAATGTAGAAATTGAGCATAAATTATTAGAGTATCTACATTTCAGAAGCTGTTGACAACTTTAAATCTCAAACATGTAAAGATTATATATCCGCCATCTAGCTTATATAATCTATCAGCAACTAATTGACAAACTGCTGGAAGCTGGATTAAGAATAACATAACAGAAGCGGATCGATTTAGCACTTTTATAAAAAAGCATTCAAATTTGTCCTCTAGAATCCATAAAGATACCTGTTTTATAGAGTTGTGAATTTGAATAAAAATACGTCCACTTTGTATTAAATTTTAAATATAATTAATCGTTAGTACTTATAATAATGT
This sequence comes from Gastracanthus pulcherrimus, assembly GCA_949152435.1. Lineage (NCBI taxonomy): Eukaryota > Metazoa > Arthropoda > Insecta > Hymenoptera > Pteromalidae > Gastracanthus > Gastracanthus pulcherrimus. Next base: position 150,520,583 of record OX424574.1, on the reverse strand, counting down.
TAAGTAATGTGTAAAAAGGAAATAAATATATGATTTACTCGAATAATTATTAGTTTCTCATATTTCCTAAAAGATGTAAACTTGAAGTTACATATTTATTAAAATCTGCCTGTCCTATTTAAAATGCATTGTTTGATTTCGCTGCAGCGTCTGTTCAATTTCGCCCCATATTGGGGGCAAAAACAAACGAAAATGTTGTTTGTATTGATGACGACAAAAAGGGTAACAAAGGCTTAGAGAAAATTTGTGATATTAGTTTAGATGATAATAAATAAATCTACAGTCGCAGAATTAATTTTTTTTATTAAGTATATTGAACTAAGAATAATAATTAAAAAAGCGTTCGTATTCGCCCCGGTCTTCCCTACCATAAAAATATTAGAAATCCACGAGGAAGCATTATTGTGGAAAAAAAAATGAAATGACATCTATTTACTAACTAATTATCTAACTATCTATCTACTAACTATAGAAAAACGAATCAATCCAACTTTTCGAAAGTTTATCGGTACATCACTAATTTATATATTTTATGTGAAAAGTGCTAGTCTTCGTGAGAAATTTATGAAAAGTGTTACATTTAGTGGGAAAATCGTGAAAAGTCTTCGTGGGGGATTTTTAAATGTGCTGCTCTTCGTGAAAAGTGGTGAAATGTGCTAATTTTCGTGGGAGTTTCAAATGTGCTAATCTTCGTAAGGGCCGTCGATATACTACCAAATTTCGATATTATATCGACAGCCCTTATGAAGACTAGCACATTTCAAACTCCCACAAAGAGTAGCACATTTGGAAATCTCGCACGAAGACTAGTACATTTAGCCATTCTCCTACGAAGACTAGTACAATTTGCCATTCTCCCACGAATACTAGTACATTTCGTATAGAATATGTAAATTTAAGTCGTACTGATAAACTCTCGGTGAATCGAGTCGATTCTTTTTTATCGGGTTCGAGTCGGGTACTAAACCCTTTTGGTACTCAAGAAATTATCGGTTTACCCAAGAAAATCAGGATACCGGAATAAATAAAAGTAGCCTGAAAAAAGCAGGCGGCAAAAATCGCCAAATAACTATAGTTTTCGTGGCAAATTTTAAAATGTGCTAGTCTTTATGGGAAAATTGCGAAATGTGCTAGTCTTCGTGGGGGAATGGCTAAATGTGTTAGTCTTCTTGGGAGATTTCCAAATGTGCTACTCTTCGTGGCAAACGCCGCAAACGTGCTAGTTTTCGTAAGGGACATCGATATAGTTTTAGTAGTCGATATAGTACTATAATCCGAATACCTCGAAAATCGCAATTTTTAAAAGTGCCTGGGTATAATGAGATACTTGCTTGGGATATGATGAAACAGTTCTTAATTGTACTTAAAAATGAAATAAATCATAATATTTTTTAAGGGCTTATAAAAGGATAATAAGTAAGACAAAGTTAAAAAAAACTACAAAAGTTGACTGCTCCGACAGTTGTAATAATTCGGAAATATAATTGGCAGGCGATTTAGGCGAAACTAATTTTAAAAGTTTAACATTTTTTTGTATCTTAAATGTTGTTCTTTTTTCAAATTATTTAATTGGCTAAAACGCTGCCCAGCAAGTGACGTCACTTTTGAAGCAACTTATTATAATATACGCTTATGTATCTTTTAGTTAGTTTACTCCTATATCCATTATTTTCTACTTCTTTTATTGTATTCCAACTTAAGTGTCTCATTATACCCTATTTGAGATGTATTACTTTTTGTTTCATAACTTTGCCCAAACGTAATGTAATTAAACTTTACAAAAAGCGAATTAAAGATAAAAAGATTTCCTACAAAAGCAAACTAACTCGATTGGTGATGTTTATGAAAGGAAGTTTTATAAACCATACATTTTTTTCAATCTAAAATTGTGTTGTATTTTCGAACTAAGTTTTAAATGGCAGCCTGTTGTTGATTTAAAAAAAATAATCTCGTACAAGCACTACGAGCAATCTGAGGCATGATCCAATAATCTGCCACCATATTTAAAGCAAATTATTACAACTGTCTCATTATACCCCAGTTGACTCTATTAGCTACCTAGTTGATGCATTTAGAGTGAGATTTTGACTCCAAACATTTTAAAGTAAGTTTCATAGAGTAGTAGTTTTGTGAATGTTCTTATATTTGCTAATAATAATTGTTATATAGTTCTGTAATTAAGTAGAAAATTAATTAATTCCTTATCCACAATCAGTAGTAATTGAATAATTATTGGAACGGGAAGAGGATATATGATTGGTATATAATATGAATATAAAACAAAAATCAGTATAAATTACTATATATAAAATTTAATACAACCCTCATATGTATAACAATTTCTTATCTAATAACTATTTTACAATTTGACAAAATATATTTCTAATACTCCCTTTTTCGATTTTGTACATAATTCTATGACCACACGTGTCGCATAAAATAATCTTATAGTTACAAAATAAACACGTACATATATATATATATATATATATATATATATATATATATATATATATATATATATATATATATATATATATATATATATATATATATATATATATATATATATATATATATATATATATATATTATGAGATCTCCAATTATCGACGCGAAAGTATTGTAACGTCGATTTTAATTTCAAAGTTGCATTTGTGATTTCAGTTTGTAATTTTGTATTTAATTAACTTTTTTATAGTATTATTATTATAAAATTATTATAGAACTATACTTATAAGTTAGAATTATATTAGTCGTTACTTAAAAAAATTACCTAAATTCGGCATTGTTTATATTCAAGTCTTTGCAATTCATTCATTTGTTGACTATACATTTTCAATTAGCATAATTGTATAAAATGTATTATTTAATTTGATGCAATTTAATTGCAAATATTTATTATATAACTAGATGTATAACTTAATACTTTATCGCCAGCATGAGTATTTACCTTTTTAATAAACAAATTAATATATTTAATGCGTTTGTTACATATATAATTTAATGTCTGGTAGAAAAGTGCCCATTTTATCCATTTGTGAAACGCTTTTTCTCATTGTAACTAGCCGCTTCTTACCTATTTTTTAAAGATACATAGAATGGCTATTCAGAGCAGAGACAGCAAAAAAAATTAATTAATTTTATCTAGAGCTCTTCAAGATTTCATAATGAATGTAAGTTAGAAAAGGATTCTTAAAGAGTTCGAAAAGAGTTCATAAAGAATTCGAATGTCAATGACATTCATGAACTCTTTAAGAAGTTCTTTTTTAATAATGATGCTGTCTGAGATAGTAGCGATGAAAAGAAGCGTTTCAGTACTGGATTTATTTCTACAAGAGATGATTGTATATAAATGTGTTCATTATCAATTAAATTAATTAATAAATTCATAAATTTTAAAACAATATGTTTTTATTCATTCAAATCGCTCGTATAGATTATAAACACATTTATATATTTTAAAGTTTTGATATCATGTCAGTATGCTAAATATATGCTTCTTCCTGTTTTCCCAACAAGAAAACTATGCAAATAGTTTTTAAATCTTATAAAATTATTTTGAGATTGCACTCACTTGATACTTTACATTATAGTCTAAGAAATTCTTTATATTTTTGGTGTAATAAACGGTTACAATATATTAATATCCAGATTATTACGAAGTAGCTTATAACATGAAACTTCTAATGAACATATAGTTTCTAGTGCATGCTCACAGTAATCAATAAATATAATTCCTCATAACTTGTGTAATGAGCTTAAAGTTTATTTAAATATTTCTAAACATTAAAACGCTATACAGGGTTATACAATGAATTTCACATTATGACACAATAACATTAAAACATTCAATAATATTTTTACAACTTTATTCTCTATACCTAACAGGGAAAAATGGCGAAAATATAAATCTCATGTAATTTATCACTCGACAATTATTTGAGAGATTCTGAGTATATAAATAACCTTGTTTCCTTCTTTCAACTTTAGAGTTGATAAAAATCAATGAATAATAAATCATTATTTTGAAACAATTCTGGTTACTCATCAAACGACGCTTCACATTACCTTAATTCGGACAAATAATTACCTAAATCGAGCGTGTACTGTTTTGGTAGAAAGAGTTTTGTTAAAAACTATCAGTATTAAACAAAATGTGATGAAAAAACTGAACATTTTTTTAAAATTACGAAAAACATTCCAGATTTCATAAATTGAATTCATAAAATATTCAATTTATTTGAAACAAACAATAACATGCTTTGACAAAGACTAATATAAATAAGTAATTTATGCTAGTAATGTTCAAAACTGTTGTCAACTGTTAATCATTACTTATAAATCTTGAAAAATGTTAATACAAACATTCTGTTAGCATTCCTTGACGAATTTAAAAAAATAAACAATTATGCACATAAATGAATAAATACGTAATCCAATTTCTAAAGTCTGGTGTAAAGAATGTTTAACATTGTTTAATATTGTTGAAAACTATTCATAAAAGTTAATAACACTAAGAAATTATAAAACTGAACATTCTATTTTCATAAAACTGTGGTGGGTAAAGTCTTAAAAATGTAAAAAATTCATATTAAAAAATATAAATTATTGAACATAGTATCAAATTTAAGCCAATGTTTAAAATGTTTGATGTTTATGAAGAGTACATTGATAAAGTTATTACACAATACCACGAAATTAGACGGGGGTGTAATATGTACAACCTCTCACATCATGCAACAAAATGTTACATAGTTTTTGACAAAATTCATTCTTACCACGATACGCATATAGTCACTATTCTTCCAAACCTATAATATTTCTTCATCCTACTTCCTCTGCATCTTTGCAACCGTGTAGCAGTAAAATCGCTCCGTCACGCTCCACCGTCACGCGTTTCATCGAACTTGGCAGCTATATAGTCCCAACTCACATCAATTTCTGCTCTGCGTCGTTAAGGATTCAGTTCATACGTCACGCTGTATTTAAGGATCTCAGGTGGCGGGCATGGGCATGGGCAGCGGCTGCAGGTACTCGCGCAGCGCGGCCGGCGACGGCAGCAGATAGCCGTCGGCGTCGAGGGCGTCGGGCGCGCGTATGGTGACCGGACCCTGGGGCGGCCTCGGCAGCGAGCCGATCTGACTGGGCTTGTCCTGTGCCGTCTCCAGCCTTTCGAGTATGTCGACGAAGCGCAGACGATCGCGCGGCTCCGTCTTCCAGCAGTCGCGCATTATCTGACAGACGTAGGGCGGACAGTCCTCCGGGGGTATCAGCATTATGCCCTGCAGGATGAGCTTCACCACCTGTACACATCATTTTTGGTTGATAAGCGATTAGAGTAACTGATTTCTCAGACATAAAATAATAGAATATATATAGAATCAATACAGATTGACGGTTTAGTTTCAAATCTAAATTCAACGTGTTTAAGAAAAATATAAATTACAAATATATAACAAAAAATTTTTTAATTGAGTTTAAAAAAAAATTCATTTATATTTTTACATAATATACCATCGATCAATTGTAATTTAAATGCGAAATGTGTTTCATGATATTTCACAAAGATTCCGGACTGATTAATATTAATTAAAATTATCACATAATTAATTTTGTATAATAGATGATATTATAATCTCATTACTAATCCAGGAGAAACAATGATTTGAAATTGTATAATACTAATATCGATTTAATTTTATTGTAAGAGGATTAGCGTGATTAATTTATTTCGTACCTCTTCGTTGTTATGCCCATAATAAGGTTGTTTTCCAAAAGAATAAACTTCCCAGAGAACAACTCCAAAGCTCCAAACGTCACTTTCCAGGGTAAATCTTCCATACATTACACTTTCTGGTGACATCCACCGTACAGGCAATAATCTCGAACCACCAATCTAAACGAATTATAGGTTTAAACGTATATTAACAAATTGAAAGACATCATTTGCAGTATGAATATTAAAATAATCTATATAATACTTTACAAAACATTATTATTATTGTTGTTATTATTGAATTAGTTTCAATTAGCAATATATTTTGATTTGATAGTTTTTAAATTAATAATGAAATTGTAGAAGTCATACATTTATTGAATGGAAAAGCAAATTTTTATGAAATTTCTAAATAAATGAACTTGTAGATATATGAATATCACATCAATGCAGGGCATAATAAAGTTATAAAAAAAACATGAATTAAAATAAACGTACCTTGTAATAGTCGCACGTATAGACGTCTCGTGACATGCCGAAATCGGCGATTTTTACGACCAGGCCGGATCCCACCAAGCAATTTCTGCAGGCGAGATCACGATGAACGAATCTTTGTGCCGAGAGATACGTCATTCCCGCCGCTATCTGCGTCGTTATCCAGTGAAGGGAATCCTGCATTCAGAAGACACAAAACACAAAAGACATTAATATTAGAAGGCCTTCTTACTACAAAACGATAAAAACGTCGCGGAGAACTTGATTTTCGAAGAATCCATGTCATCAATCGCGTCGCTCGCGCAAAAATTACGGGGAAATTTATTAAATAGTCGTTTATTTTTATTCTAATGACTCCAATTAGTTATTAAGTACATATTTTCTGTATTTGATTACATAAGTATTTGTAAATATTTTAATAGAATTACTATGTAAAATATCTAAAGCATGCCTATAAATATTTAAAATTGTAGTACAATTAGAGAAAGTAAAGTATATACCAACCCTGGTAGAAAATTATCTAGTTTTATCGAGGCCCTCGATTATTTCCTTGGCAAACTAGATAGATCTACATAGTTCTAGATCAATTTTCTACCAGGGTAATTCCTAAGATTATGATTTTTCCTGATAATTAACACATAGTATTATATATATTTACAGTAGTATTACAATACTCCAATAAAGTAGATTGATAAATAGCGATAAAGTATGCTGATAGGTTAGAAACTTCTAATCTCGTATTTATTTACCTTTTCGCTTTAATTATATTTTTCTCAATATTTAACTGAGAAACTTAGAGTTATTAACAGAATATTTTTCTAGACTTTTTAAACTAAATAACGTTACAATATATTTAGAATTATAGTATTTTTTCAGACAAAGTAAATCGCACATTATTATTTCTCGAAACATTATACAAAACTTTAAATGATTGCTTCTAACAGCAAATTGTAGACGAAATTGTTTTCATTTATATGAAAATTTTTACAACGTTTCGGGTGTCTTTTACACCCTTCTTCTGGTCAAAGAATAATTAATTCTATAATAAGATTAAATCTAGGTAACTTATCTAGACTGCTCGCTGCATCCCACACAACGCGGTTGAAAATTCCGTTGGACGTATTCATCCGTCGAGTGTCGGTGCACGGTCAGGTTGATTTTCTCCCACTCACAATGAGGCACTAACACTTTATAAAATAGCATGCTTTGATGCAGCGAGCAGTCTAGATAAGTTACCTAGATTTAATCTTATTATAGAATTAATTATTCTTTGACCTGAAGAAGGGTGTAAAAGACACCCGAAACGTTGTCAAAATTTTCATATAAATGAAAACAATTTCGTCTACAATTTGCTGTTAGAAGCAATCATTTAAAATTTATCAAAGTTAGACGTTAGAGTCATTTTTTAATTTGCGAATGTTCGTATGAACATCTTACATACATTCCAATAATTATACAAAACACTATATTCCCAGTTTTAGAATGATTTGATAAAAATGTATACGCAAGGAACATCATAAATATTAAAAGACAAAATTGTGAAAAAATTTTCTTTTTATAAATTTAAAATTTTAACTCTATTTAATTACAATTTTTCGCATTTTTATTAATTGCAAACATTATACTTTTATTGTCACACTTTAATAAAATAACTAATTTACTTAACTATTCAGTATACCAAAATATTTAAAATGAATGAAGATTTATTTAGAAAATTAAAAAAGAAGGATTGTCTTATAAATTGTGAATGCTCATCTAAACCGAATTGACCAGATTGACACGTATGCCCACGAACTTAAAATTTGGAACTGACCTTCGTCAAGGGTTGCAGCCCGGGCGTCGGCGAGCGCAGGGTGGGCGAGTTGGCCCTAAGCACCTCTGCCAGGTCGCCGTAGGGCATGTACTCGAAGATCATCCAGGGACTGTTGGTCGAGTCGCGCAGCACCACTCCGATCAGCGACAGGATGTTGTCGTGGCGGAAGGTCGACATTATTTCCACCTCGCGCATGAAGTCTTCCTCGGCCTCGCGGCTCGCCGTGTCCTTCAGCACCTTGATTGCCACGATTTCCATCGTGTCCTCGCTGATCAGTTCACCTATGAAGTATAAGTAGGTGAGCGGTTAGACGCGTCGTTTGAAATAAATCAAATTTAAGCTATTGCTTTTCAATCAATTTTTTACAGGTACCAATTGATTATTTGGCTAAAAAGAAATTTTAACAAGTTAATGACCTAAATGTGACTTTTGCGAAGATTTAATACCAGGTACCAATTGATTATTTGGCTAAAAAGAAATTTGAACAAGTTAATGACCTAAATTTGACTTTTGCGAAGATTTAATACCTGCTATTTTAGAATTCGAGATCTAGTGATTTGAAATTGACCGAAAAGGACGAATGTATATAAGTAATTTTTAGTGTATTTTCAAGTTCAATACTGAATAAAAATGTGTTAAAATAATTTGGTTTATGTTTTTGCATATACCTAATAAGATCAGCTACAGTAATTTCAAAAACATATTACAAGCACATTATTTCATACTAATTAACTTGAAAAATCTCAAAGTTTGAGTTCACAAAAATTAAATTGAGATAATTAATTTAGTTTTCTTATTTATCAGTGTATACTAGAAGAGAAATATTCTTATAAAATTCGTTGTCGATCCGGAATTATCGGTGTTGAAGAGTGAACTCGATTTTAATCAATGTTTGTATTGTTATTAAATCAAAGTAAAAGGGCAGTATAAATAAATAAATAAATAAATTAATAAAAATCATACGACCAAAAGTTTTAAATTATATTAGCATCATGGTCATAGTAAATTTTTAAGAACGGATTGTAAAATTCTAGAATGGTATAAGAATCGTAAGTACATTCCAGAAATGTTCCTAAAATGTTCTTTCAATATATACATTTTTTATCTGTATTAAAGTAAATCTGGCGTTAGCGATCAAATTATTGAAAATACTATTACGTTTGGATGTGAGCCGTTTACCGTTTCGTAGTTAAATGATAAAAACATAAAGATTGTTTTATGGAAAATCTAATGACGTCATCATTGTTATGAGCTGACCATCAAATAAAAAGGATATTGTGGGTAAATCATAAATAAAAAACACAGGTTTTTTGCTAATTAACAAAATATTTTTTTGTTATAGATGTTCAGAAGTAGTTTACTATGCATGATTTTCAAGGAATGAAACTCAAATGTGATAACTCAACTAAAATAGCAAAAAAATAAGCCCTCCATGGAGCCCTCCCTTTAAACGAAGTTGCTTAAGCCACTTTAAAAAGTCATAAAAAATATTTTTCTATTTTAACCCTTTCTATTTTGATGGTAAACCAAGTACTACTCTTTAAAACACTTCAAATTGTAAAAGTAGACATTAATTTTAGACAAGATTTATTGTAAATATTTTCAAAGAAAACAAGAGGTGTATAAATACCACGAGAGTATGTTTGCTTTAGGATTTTTAGATAAAATGTTCTAGATATCGTAATAATATGGGCATTTTCTCAGTAGAGTATTTTCGTACCTTTGAAAACTTTTCCGAAGCAACCTTCGCCGATGTCTTGAAGAAAAACGAGCGAGTCTCTCGGCAGAATTGGCACTTCCGGAGAAGCGCACGTGAAGTATTGCGGATTCGGCGTGTATTTGTTAGCCAGTAAAAGGCTTGTTTTCAAGTTCATCGGCGACGCCTAAAACAATGCATTTGGTTATATCACTACAATATGTATATATGGGAAGAAAATTTTTAATTTAAGACTGATAAAAGAGAAAGTTCTACGGAACGCAATATCGACGTGATTGTGTAAAGTGCCTCGGAAAGTACCGAGTGAAACGTGTCAAGCATTCATATAATCAGGCAGACGAAATAGTGATTGATTTCACAACATACGTCCCTAAGTTGTTTTCTTTATTATCAATGTAAAACGTAATGAAATGATTGATTGTTGCAATTACTTCGAGATCGCTGCGCTTGGACTTTGCGTTAAAACTGCGTCGTTTGCAGTAGTATATTAAGCCTATCACTGTTGCTAGGACTAAAATGCAGCCCACCACGATGCCAGTGACCTCAGGTAATCTTGGTTCTAAGCGTTCGACCTGAAAACAAAAATGGAAGTATTACTATAGTCAGTTATAGTTCGCGAATCGATTAAAGCAATAAATATTTTAAAAATTATTTAATTTACCATTTCAAATTCAATGTTAAAAGTATATGCAGCTTGTAAATAAATAAAGTGAACTATTATTATTGTAGAACACAATGTCGAAGATTTATATTATAATTTTCTGTTTTTCTTACCTGCTCAAGCTCCGGCAGTACTGTTGTACTATTTGTTCCATCCCCACTAGGCGGTATAATGTTGTGTATAGGTTTCGGCTGTGCTGGAACTAAAAACACAAACCAATTTATTATATTTACTGTAAAGTAAATGTTATTATGTTTAAGCATGTTTTGTTAAGTTAATTGATTTAAATTAAAAATTATGAGATAAGTTTTTTTAATAATGCATTATATAATATGGAAGTAAATATTGACGATTACCGATATTGCGATTGGGACACCTAAGATCGGCAGTGGGCGGCGACTTGTCGTGTGGACAAATGCACCTCGAGGTGGAATCCTCGTCTTCTTGACAGGCTGCTTCGTTGCCGCATATGTGCGCTTGCCCCGAACAATTCATAATTTGCGCGATTTGGGTTATTGGCTGCAGTAGATCCGCCGGGTCTTGTGCCTCGTCCACCGATGGAAAATCTGAAACTGCATTTATTACGTATTTAATTATTATAACATAATCGCATCAGTTATAGTCGAGTTATTCAATTAACTGTTCAATTAACATCCAGTTTAATTGCACGTAGTAATTACTTAATTCTGTGATCATTACTTACAGATTAATACATTTATCTGATTTTTATTACTACTTTGAAGAGTACGAAATTTATTATTAATTTTTATAAAGGAAAAAAAGATCTTCACGCGATGAGGACCATAGGCGTATTGAAAAGTATTTTTGGTTGTGTTTTAAAGGGATTATTTTTGTAAAATAGATTTTAGACTCCCAAAAATAGAGATCTATTAATATTTTTCTTAAAATTTGAAATATTTAAAGGCTTATAGTGGCCTTATAAGTTTGAGTAGAAAACTATATAATATAATGTTTTTAATATATTTATGGGTTCCCGTAAAAAGGACTTAAGTCCACTTTTTATGTATTTGAGATATTATACATGATACATTTAAACTAATGTTAAAGAAATTCATTAATAGTAGATATGGTCACTATTCTTACATTTTTACTACTTTTTGCATTTTCGTCTGAAAATATACTATGCAAGGATACCAAAAACGCTCGAAACTCAATTTTCAAAAGATTGGACTTAAGTCGTTTTTCCGGGAACCCACGGATATAAAACATGACAAAAATGAACTAACAATTTTTTTTATAATCGTAAACAACATTCTACATAATAGTAGTAAACATTGGATAAAAGATAATATCTGTGTGTCATATATATACATATTAATTTTTTCGAGAAATTTGACTGCTAAACGTAAAATAGAGTAATCTACTTGTAGTGCACCTTAATTGGGTCAAGCATCTAAAATTAAAAAGAAGTGTTAAACACCATAAACTATTCCAAATGCTCATACAAAAAAAGTAAGCATGCAGTTTTCAGCGTTTCATCATAAATGCCCCGATACAATATTATGCTTATGATCTATTTCGGTAGTGCTGTAACGATAGGCTCTTAAGAGGAAATTCATCCATCGCATTCGAGGTAGAAGACGAGCGCTATACCTACATATATAAGAACCCCGTCAAACAAAGGTGCTCTCAAACAATCTCCACCCACTGTTTACGAAGGCTCACTCGAGGGAGGGGCCGGAATATTTGTAGTTATATGAATTTCAAAATTCAGCGGTTTATTTGGTCCCGATCGACGATTGTTATTCTTGTCCACGTGGGCAAACACTTCACTGCGTTTATTCCAGCTAAGAGGAGTGCCTGCAGTTAAGTGCAAGCTCGGGGCTGTCTGCGCGGAGGGGACTTTTTCGTCTTGGCGCTTCCCTCCGGCCGTTCTTTAGCTGGTATAACGTTGTACAGTCGATGCTGCGCGACTTTGGAAAGGGAAGAAATTACCGCGCGGCTCGAGAGCCAATCGAGTTCCTTTGTAATTTTACGCGCGGAACGCCCTTCCTCGTCTATTTAAATCGTCTCTTATTGTCGTTTTAAACGGACAGGCCGCTGCGCTCTTGCAAGATTGCGCGCAATGCGCTCCGCGGGAGCGGCAATGTTCATTGCTCTTCCGTGTAAATGGGCGGTATTTCACTTTCTTCGCGGCTGTAGCGCGTGCAGCGAACAAAAGGAGGTGGATGGCGTAAAGGGAACAACTATCGACGCGAGTGTTTTATTTTACTTACGTATGAATTTGCAATTCGGAACGAAGTTCGCGTACCTTTCGTATCCTGCATGCGCCAGTCAGTTAGATTTCACCATTGGCCTACAAATGCAAATGTTGGTCTAGATAGTGCTATTCTGCGCCAGGGGGGTGTCATATAGATACTTTGATGTTTTGGAAATGTTATAAAGGAACTTATTCTTTGATAGTATATCTATTACATCAGTGGTTAGGTATATAAGTATTGCAATAAACTGTAATGTAGGTTATTAAACTTAGCAAGTTATGATGCAGGATCATGGAATTCTATTTTTGTTACGTGCTTATCGTTATTTAAACGTTATTTTTTAATATCAAAGTTATTGTTTCATCAAGTAAATTGGATAGCAAGTCAAATGAAGAAACAACCGATTGTAAAATAAATATTAAATTAATTGATATAAGATAGTAATTAAGTATTTTTTTCATATTACGAACGTAAACAATTTTTATAATTCTTGTTTCAGTTTATGTAAAGTGACTTATTTTTCTATAAGTAATTTTATTAACAAATCGTCGTCATCGTAATGTCATTAAGTATGTTATTAGTATAATTGAATCAGGTTTAGAGGATACAAAGAGCTATCATGATCTATGATGATATATAATGGTTAATTTTTCAAAATAATATCGCTTTAAATATCTCATCTGGGAGAATAAGTACATTATGTTCACAATTAAATAATCCTATTACGCGATTTGATAAAGTCTTCTTATGTAAGTTACAGGTCGTCGTAATGGAAGATTCGTAAAAGTTAAAATTTTAAAGCAATAATGAGGCCATATTCGAATCGTTTACAGTGTCTCGGCTCGACAGTAGAAGCAAATACAACAATATTGCCACAACCTATATATCTTTCGTTCAGTAGCTCACGATAACTTTTACGAGTTTATTTATTTCCTTCAACTGCGATCGGCGATACGATTTTTTCCACCGTATATACGCTTCGGGCAGCACACCGCACGGGGATGAGGCGATAAACGCTCGTCGTCGGGTGCGCCTCGACGCCCTCGACGTTCTGTGCGAGATTCGACTCTCCGAACGCTGCCGCCGATTACAAAACCGTATAATAGGCCCGATCGCTGGACGTATAACCGTATATTTCTTTAGGCCACCGGGCTGACTTTGAACGACACAAAAAGAGATATTTTTATTATAATTATGTTAAATTTGTATACGTACATTTTTAGTTTTTTTTTTTATGTTTTTTGATATAAGAATCTGAATTTAGTGGCTCCAAAGTCAAAACATTGTCAGCTTTTTTGTTACAGATACGTGTTCTATTGTAATTTTATTTTCAGGGTGTAAATATAAACTTATATATTTTATAAAATACGCAAATTTTAGTATTATAAAATTCTAAATTTGATCAAAGTTACTCCGGGTTACGATGGTACAAGTAAATATTGACAATTACCGGTGACGCGATTGGGGCACTTGAGATTGGCAGTGGGCGGCGATTTGTCGTGCGGACAAATGCACCTGGAAGTGGAGTCGTCATCCTTGTAGCAAACGGCCTCGATGCCGCATATGTGCCGTTGTCCCCAACAATTTGTGATTTGTACGGTTTGAGCTACTGGCTGCAATCTCTCCAATAAATTCGCCGGATGTTGTACCGAGTCCATCATTGGAAATTCTGAAACTGCCGTTTATTACGTCTTCAATTATTATTACTCAATATTGTATGACTATATTAATCGGATTATTATAAAGAACCTAGCTCAAGTTAATATTGGAGAAGATGTTTAAGGAGGTTCGAGTGCTTTAAATCGATCAATTTTTTCTACGTAGTTAAAACTTATCAGTGTCGATATTTATATATGTGGAACAAGTGTACATTATGAACATTAAAAAAGATTTTACCAACATTTGTGATGTTGCAAACACAATTATTGCCAATTGAAAAAAAAATAGTAAAAATGCAAAAACCTTCTCGGTATTCTTACAATTTTAATATTTAAAATCTTATTTTGTTGCTTGAATGTTTTTTTATAAATGGGACGAAGCAAAGAAAGACCTAATTGTTTAATTAGATTAGCTGAGTTCATATAAGTTTAGTTTAATCTATAAGCTCTTTTTTAGCAACCAAAAATTATTTTAAAATTTTGTTTCGGCCGATTTATAAAAAACATTTAAGGAACAAAATAATATCTAAAATGTTAAAATTGTACGAATACCGAAAAAGTTTTTGCAATTTAAGTAATTCTTTTTAATTGCCAATAATTATGTTTGCAGCATCACAGTTGTTGATACAATTTTTTTTTAAACGTTCATAATATACACTTCTTTCACAATTTAATTTAATCTTATTATCTCAAAAACGTAAAAAGTTGATTTAAGTCGTTTTTCCGGGACCCCACAGATATATAGATATCGTGAGACCGTGCGAAGTTTAAATTGCTGTAGGTTTAACTTTTACTCGATTAAAAAAAAGAAAACATATGAAATAAAACAAAATCTTGCAACACCCTAATTGTTTTAAAGAATTATGAGCTATATAGCAAAATGAAATAGCTGTCTTCACTAAATTAAAAAATGTTCATAAGATATTATATTTGCCTAAAAAAAGAATTGCCGAGTGCCTAGCTTCGAAGGGAAAATTCTAGCGAGGCCCTAAACATTTATCTTCATTTTCAAGATTTAACCCAGACTGGGTATCCTAATTGAGCCGCTCGGCTTCCAATGCGGCGCACGCAGCTACCTCTCTTACTCTCTTTGCTCCCACTGGTCGGGCGTATCTAAACGATTATGGCTTACGAGAGTTGCCGAGCTACCACAGATAAATACGAGCAAAGTTCCTTCTTCCTCGTAGCGTATGTAGCCAGCAGTAGTATACCTAGTGTACAGCATAGTACTCGAGTCTCGGCAAGAATCGCGCGCGCGCGATTTCATGCGAGCGAGGCACTCGAGTCGGCGTGTATGCAGTATGTTGCGCGGCGATTGGCGGCAACGTCGCTAATTAATTTTCTCGGACCGATTAATCGGCTTTGTTTTTATTTCGTAAAAATATCGCATCGCACACGCTCCTTGTTGAAGGAAAACAAGTTCGCTGATCGCGCGAGCGAGCAAAGTGCTCGGCCAGCTGATTATTGTGTGCATTGCGTTTTCATGCGAATTTACAGCTCGAGTTATATAAATCTTTGTAGTTTTCTATGTAATGTACCGTTTAATTTCAAATTCATTATCAATTGCCGAGAGAAGTTAATATGTTTATCACGTAGTTCATTGCAATCATTAACTATTAATTAGGCTTTCTTATAATCCAATTATAAATATATGTCAACATTTTACTCATGACATTTTAAAAAAGAAAGTTAGAGCTTTTAAAAGCTCGTTTAATACCTAACAGATTGTTTTGTAATATTAAATTTATGCACGTAAAAATATTAATAAAGTAAAAAAATCTATTTTTTGACTCATTCAAAGTTTTTTTAGGGATAAGGCCACTGCAAAATAACAAATAGAACACCAATTTTCTTCTTCATATGACATAGTAGGGTCTTAAAAATAAGATACTATTGGTTTTATACCGAAAGAATTTAATTTGAGGAATTATATAGAATTGCACGTGAAGCGCGTCAAAGCATTGCAAGACTCTGACAAAAAGTACTTATATATTGTTTTCAAAAACGAATAAATGTATATCAATCAATCGATCAAAGCCTCCAGATCTTCAAGAAAAGGGAATGATGAAGAGAATTTTTATAAATTAAATAAAAATAATAATATTTATAATAATTAGGCAATTATAGGCAAAATTGGTAAATATGAAAAAATGTTATTCATAACTTTAAACGCATAATTTAAATTTAACAGACTCTTCAATTGATTGAATTTTTTTTATATAAATAATTGCTTATGTAAAAGTATAGATAAAATAACACATTTTTGTTCAAATGCTTATCTTTCTTAAGAAAAAAATATTTAAAAAAACTATAGTTGAGCTTACGCAGCTCTAAGGCCACTATTTTGTACGAAAAATTGCTTTTACTCCTTAAGATATTTATAATATAGACCATTATTAGATCTCGTACTTATGATTTTGTTTGTCCAATATAAATTGCCAAAGTTATACAACAATTTTAGGCATTTACAGAAGTTTTGTTCCTTAAACTGAAGATTATTATATGATCGTCCCAATTACTGTATCTGATATGTAGTCAAATTTTTTAGTTCATTCTAATTACTTACATGTTATATGTAATATTAAATTATACTGTTATGAGCAGTACATTTTCTGGGTAAACTTATTACAACCTTTTTAAAATAAAGAATATGTATATTAGTTAGTTGTACAATACATTATGGAATGTATATTGTAATTAGCAAAGCCAGAAAATAGTAATAAATCAATCAATTTCATCGTTATAGCGTAAAAGTGCCTGTAATTAATGTACAATTCATATAACAATATGCTCTTGAAATTTTATAATTTTAAATTATTTGTATCTGAATTAAGTTAGCATAAGTTTAATTATTTGTTTGAAACTAGAAATTAACCATTATAGAAAGTTTTTTTTATTTACGAGAAATATGTATATGCAATATTGTCTTACAGACATAATTCAGATTTTATGTGACTACTGAAGCCAATTTCGCTGTGCGAAGCAGATAGCTTACTTCATAACCTGCAGCAGTATATAAAAAACTTCAGTCATAAAAGTTAATGTTTATCGACGCACAGGTTAATATGCATATATTCTTCAATTTGACATTAATGTTATTAGAGTGAAATCGACTGCATATATCCGTAATTATTCTCTCCTTCCAACTTTACACTTACTCATTTTAGAGTCTCATAAAATAATGTATTCATAAACAAATTTTCTGAAAATATACCTATATTTGAATAAGTGGCATTTAAATTAAATTAGCATTCATTCCACAACATATGTATTTTTCGATTTAACATACAGAAATTTTGAGAAGATGATATATCAAAAAGCGACTAGTTACTCAGATTTTATAATAACAAATCATTTTTCAGAGATAGCTCTAGTATAGTATAAAGCGATCATATAACAATAAGAGACAATCAAAGTTATCATACAATTATTTACAGAAACATGTAGTCATCAATTTGGAATTTCTACGAAATATATAAGTAACCACTCAATCGACGAAAAATAAAAAAACAATATATAACCATCTATTAAATTCACCCCATTTTCTATTGTCTACTCAGCAGTAAGATTGCAAAATATATCAAAATATTGTATCTAGTAGAACTATACATTTGTGAAAATGATTTTTTTTTATTTACAAAAGTGCATTAAATTTGTAGTTAAGACCGTAGCACTTTCATTTAATACACGTTTTAATATTGCATTTCATGTAAGAATAGAGAAGTAGTTATTAGTGCTAATAGCTGCAATCGTATTTCGTAGTGGCATTTTGTATGACAAGCAAGTTGTGAGAAAGCTTAAAAAAATCTATTTGATGGCTTTAAACTCCAAATTATTAATTTGGGCGAATTTTACGCAACTGTTAGTTATAGCGGTTCCTAGTTATAAATACTATTAACAGGATAAATAATTGAAATCTTGCAATCGTATATGACGAATATATAATATTTTTACATAATGTTTAATAACATTGTATATATATTCGTTATATATTCGTGGCATATTTTTATTGTAAAACTATAGTAAGTTTCAGATATATCTACCTTTATACATGATTTAAGTCATTTAAAAATTGTACTTCTCAGAATATATATCAATATGAACATTTTGTACCCAATCAGAATAATTAAATATTTAATTCAATCTCTAAAAGATGAGTCAAAATGTGCGCACCATTTGTTAACTCCATAGTATCAAATATGCATGTATCTGTTCATAAACATAAATCTTTCTTTGATCGTTACGTATCATCAATACGACGTATTGTATACGTACACATGTACCAAACCTACAATATACACCCTTATATGAACAAAAAGTGTAAATAAAGAAAGTATAGTAGTTCCACGGAAAAAGCTAAATGGGGATAAAGTAACAATCAATATTATCCGTGCAAGCTTCAAACTGCGGCTTCATAATGCACCTGATCCATATACAAAAAGAAAGCGCTTGAAAGTAAAAATTCTATCAACATATTACAGCAAGATCACGTTATAGCTTTCAGAGTCGCAATTCCATTAAGGCCAGCTACGAATTTCTTTCCGCGTCCGACACCCTAACCGTCCATCCGTCAGTTCGTCCGTCAGTCCGTCGGTGTGCGAAAGGAAGAGGGCAAAAGGGTCCGCGGCGGCTCCCGCGCCATCAAGGTTTCGAGGATATTATATACTCGCGCTGCGCCGAGTGCTCACAGTGGAAGCATTCATTTGGCGCGCGCGCGCGCGGTGCCCCGTAACGGGTCAGAGCGTTATCTGTGCGGTCAGCGGTCCCCGACAACGGGGCTCGCTGTATATTACGCGGTGTACGCGAGAAATTCGCATAATGCGTCCCGACATATGTGGGTGTGGATGTATGTGTGTGTGTGGGGGGGTTTGTGTGTGTATGGGTGCAGTAGATGGTTATGCGGAGAAGCTATTAAAGACGAATTTTGTGGACCCACCAGGAGAGCGGTTGATTCAGGTCCCTTTTATGCATTGTGGTGCAGTCTTTGCATTAGACTTTGCGGTGCATCGTGTGGTTCTTCGAGGTTTCTTTAGCTTGTGATTTGTTTGGAGTTGTAAATTATTCGTTGAGGTGGTATTGGTTTTTTTTAGTACGGATGGTTCTCAGATGCATTTAATTTTAGGGATAGATTTTGTATGCATTAGAAAAATGTTTTAAAATGTAATTTACAACGTAACTTTGTACTATTATTCATTCGAATAAAATACATTAAATGTAGTAAAATTTTAGTAAAGTTTAGAAATATTTATAGCTTTAGTCATTAGCATTGTATCTACTTATTTGTTAAAAGAGTAAACAGACATAAACTTTGATATTAATTATAAATTATTAGTTTTTCATACATTAGTAGTTTAATTAATCTTTAGCTAAAGTTTATGAATCATAGTCTGTTGACATTTTGCATTTCCTATTACAATCTTAAAATTTCGATGATTCCTAGAAACCCACAGATGGGTTACGGAAAAGTCATTTATCACAAAACAGTAGATAAAATTGTCCTTATTCATGAGTGAATTCTCAAGTAAGATAAAATTGTTAAAAGTCAAAGCCTAAAATTTGTTTTTCAAGATTATCACATGAATACAAACAGGGATTTACGTTTGAAAGGGAAGCAAAAAAGGGACAACTAATTTTCTTTTACTTCGTTTTATCGTACGCGCGATCGTTAAAGCCCGACCTTTCGATAAGTTATCGCGTCAGACATAAGCGAGTTCGATACACTCATTTCTTCATGGGCGACTCATCAACAAGTTATTTTAGAATCTGCAGTAATATTTAATTATTCATATCTATCAGTATACATAAAATGAAGAATACTTATAAATTATATTTTTCTAGTATAATTATAAAAAGAAAATATATCTTACTGAATAATACCTTCCAAATTAATAATATTGATTTACCCAATCTACACAAATTGTTATACGTATTTTTAGTCAAAGTAAAAGTAGTATTTTTCGAAATTATGAGCATTTGAATCCTGTAAATTTAAATATACTTTTGATACGCACTTTTACAAGATGACACAATCTATTTTTATATGCAGGCAATATCTGATATAAAGTTATTGTACGAAACTTGTGGCACTGACGACGAGTTTTATTTTTAACAATTTTAATTTCATAACCTAGTAATATGATTAAAATTTATCGGAAGCAAAATCTAGTTAGAAATAGTTAAAATAGAAATAAAATTATAATAACGCAATGAAATATGCTATAATGAATAAAATTAGTAGTTCATTCAAGCTGAGCTAATCAACGAGTATACAGACATTAATATTAATATTACTGTTAGTACTTAATAGAGATACTTTTCAATCGTATGTTCTAAGTAGGCACTTCAATTAATTAGTACTATATATTTTAAATCTAAGTTTCAAGTATAGTAATATAGAAACTTTTGAAAAACTCCTTTTGAAAGTGCATGGAATATATATCTATATGGACGGCTGATCGGAACCATATAATTATCATATGAGCATTTTGAAAAGTTTACAAACGCTTATAATAATTATTTCAATCTATTCATGATAACCTATCAAATAATAATTTGAGTTATTTAATTAGGGTAATAAATTAATGTTGTAGTAAATTAATAATTGTGACAATACCTAATTTAATAAATAAAATTATAATGGGACACGTCCTAAAGTTAAAAATGATCATTAACATTGGCGAAATTTACAAAATAAACTTATTTACTATGTTTCTGAATAGTTCTCATGTCAAAAATAAAAGGAAAAGGTTCTTATTATGAAAGTAACCATTATTTTGAAAATCATTTTAACGAATAATATTTCTATTCCACTTCATTCTCGCAATAACGGTACACGCGGTCTTCGCCCGCAGATTATTCTATTACAGCATTGCCGGATTGCCCTTATCATAATCAGGTTAATATCATTTATCTCGCGCAGTCAAGCCAGCTATTATAGCGTAAGGTAAATCAGAGACTATCCATTCTCCATGAAACATACGCCAGTGACACTTTAACTGATTTTCGTTCATAATATATAAACCCAAACGAAGGAGCGTGCGTCTGTCTTTAAACAGCCTCGTACCTAGTAGCGTAACGATCGCGAGTCCGGTGCTACTATCAGCGATCATATCCCTATCTAAAACCCATAAACTAACCACTTTACCATCGTCATCGGAATGCGTGTGCAGATATACGCGGACACGCGACCTTTTAAATACGGAGTACACGATACGAAAATCAGTGGTGTGGTGATATACACATCGACTCGTGACCACCTTCGAACAGTCGCATAATGTACCTGATACAGGCTGTATGGTAGTCTAGGATGTTACGAGAGAAACAGTATAATGTATATATAATCTATACCATGGCCTCTATTAATCCGAATGCAAAATAATGGGCCGAGTATCACGAGGCGATACAAAGCGAGCACTGTGCTGCTGCCGAGACTTTATAAATGAGCGGAATCGACGAGAGATCGGATTAGATTACGTGCATGTGGCGCATGCAACGTGTATATGTACGGCCGCCCGCCCGCTGCAGAAACGCAAACGTTATAGTGTAGCTATAATGTTACGTAAGGCGCGCGCGCGAGGGGCATAAATAAACGACGGCGGTGCATTTAACTTTATACGTGGCACTGAGTTTGCCGCTGAGCGTGCATTAATGTGTATAGTGCTTTTCGCCGGCACTTTTTTCCCCCCATTTTTCTCAGTGGAACGAACGCGTCGAACGGCGATTGTGCAAAGATGCGAGATGGATTGAGACATTGATTTAATCGGCGCCGGCGCTCGCTTGAAATTATTCTAAAATGTTATCATGGTCGTGTTATGGGAGATAAGGGGTGAATAGTATTTGATGACTAGACCATTTGTTCATTTGTATTTGGTGATTGATGGGTTGTGGAATTGTTATGACTTTAACATTTTACCTGGCGCATTATGAAACTGAAAGCTGTAAAGTTCTGTTTGATCTTCATACCTTATTTAAAATGTGTATTCGAAAGACACTCTATTTTATGAGCATTGTAAAGATAACAAGATATCAACGCACTGTTACGCTATAATAACAAAAAATGTATCTATCGCATAATGTCAAGCTGTTAATTTAGTCTACGTAATTTCTAAAATGTAATATAAACGTCGTTTTATAAGCTCAAAAAATAATCATATTGCATAAATGATATTTCTAGTGATTGCGATATTTCGAATATGTGAAAAATGTGAATTATTAATATAGTTATATTTATAGTTGTATAGTTGGTATAATTTTAATTTAAATAAATAATTATTAACGTCAGATATCTAGAATAAAAGATTCATCTTGAGAAATTGGAAATATAATATTTTTAATTTTCTTCCATAAGAGAATTATTGAAGAAAAGTATATAGTAACATTCAAATCTAAGATGGATCTAATTCTGTTTCTAATAGGGTTCTGTTATGCTACCGAATATCTATAATCTCTCTTCTATAATAAAAATCTCTTATAAGCACTTGAAGCTTAATGGTGTATGGACCGAGATATGTGTTACGTATGTATATACAACCTAAAAATGTTGACCTATTTCATAATTACGTTTGACAATATAATTTTAAATAGTTCTTTTTAAAAATTTATTTAAAACATTGTGGTTTTATGAGCCTATCATTTCTAAATATTTAAATATAAGTAAGTTAGTAAACTTTATAATCCTTTGTTAACAATCAAGCCGATTAAAAAACCATATTATTACAGTTGAGCATACAGAACTATAGAAAGTATTAGAAAAACGTGATGCATCATAGATACAGATTATAAATTCCAAAATGAAATCGTCCATCCATCACTTGGTATAACGCAGAGGTAACGCAAAGAGCATCACCGAGTGAAAAATTCATGCAACCCAATGTATTTTTCTGCACAGTCATTAGAATTCATGAAGATCCATGCGTATAAATATTTCAAATCCCGCTGGTGAAACAAGCATAAGCGCAGAAGCCCCCAAAGAAGGAATATAAAAGAAACGTGGTCTAGAGCAGCGTAGGAGAGAGAAGCAAAAAGGCAAAGGCAAGAGCCGATAATATGCGCGATAAATCTAAATAGACAAGACGCGAGAGAAACAGAGCCGGGGAGAAGGAGCCGCGAGATAGGAGATTAGGAAAGAGAGCGAGAGCACGCGGCTCGGAGATGCTTAGCACGGCTTGCCTACCAAGATCGTATAATAGTCGTAATGCGTATTATACGAGATGCTGATGTGGTATATGTATATGGTTTCGGGTGGGCCGGAGAGCAACGAATAATCGAACCTCGCGCATAGC
The DNA here is from genome assembly GCA_949152435.1 of Gastracanthus pulcherrimus. Classification (NCBI taxonomy): domain Eukaryota; kingdom Metazoa; phylum Arthropoda; class Insecta; order Hymenoptera; family Pteromalidae; genus Gastracanthus; species Gastracanthus pulcherrimus. The sequence continues at coordinate 150,497,017 of OX424574.1, read as the reverse complement.
ACAGCGTGGGCGCGAGCTGCATAGAGAGCACAGGATATAGAGGATAGCAGCAGCAGTGGCTAGCTCGCGGTGTATACGTACGAGTATATATGCACGCATACAATATGCAGCTTTCAGAGGTTGCCGCATACACACTTGTGCATTGTGCGGGCGAGAGCTGCTGCAGCAGCGGGTGGGCGGTCGCGTGCATAAGTAGTAGCGCGCTTCCGGAACATAATTCAGCAGCTGCTTGTTGTTTCTTTTTCTTTTTTCGTTTGTTTGCTTGTGCTTTTTCTTTTCGCGAAGCTTTCCAAGAGCTAATGTATTTAAATGCTCGTGCGCGAATTGATGAACCGGCCGGCATGGGCATCGTACTTGGTAATATACGGTAACGGTAGTATAATAGATGATGCTCTGCGCTATAGACCAGTATCTTCGAGTGTATTATTTTACAAGTATTTTACAATCTTAAGTTAAAAATAGATACACAGATAACGAATACAGAATAACTTTGGAGTACGAATAAGTATTAGTATTATATAGTACAGTGTTAGTGCAACGGCTAATAATGATGTAATTTTTAGTTATTCTCATTATTTATATTATTTTTTTCGCTTTAAATGTAAATTAAAAGATTTAGATAGATTCTAGGAATAATTTTGAGAACTGTTGGCTAGTGGTTTATTTCAATTATTTTCGTATTCTGACAATCAGTTCGCATCCGCAGATGATTTTGCTAACAAAGACTTGAAAAGTAAATAATGATTACTTAATCCATACTGCGAAAATGATTGAAAGAAGCAGCGTGCAGATCGTTAGAAAAAACCGAGCGCTGGACCGAGCGCGTGGAGTACGAGGTAGTTCAATAAGTCTTTAGAATAAAGTATAAAAACAATTTTTTTTGGGTAAATTTTTTTTTATTTTTCAACATAATCTCCTTGGAGCTCTATACACTTGGTCAATCGCTTTTTAAGTTTTTTTAATCCTTCAGAAAAGTGCGTTTTCGGAAGTTCCTCAAAATAAGCACTTACAGAGGCAATGACGTCTTCGTTGTCCGTAAATCTCTGTCCACCGAGCCATTTTTTCAAGTTTGGAAATAAGAAAAAGTCACTGGGGGCTAAATCTGGTGAATACGGTGGGTGTTCGACCAATTCGAATTTTAGTTCTTCAATTTTAGCCATTGAAACGAAGCATGTGTGAACTCGGGCGTTGTCGTGATGAAAGAGAATTTTTTTTCTCGCCAAATGTGGTCGTTTTTTTTTTAATTTCTTCTTTCAGCTGCTCTAATAATGATGCATAATACTCACCAGTAATTGTTTTACCCTTTTCCAAGTAGTCAATAAGTATAATTCCACGTGCATCCCAAAAAACTATAGCCATAACCTTACCAGCTGACTTTACGGTCTTTGCCTTCTTTGGAGCTGGTTCGCCTGTGGAAATCCACTGTTTGGATTGTTCCTTTGTCTCAGGAGTGTAGTGGTGTATCCATGTTTCATCCACAGTCACAAATCGACGAAAAAATTCCTCAGGATTCCGACTTATGCGCGCCAAAAGAGCCTCAGAGGCGACCACTCTATTGCGTTTATTCTCAGCTAAGAGCAAACGCGGCACCCATCTTGCCGATAGCTTTTTCATGCCTAATTTTTCATGTAGAATTGAAACAACTGCACCTATAGATATCCTTGTGGCCTCAGCTAACTCACGCACTTTTAATCTTCTATCCTTCAACACCATATCGTGGATTTTATTGATGATTTCGGGAGTAGTTGCTTCTACGGGCCTTCCTGAACGTGGTTCGTCACTTATTGATGTACGACCACGCTTAAATTCATTTACCCAGTTATAAACCGTTGCTAAGGCAGGGGCAGATGTGCCATGAACTGAGTCCAATTCATTTTTTATCTCATATGGAGTTAAACCCTTTAAATGAAAATGTTTAATTACCGCTCTGAACTCGTTTTTTTCCATTTTTCTTAACAAGCAATTTTTTTTTTTCAATTGGTTATAAAAACACGTAAACTCAGAAGATGTGGACTGTGCCTGCACCATATATCTAGTCGGGAGTGGTGCTGACTGAAAACAGATGATTTGGAGCGATTCGCGCGCCATCTGTTGGTCATTCTAAAGACTTATTGAACTACCCTCGTACCTACTTCGTGCGGCACGGCCAGCGCATTATAATGTAGTGGCCGACCGCAGCGCATTCAATTTCAATTTCCTCCTACAGTTTTTGAGTATTTTTGGCTCAAAAAATTTTTTTGATACTTTCTAACATCATTACGAACAATCAATCGTATGGATTTGTCAGGATGTTTCTTATGCCGTTTCTAGACGAGAGGCTGTTCAAGCGAGCTTCATCTTAAATTTTTCACACTTCTCACTTTTAGACGCTAGCCCGTGTTTGCGTTATTATTATTTTTTACGAGTTTTTACCATCTACACCAGCTCCTCGCTTCAAAGATTCGATTTAAAAGAAATTAAATTCTAAATGCAAAATAAAATTTTTAAAATGGCGGAAATATTTTTGTTTATTATTTTATAAATACACCATTTAATGTGTCGTGAAAAACTATGTTAAAAGAAATTGCATACAGCCCCTGACTATCAATAAAATTTCAAAGGGGTATCCACTTAATAAATTTCGAATATGATTGATCAAATATGATCCGATGTGAAAACTTTATATGAATGTAAATGATTATTATGTATAATAATATATTAAGGTAGAAAATACTAGATAATTTTATAGTAGAATATATGATTTTTCAGGAGATACGATTAACCTTGTAAAGTCAAGAGCATTTTAAAAGCGAGATAAAGTATTTTTTGCATTTAATTATTCTTAAAATGGTCTCAAACTTAAATTCTAAAAGATAATTAAAGTAAAAATAAGGTCTAAATATGAATTTTAAGGCAGCCTTTTATTTTGTATGGATAACTAACATGGTCCATTGTTAGTTTGAGCAAAGGGTCTATCTTCTTTGGTTTGAGAAAGATATTTTTGTATTTTTCTGAAAAAATCGGCAGCTTCATACGCATTGCTTTTCTCTATACGCATTGCTTCGTTGTTATGTTATTGCTATTTACAATTTTGCAATAAGTAATTGAGTTGATCGATTTAGAAACTTAATTTTGGGTTTAGATTTTCTTTTTCAACGCGGAAATGTGAGTGCCCAGGGACCCTATGGGTGCTAGAGATAGGATTATCAATGTATTTTAATTTAAAAAACAATGTATTAGAAGTAAAAAAATAACTATATTTTATGAAATTGAAGATCTATTTTGATCTAATTCAAATTTGACCTACAAATCCAGCAGAAAATGTAGCTTGGAATCTACCTGGATTATTCCTGCTAAATTCAACTGAAATCCAATGAAATGCAGATGGAGTCTACCTTTATTTTGATTGGATTTCCAGCTGGATATTCTTAGCAGGGTATTTAGCCACAAAATATTGTCAAAGTTACATTTTTTGTGGAGCCAAAGCGGTTCTATCCCTTCAATTAACAGAAATTAACTATCAAACTTGCGAATATATAAAGTAACAAAATTTCTACATAAAAACATGTTACTTAATTAAAATAATGATACGTTCTAGATGACCAATAGGTACTTTTAGTATAAATCAATCATTCGCATGAAAATATCACAAGCCTATTTCCATGTTTTCAATTTCGAGCAGCCAACTGTCATCGCCCGTTATTGCCGACTCACTCGTTACGGGCTAATACAGGCTCAGTCTTCCAGTTCATAAACATCGAGTGTAACTATTTAGTACATAGACCCGAGCTACAGGTTGCGCAATATGCGATTTAGCGAAAATACTATACTCGCCACGCGTTTGAAATTCGAGGCTCGACGTGTGCGGAGTTGTGCGCGCGCCCGAGCTTCAACCGCTGGATATTTATTGTAGGTGGCCGCTCGGTGACGGGAGACAAATTGACGGCAATAACTCCGCGCGCGCGCGAAGGAGTATGAGCGCCGTGCATTGGAAATTCACGCGGGGTGCACGACTGTATACTTTAACGATGCACTTCGACCGTGCCATGAATGCCCGCCGTAGGATTATTCAATAACGGTGACGAGGGATTCTTTCTGCTGCGTTCGATCTCGAAGCCATCATATTTTGCACACAATGCGAGTTTATTTGATTTTCGTGAAAATGATCAGTCATTGTTTGTCGATGGTTGCTGTGTGGACGAAAAAGCATTGTAGTGAGATTTTCTAAGAGTACTTAAGAGAGTGTTTACTTCCATTCATTTTCTCTCTTATTGTTATTTAGTTTTGTTTTTTACATTTCTAATAGTTTTTATATTAAAAATGAGGTAATTATTCTTTTATGTTAACACTTCAAAGCATATATTTTGCAGTATTTATTTTGATATTGATGCTGATAAGTATACACCGCTATACGAGTATTAATGATCTATTCTAGCTCAAATGACGTGAAAAATAAATACATAGAAAGTTTGTTATTTTGCAACAATAGGTCATTTATCACATTTCTGTTTAACTTTTTTCCCGCTTTTTTATTTACATTCCAATTATTTAATAGTTCAATACAAGTATGTTGAAATACATTTTTAAAATAATAACTTTCAATTAAAAACTAAACTAACATTTTGAGATAATTACAATTAATTCCGTAAGATAAACAATATATTAATTATTACAACTAACAAAGTTAATTTGTACCCCAAAGAATATCAAGGTTTATTAGGATTCCTTTATACAATGTTGTACGTTAGATGCCAAAAAGCAAGTAAATAGAGAATAAGCATGAATCGCTTTAAAGTAAATGGGCTTCTCGCGTTATTCCATTTTAATGACGCATTATTTTGAATAACGACGCGCTAACGATCTTAACAGCCTCTAACTCGATTTGAATATACTGAGATCGCACGGTAATAACGGAAGTTTCGCCAAATTGAAAGCTAAATCAATTACCAGCGATGTTCGGCAAGTAAGTTAAAGCTGACTATTCGTGAGCTTGAACCAAATCAAGAGAGAACAAACGGAGAACTTGCAAGCCGCATTCAACGAACTTAAGTTATTTTAAAACTTCTACATTTATTTATTTGAATGATAGAAGTTAGTGACGTACGTTAAAATATCTACAATAATTTCCTTTTTGTAGTAGCAGTTACAGTTTAAGAAATTGAAAGTACATTTATAATTTATCAAATTTAATAATTATATTTAAATACGGGGAACCACTTTTTTCATTCAATTATTAATTTTGAGATAATATCTCTCTGAAAAGTTGTTGTTTTTTAGTAGGACAATAACATTTCATAGAGATATTTACTACAAATTGAAAATAAAATGAAAAAGTGGTTCTTCGTATTTGTCGTTGACTGGTGGCATTAGCATCACCTTAAGAGTGACATCAATCATTTGTTATAACTTATGCTATATCATATTTTTAACCGACTTCGAAAAAGGAGGAGGTTCTCAATTCGACCTGTATATATATATATAACTTATATATATATATATATATATATATATATATATATATATATATATATATATATATATATATATATATATATTTTTTTTTTTTTTTTTTTTTTTTTTTTTTTCTATGTTTGTTTGTGCATTACTTCGAAACTACTGGACCAATTTGAATGAACTCTTTCAATGATCCCATGGTGGTCCCATTACATGACTGGGCCAGTATGGAGCCAGTACTGCATCAGTACTGACGTTTTGTTATGTTTGTCCGCCGGTTATTCGGAAACTACTGAACCGATTTGGATAAACTATTTTTTGAATGAAAGAGGATGATCCCCTCGTGGTCCCATTACATTACTGAGCCAGTATCGAGCTAGTACTAGGTCAGTACTGGTGTTTTGTTATGTTTGTCCGCCGATTATTTCGAAATACTGAACCGATTTGGATAAACTTTTGGATTTGGATAAATAAAATGAAATTTGGCCGGTATAACTAAAAAGTATAAAATAAAATAAAAAAAAACTGACTTTGAAAAAATCTGTATGAAATATTTGATAAAAAGCGCACTAAAAAAATATGAAATAATCGATAAAAAGCGCACTAAAAAGTATGAAATAATCGATAAAAAGCGCACTAAAAAGTATGAACTAATCGATAAAAAGTATGAATAATCGATAAAAGCCTTTTCGAAGTCGACGCCGAATTTCAAACTGACTTATAGTATCTTTCTTATGGATATGATTTAGAACTTATACTGGATTGGGTCTAAACGCATATACTTATAATGTCTCTAAAGTCAGACCACCGTAACTCGGTGTAGTTCGGCTCCGACTTCAAAAAGGTTTTTATCGATTGTTCATACATTTCATCGAGTATTTCATACTTTTTAGTGCGTCTTTTTCGAATTTGTTTTTTTTTTTTAATTTTTTTTATACTTATATAAAGTAATTGTAAAGCCATTTTCAATGTACATGAATTTTGAATGATGTTTAAAAACAGTTAATTAAAATGTACTCGATGTGCGTTTGAATTTGGTATTTGAATAAAGTAGTAGTATTTTATAAAATTAAATAAGGTAAATACAATGGAATTGGCCTCTCTTCAAATAAACAAGATAAGGTGATGTGTTTTCTGTTGAATACACATTGAATGTTTGTTTGGAAAAATCCAAGTACGTAATTGCAAACCAACAACACGATCAATACGAAAGATTAATAACATTTTTACCAATGAAATCTTAGTAATTATGTCGAAAACTGATATAGTTACTGGAGGATGTACATGCCTTACAATAAAATTATAATTACTGCGATTTTGTTTAGTTAATAACTAAACAATAGTTAGTATACTGATTGATAATATTGAAATTAACTGCAGTTATGATCGATTACCGAAATCAAACGATTTCATGAATCATCCAAGAATGACGAATCAGAACAGCTGTTTACTCAATAATTATGCATCTGTCTTCAAAAGAGATGATCTTTTTATTGAAAGGTTTTTGAACTATCGTGTACATGCCCGTTCACAAAATACCACATTAGAATCATCAGTTTAGCAGTTACATCATTATAATTTTGATAATCCTTAATAACAATACCCACTTGTATCTTCTCGATGAAATACTAACATACAATTAAACTTATCAACGCATTTTCCATTTTTACATAAAATAAAAACAAAACAAATTTCTACATTATTCATTAACCAAAACGAAAGAATCTCTATACCTGAGCGTATCTCCGTGGAAGTGAGTTCTCGTCTCCTGGGCAGTCGTCTCCAGTTCATTTTTTTCCGTCTCCGGGACGTCTTGGCCATCGGACGATCATACGTTCATGATGACGACGATCATCATCATCATCATCATCATCACCTCTCGGCGACCTCTGCCCGTTTGATCCTCTTTCCCAGATGCTTCTTCTTCGCTCTCGAGATCGCTGTGCTACGTGCTATGGTCGGCAAAGTCAATCCCTCCGGATCCCCGTGGCTCGCGCCTCGGCCACCGGCATTTTTCGCAAGCTCCGGGAGCGCGCGCAGGTGAATTACCACCCGCGTGTTAAACTGCCTGGAGCGCAGGCGCGAAAAGCAAATTTGTTGGCCGCGTGCGCGCGCTTCTTCCCTTTGCTCTCCTACAATTGCCGATCTGCTCGGCAACTTTTGTATTTACCGACACGTTTAGAACTCTCCTTTTTTTCCTCGTTCGCCTTACTTCAACACTGCACTGTGCATACTCCTCGAGTCTCTAAAATCGCAGTGTAATTAGGCTGTCGACTGCCGAAGAGCGCATCACACTCGATTTCCTCGCAAGCGCACCGCGGTTATCGTTAACTTGAACCTTTGTACAATTTTTAAGAATATCCACAAGCTGGACGACGTTCCAAGCGATAACGGAGCCGTTACTCAATCAGCCTGGTATCGCTCGGAACGGCACGCGCACGTCACAACAACGACAAACAAAAAAACACGCATGTGTAATATATTCACTCCGAGAGCCGCGCTTCAAAGTTCGCTCCGCGCCGCGCACCAAGTATCACTCGCGCTTCGTGATTCCCTCCCTCCGCGTGTGGTCCATCATCCAAAACACGAGTGCCGCACCACTGGACGTGTCGATCTTCGTGAAACGAAACGTCTCTCCAGGACTCTGATCCGGAAGCGCGTCCGCGTTGAAATCGGGTCAGGACCTTGCTGCTGCTGGCGGCGCGCAGCGAAAAAGGGCGCGCGCTCGAAGGATCCGAGCCGTCGCGCGGTTCGCGGTGTATGGCGGAGGTGGAGGAGAGTGCCGATGTGCACCGCACGCGTTCGCTGTACTTTGCTCCACTCCACTGCTGACTGACACTGTTGGCGGCTGCTGCGGCGGCGTCAACTCCCTCGCACCGTCTTGAGTCCGCCCATAACGCGCGCCGTCCTTCTCTATATCTGTGTGCCTCTCTTTCTCTCTCTCTCTGTGTTTCTCTTTCTCTCCCTACTGCACAGGGCCTAGCTGCGATCCTCGCTCTCTCTCTTTCTCTCTCGCTTGCGCTCGCGGCTACGTGCGGCTATCTCCCTCTCTTTCTTCGGTTTTATCTTCGTATATCTCTGCGCCTTTCGCTCCGTCCTTTTCTCTTCCTCTCTCGCGCGCTCTTGCGCTGTCTTTGGGTTGTTGTTTCATTGCGTAGACTGCGTGTGCACCGCGTGTGTGTATGCGCGAATGTGTGTTGGACCGCGAGGGTGTTTGGACAGGATATTTGGATTTATGGAAATCGCTGAGTTTCGTGGGCTTCTTTTTGTTATTGGTTTTGGTATTGTGTGATAATGAGATTTGCTTAGACTAGTGATGCGGTTTTAAAAAATGGAAAGTTATTTTATGCAGTTCATTTACAGCAACAATGTAGGGTAAAAGCGGGTAAAAAATGGATAAAAGCAACTAAGATCTAAACCAAAATCTGTTTAGATAAAAAATAAAAAGTATATTTTTATAGATATAGCTCATGTATATGAGCATTTAGCATTATAAAAAATCATTTTTGTTTACACTTCAGTTCCACTGTTTGGAAAATAATTTTACTCGTGTTCGAGAGCTCGACGAGTTATCTGATTCCAACCCTCAATTATATAAATTGCTGAAATTAAGAAACTAATAATTAATAACAGGTTGAGGGCGGCTAACGTATAAGCCGATTTTTTCAATTATTTACAAAATTTATTAACATTTTAAACATTCAATAAAAACAAAATGTTTCTACCTCTTTCTGACTTTCTCAGAGCTTAAAGAATGCAATAACCGGAATACAAAATCTAAAGAAATTTGCGTCAATTCGTGATATATATGTGCGTCACGCCGCCATCAACCTGTTAAAAAACTTTGAGCTTTAATATTTGATTTTACAATTGTAATAAATGAAGACAATTTGGGTCGATTGAAATATTCTGGTTCCACATTGATACGGATACGCACAATAAAAATACAATCGCACGTAAATTTACACTTTCTCATTAATTTTACTTATTACTGAATTGGAAAAATTACCGCTTGATGATAATTAATAATATTAGTTAATATATGTTACAGTATGTTTTATTCCATTCATATTTATTCGAAAGAAAATATTTAATTTCAATTATATATAAATGTTTTTGATATTTCTATAGGTACTAATTATCTGTTCGGTTTGACTAACTTTGAAGGAATTGGGTAAAAATATCAAATTTTCCCTTTAAGATAATTTCTATACATTTTACTATTTCACATAGGTAAATGTGAATAATATAAAGCAATGAAAACTAAATTAATTTATAGTCCACTGCAGACATTTCATTTTCATGTTATTTAAGCTAAAAACAACTAAGTAAGAACTACTTATTAAAGCTCGACAGTTACTTATTACTCATCAACAAGTTTTCAACTTATTTATTCTCATGAATAGGTACAAGTGCAATCATAAATTGCACAAATAACTATAAATATATGCTAATCAATAGTTCAGTACACTTTCAAGTACAAACGACACAATACAAATTTTGAATTCAACTGTACATACGAAGAGTAACAGAAAGATATGGAGAGAGAGAGAGGGAAAGAGAGAGAAAATATCAAGTGGCTCCGCCTAATGTACGTTTATTTTCGTGTGCGTGCCCTCGCGCCTGCATATGTATGCGGGTGCGCGCTGGAAGGGTAGGAAAGCAGGCCCAAAAGTGGGGGAAGCCCGAGAAGAAGAAGAAGAAGAAAAAGAGGAACAAGAAGAAGTAAAAGAAGAAGACAGAGAGGGAGAGCGCGTATCATCGGCCACGTGCTTCGCTGTGGCTATACTACAACTCTTCACTCACGCCGCGCTCTCGTATATATAATGCAGCGGGGGCCGGGGGCAACTCCCGGGGAACAGTAAACACTTTATCAGCGCGCGCTGCTCGTTACGCGCGCGCGCGCGGGTCTTTTTTAATCAGCGGCAGACGCGCTGGTGTGCGCCGTGATGCGGTCCCCCGAGTTCAGCCTCTTCCATGTCGATGCTAAAGAGAAACGGTTTTTGTCGAAATCGACGCGGGGCATGCCCGAGAGAGAAGAAAAAAAAACGGGATGGGGGATTTATGGGTAGGTATATGCGCACGAATCGGCGGCCTGTCGAGATGTCAAAATATATAAGCGGGTTATTTACGAGCGATGCTACTGCTGTGTATACCACGGCGATCAGGAGGGCCCGGAGGCCGTCGCGAGCCGAGTGTATGTGATGGTATTTTTGGATGCGGTCCTCGGATTTCACGGGTGTACGAGGAGTCTCTTTTTGTGCCATTTGTTTGGTACTCGATTGCTATAATCGATTACGTATACGGAGTCAAGTACTGTGGGTTTCATTGCACTTCGGCGAGGGTGAATATACTGAGAATCAAAGATTCATATTTAAATACGAATAATTATTATTTATTGTGACAATATTTGTTAATTGCAGTGTTAATTAATTATATTTTATACTTTATAGCATAATAAATAATGAACACTACGATAATTATAAAATGTTATAACTAATATTTGGTAACGTAATTAAACAATTTATTTGGAATCTTAAAATCGTTACTGTAAATATGAATATCAAGTTTTTTAAAGTAATTAATTTTTAATTTGATGGTACGTTTTATACTGTTTTATAGCGACTCATTATGCTTATATAAGAACAAAAATCTTAATAATGAATATATATACTAGAATACATAACACTTGTCGAGAGGAATTAAAATTATAGGATCATTAACATAAGAACACATTAACTAAACGAGATTTTAGAAATGCTTTTTAATACGCTGAATTTGCATGATTGATATCAATACGGGAGACTGTTGGATTTTCAAGAAACGAAAAAGTGTACACAATCGTCCCATTATACGTCAGGATTCATTCATAAACCGGAAGCTTTTAAAATACGTTTCTTATGATTAAAAATCTAAAGATAATAAATACTTCATTTCTGAATCGACAAAGAAAATAAATTAAGTTATAAATTAAGTTATTAACTAAAAATAAGTAGGCCAATATAATAACCAGTTCATATTATTGAACAATCATATAGCGGCTAAAAATATATCTGCAGTGGCTCCAAAGGCTATTGTTATTGCTACCATTATTTTTGCGCTTAATCCTCATTAAAAAATAAACTTAAAGTATAAATGAAAGCTTAAAGTATAATCTCTGAAGTAGTGGGGTTGATGCGCTGCACACATACGTCGTAGAGGAGAGTTAAGCCCCCACGGATTATGAAAATAAAACCTATTATCTTCGGGTAATCTCTCACATAAGCGGGGGCAAGCGAGAAGAAAATAGCCCGATGGAAATCCACGCTGCGCGACTCTGTTGTTTTGAAAATCTCGCGACTCTTGGCGACGAGAAGACGTTGAAAAATATAATTGTGGCAGGCGATAGTATATGCAAGATCGTCGCGCACGGTGTCAAAGTTCAGCGAATTAAAAAAAAAGCGCACGTACACGACTGTATTCCACTGCCGCGGTCTAATGCGTCTCCCCCATCGACTGCTGTTCCTCGACGACTATTATACGTGCCTATCGTTTTCTCATTTCGTGTGTGATTTGTCGTTATGCGCATGTCAGTGGATTCTCTCTTTTTTCTATCGTGCAAAGTTATTGTTTTTATAAGCTGAATCTGCGCTTTTCTGTGCCGAGCGTTGAACTTTTATTACAGCAATACGCAAAGCTATTAATTGCGCATCAAGTTTGAGGTATCTTGTAGGAAATACATTTTCTTAAACAGCTGGTGAAGAATTAATGAGTAGAAGGAAGTACGAATGCTTTAACAACGTTCTTGAGTTAATAATACATTTAATTAATATGATAAGAAACCACGAATATAAGATTATTATAGACATAAAGAAAAATGCTTCACTTTTATCTATAAAATGTAAATATACGTTCAAAAAGACGTAATAATGTAATAATGTTTAAACGTTTCATAATTCCTTCATTTTTTTACTACAGTGGGAAAAATGACAATTATTAACAAGCCTATTTACGAAAAATTTATAAATATTTATTAACAATATATGCTCGAATAACATATTTTTAATTTCATATTGTACAATAGATTAAGAATCATTAAATAAAACACATTTGCAGTTATCGATGTTATAATAAAAGTGTTAATCTAATGCATTTATTTTAATACTCTCTTTTATATGGAAGTTAAAAATGTACAAATTAAATTAAAATTATTTTACTTATGAAATTATCGTTTTATTCTTAATTTTTATACATTAATAGCACGTATATTTTGTTAACACTTTTTATGATTCAATATTTAAAAAATACCTTTAAAAACTCAGATTCCATAAATAGCAACTCCTCCCCCCCCCCCCCCGTGTATTAGACAAATTTTGTTAATCATGAAAAAGTAACATTTTCCGGTAACACGAGTAGCACAAGTACAAAAAACCGTGAACACCCGCCACTCTTTTTGTTGTCACCCGGCTACCAAAAAAAAATCTCTTTACCTCGTTCCATATACCTCAAGTCAAAGGGGTCGTGTGTCTACTCAATTTATAAATAAAAAAAATGCCGAGGCGAAAAAAAAAACATTTCAAAAACCTCTTCAATTGCGCAACTCTGACAAGGCCGTCAAAAAGCCGACTGACGCGTCGCGCGCGGCAAAAAGCGTCGAGGAGAAATCCGGCAGAGTGAAAAAAAAAGCCGAGGAGGCAGCCGCGTAAAGCGCGACGGGGATATATCCGTTAATACGTCTTCGAAGTGCGAGAGAAAGAGACAGAGGAGGAGAGTGAGCTTTGGCTCTCGACGCCGTATGTTTGTGCAGCGTTACAGGCGCTCTCCCACCTGGTCCCGAGAATAGCAGCGACTCTTCGCAAAGAAAATGTTTGCCGATCCGCGCGTAAAGCGATTTACAAACGAGCGACTCGCGCTCGCGCGCTCACTCTTTTATCCCGCGTTAAGCGCCGATTCGAATGATGAATCCGAGCCCATTTCCTCTGCACGCGCGCGTGCGGCAGCGATAGAGGTGCAGACGTATACGGTTTACAGAGAGGGAGCAATGCTTTGATTGCATCGATTTTCGCCTTTTGTTCGCGCCTCGGTGCGTTGGTACTTTCTCTTCGACTCGTTGCGCTCGCGTACGCGTGTATATATGTGTATATTAGGCACACACTTCTGAAGACGGATATATCTTTGTCTTTTTGAGTGGATGTATTTTCGTCGCGGTTGAGGAACTCGTTAACCGATTGACGGATCTTATTCTGACCGTGACTCGCGCCCGCGATGCGGAAATTTTTGGTCCTCTTGACGATGTCGACAACCTGTGCCAAGTACATTTTTCACATTTTTCTTTGGCGTGCTTTAACTTTTTATTGAATTGTTTTGTTAAAATTCTCAACTCATTGATTATCTAAATAGAAATTTATAAGCAATTTTTGCAATATGAGACTGATGAAATTATTTATATAAACTGTGCACAAATAACTAATGAAATTGTAGAAAAATTGTTTACACGATATGGTTTTGGTTGAGTTTTTGGCAAAGTTAATACCTCAAGTATGGTACTGTAAGAATAAATTCTAATTATCCGATATATCTTATTAACGATTTACCTAACAAGTAAAATCTTTAACTTTTAAAACAAAACTCTATTTTGACAAATGATCTGACATACAAAGTTCAGGTAATAATAATTGTTCAATGATGTAGTATAAAAAGATTTTCGTAGTTTGTAATGATAATTACTACAATACACGTTTTATTCGAAATATTGTAAACCGTTATGAGTGATGCGTATTACAACGTCAACGCATGGTTGTTGTACGCCTGGTGGTGGAATGGGTAGAGAGTGGGAAGATGACGTGTACAGCCATGTCCGGTAGCTCTGATGAAGTCGCTAAGCAGAGAGCGACGTGTCGGCAGGGCCGTGGTTGCCTGCAGAGGCGATGATCCACCGATGAGTGCGTCATCTTTCCCTCGAAGGTGGCGGTGCAAGAACACTCGCATAGAGCGCTTGGAGCGTTGTCGGAGCTCCTCGTCCTCCAGAGGTTTAGTCCCGCGTCGTTGTTGTCTGGCTTCCTCGTTAGGTAGAAGGAGGACACAGCACTGACCCTTCTACCTAGCTCTCTACGAGCCTAGAGCTGCTCCGACAGGAACAGCCCGGCGACATTCCCTACTGCGGGAGAGGCGACGCCACCTAGCGGCGGCGGGCGAACTACGCTGCCGGGGACTCCGCGCCATGCCGCGAAAATTAAAATACAGCTATTCTAAGCTGCGCGAAAGAGCCTAGTATTGGCGAGTATTGGCGAGTATTGTGCGTATAACAAGGTTACGTACATACAATTGTTTAAAAATAAGCAGCATGATATGATTGTATTAACAATTACATCAAAACCTAAAATTACATATTATACACATCATTCTCAAAAAATCTAAAAAAAACGTATGTATAATATAATAATTTTCTAAATTACAAAATTCGTACACAAAGTTACAAACACATAAATTTTCCCCGAACGAGAACAATTTATTTTCATACTCCATTTAAAATTCAAACGCCGTAAACTAGCAGACGTCCGTCCTGAGAAGTGTACATCATTCTCCTTGAGCGAGTATAATCCGAGAAACTCGGCTCATGAAGCTTAAAGCTCTCCTTCCGCGCGCGCGCGGGTCTTAAAGAAAAGCAAGCGCCTCTATACGCCGTCGAAAGCGAAGCCGCCGCGCACTTAAAGAGTCATAAAAAAATCCTCACGAACCGAGGCACAAGCCGTGAGTGAGTGAGAGAGAGAGAGAGAGAGAGAGAGAGGGAGAGAGAGAAAAAGACGAGCAAAAACTAGAGAAGGAGTGGAGAAAAGGGGTGGAAAAAGCGCAGCAGAAAAGAACAAAGTCTTCCTCGCGCGCGGCTCTCGCTCTTCCACATCTCTCTCGAATAACACGTGCGGAAGTGCACTGTTGGATGTGTAAAAGAGTCGTAGTTACCGCCGCGGAGTGGGCGCTTTAAATCTCGGACAGATGCCGCCGCCGCTGCCGCAAGGGGTAACACTAAAATAATAAAGCGCTCGCGGCCTCTGAGAAAGGGAATGCACACACGACGTTGGAATGGCAAGACAGAGGAACACTCGATAAGTGTTTGTGTTTCTAGACACTGAGAGGTAAGAAGGAAATTGTTGTGAAGAACGACTTTCTTAAGAATATCGTTGAATTTTAGCCACGTGCTGTAGAGCCTAATAAGATCATCATTTATATGTGCACTGTTTTCATATTGAAAGTTGATCTGCTTTTTCGACCTAAAATCAACGTACTTACTCTTTTAAATTTTGATTCTACTAAAAAACTAGTAGGTATGTATGATATTGAAAGTAATAATTGTATATAATTGTACTGAAATATATCCGTTTGAAAATAATTGTTCTCTGGTTTTAATTAAAATTAATATTTTCAAAGAAAGAGTGCACAATGCTAGGACCAATTGTATATTGAATTTAGTGATGTAATGGTATAGAGGTAGTGCTTTAAAAAATTATTTGTGTAATTATAATGGCACCTGAAAGGTATAAAACAAGAATTCATTAATAATTTTTTGCAGTCTAATTTGACAATCCTCCATTTTGTTAATAACCATAATAAATATTTGATAATATTAGGCATTTCTTACAAGACCTCATCAGGGATAGGGGCAGTTCCTCTGTTCCTACACAAAATAAATAAATACAAAATTAGTATAATAAAGTACATTATGCAACATTCTTAAAAATCACTTACATACGACGTAGTCTTAACAAGAGTGAATATTGCGCATCCACCTACTAAATACTGTACAGCGTTTCACTTACTCTGTTTTTCCAAGATTTTTAGGTTGTTTATCGGGAAACTTCGGCTGCCCACCACGAGCATTAGCATGGAATACCCGCGCCGCGAGCGCGCGAAGAACCCAAACTCGCTCGTGGGTGGGTAAAGTGTATATAGGCCATGCGCGGTGCACGTCGGTCTTTCTTATGTCGGTTCTTGTGGCTGGAGGTATATGCGTGTAGGCGCGGCGAAGAGGTTTCGACGTGTAAGACCTCCCGGAGGCCCCGAAAACTCTATATGTCTATGCAGCTGCGCGCGGACGGAGCTGTTAATCCTTGGGCAAACAATTTCTTGCGTTTCCTCGGCGGCGCGGCGCGCCGCGGGAAGGATCTTCTTGGATTTCGGGAAGGATCTCGCGCCCCTTTGCGGAAGAGGGTATACGGTTAGGTGGGTTATACGAGAGAGGCCTCTTACACGTATGACTACAAATTATGCTCGCGCTGTGGGCAAACATGTAAGACACTTGGAGTTTGTTGACTCGGAGGATTTTCTACGGGCTCCTGGACGTGAGCGTGTGCGTGGATATGTTACGTTTGGTTTTGTTTTATAATGCTTTCTTATTGCCTTTATTGCGGTTGAGCAAAATACTTTGTTTATAGTCAAACGAGATAAAAAACAGATTTTATTTTATTAAAACAGAATTGTTGAAACTATAATACTATTTTTTACAGTACATTATATTGAATCGCATTTTAAGTTTAACAGATTATAACTTTGGTCAATTCATTTCTTTTTCCGTTTCCCATATTTATTACCTATAATGAATGATAATTGTACTTTAAACACAATAAAACCTTGAAAACTCAAAAGGTTTCGGTACATCAAGCAATAAATATGCAGACTTTAATAATGATTCATCATTAAAGGAGAAATAGCGATCATCCAATTAAAAAAAATGTTATTTTTACCTAAACATATAAAAATTATTTTTTAATTTAAAGGTATTTATAATAGGTTCCTTTAAGTCAGATTTCAAAGATTAGAATCACAGAGCATTTTGAAACGAATACGAATGAAAGAAAAGCATCTTACGAATCTTCGCACTGGAACTACCTGGAAGTGTAGTCAGCCAAATAACATCCGTAAAGAAGATTAGGGAATTGAGCACCGATGACTGAGTGACTCTGGCGGGACAAACAATTTCCTTGGCGCAGCAGACAAAAGAGTGCGCGCGTCCAAACATGAGAGTGCTGTTTCGCGTCAGACGCGGGCTATAATAGGGAAGCACAGCTCCTCTATATATCTGCCCATCGACATAATCCTGCGGCAGTCAAAGCACACAGAACGCGACGCGATAGCGCAAACGAGATAACTCCCCCCCGGATCCAGTAGTAGTGGAAGGTTCGTTAGAGACAGTTCCGGTGCATAGTGATGAGCGCGCGTGGGCTTATGATGTCACGGAGCTTGACTAATAGCCGATGTCGCTGCGGGACAATGCAGGTATTATCGGGTTTCGCGAGATTATTTAGAAATCTTGACCTAACTTTCAAGCGTGTCTAATTTATTAACGATCTTTGTTTGAGTATGTTCTTCGATAGGTGGATAGTACTGGCGCGCAATCGGGTTGTTAATAAAGAAGTATAATAAAATCGAGGTTTAAAAGCAAATGAGAATTTTTACATTTTTTTAGAAGTTAGTTTTAGTTTTGAAAAATCTAGAAAACTCATTCTATTTTTAATACTGAAACGGTACGTTTCTTACATTTGTAGTTTAAAATTTTACAAGATTAAAACCAACTTTTTAAAAGTGTTAAACTTGTCATTTGCATTATTTTTTCTACTTGATTGAGTTAAAATAAATATTGCAGTCTTAATATTATTACGTTCATACTTATATTACTTATTTTATGAAAATGCAAGGAAACATACCACGAAAAGTTTGACCACGAAAGTCAGGGAATAAGTATCTTTAAAATAAAAATAATAAGTACTGTTTTTAAAAATACATCACGTGAAAAAAGTTTATCTCGTGTTTATATCAGTATTTTATGACTGGGAAATCCGTGATCATTCTCTGAAAAGATGACATTCCGGATAACCTACTTTGTATCCAGACTTTTTATTACCACAACGAATCAGCGAACAGTATGATTATCGACAAAAACATACTTTCTATGTATACATGCTTAATAGTTTCTCGCAATACATATCGCACATTAATTTTGCTCTTACATTATAGCTTCTATACTTACGGAGGAAGCGTAGAAACATCTGAGCCTTTGGGTACGTATTACCCTGCTTAAAAAAAATCAGTTAAACCCTAATCAATCCTATTAATTCTCTTAAATTTTTATGGGATTTAATTGTTTTAGTGGGAAATAAAATTCTGCGCCTAATGCAATGGAAATTCATGATAAACTTCAACAAAATTATATTTTAACAGATTTTAACAAGATAAGCATGCTCTCTTACTTATTTTTCGTAGATTTTATGGTACAACAAGATTTATTGTCATGGAAATCATGTTTAACAGATTTTTATCTTAGATAGTGATATTCTTAAATGAATATAATTTTACTAGAATAAATTCCGAACAAATTTTTACTAGTTTTTAGTAGCTATTAAATTCAATTGTACAAATTTTATTTAGCCGGTTTCTTTACCGTATAAGCAGTTACGAATGGTCAACATTACTATTACCTATATAATAATAATAGGATTTTATGAGCACATTGACATTTAAATACTTCAATCTAATTTTGTATTCGATTAAATGGTAACATGCATGCATCGTCATTTTTAAATTTACGGTACACAAATACATTTTTTTAATTTAACCCTTTAGCGTCTATTGTAGCATATTTAGTACGTTTATTTCAAGCGAAACTTGCTTACTAAACTTCTCCGCTAATTTTCGGAGTACCTCTCAGTAAACGCAATAATCTTGCTAAATTGAAGCTAACTGTTTAATCGAAATTTACTATTTTAACTTCCAATATTCTAATAGTTCTATCATTGTTATACAAGTAGAATATTGATACAATATTGATTTTCCTACAATACAAAAATACAGAAAGTCATCCAACAATGTCCAACAAACATATAGCAGAGAACAATTTGTACACAACCTTCCATCGCCCCGTTATTTATAACTCAAAGTCCAAAGAACTTTCCACGGTTTTTTTCCATCCTTGAGAAAAAAGAGTTTCCCAAAACATCGGCCAGTAGCACGCTTACGCTTCGGCTTCCCGTCGTTCTCGCCGACGTCTACAGCAACCGTGCAGCTTGCTCGCGCGAACTTTGGGCGAAAAGGATCGAGCTTTCTAACGCGCGCTCCGAGTACAGTATATAGACTCTCGACTCTCGTAACGGCGCGCGTTACAATCAGTCGTAAATTTTCAAGAGCGCGCGATAAATTGCGATATGGCGAAAGTTCGCGAGCGCGCGTGCACATGTACATATATCCATATGCATGCGATTCGGTATGCAAACGTGTATATATATACATAAGTATACGCGGCGCACGGCGCATTGTCCGGCCGCGCGCGAACGTTTGATTTCGGGCGTAGATAACGGGGACAAGTCACGCGAGTCCACAGTGGAGGTAACTCGGGATTAATGCTTTTCAGAGTCGAAGTTCAGGCGTGCCGAGATACAGGCGAGATTCCTCTTTCTCTGGCGCTTGCTTTTCCAGCCTCTCGTTTTTTTGTTCCCTCTCTCTCTCTCTCTTTCTCTATCTGTTTCTCCGATTTCTCTGTATTTTTACGCGAGATGGTGCACTGGTCGGATTACAGGCCGTCGCTGACGCAGCTGCGAGACAGCCTAAGGAAGAGGAGCAAGGAATTCGTGCTGGAGAACTCACTTCACGTGGTTCCGTACTTTATTGACCCGTCGAGGTCGATTTACGAAAGGTATATGTATATAGCGCACCTTTGCGCGTTTGCATTCTCGCGTGTCCTTATTACATCGGTAAGTATGGAGGTGTGATTGAGGATTTTCAGCTAGTAATGAATGCTTATTTAGCGAACGAAAGGATTTGTAATGTAGGCGGAGAGAATTATCGCGAAGTAAATATTGTACTTTATTAATTCTGATGGGTTTGAATGCAGTACAAGGAAATGTATATGTGATACTTAATAAATATCTGATTTTATGATCATTCGACGATTATTTTTAAATATATTTTAACATTATCAACGAGTTAATCATACTTCTAGAAGTAATAATATACTTAATGTATGGGAGAGTGTGGAATTAGAATTAGAGATAATCTTACACTCTTAGATTAGCTGTCAAATACAAATAACTAATAATCCGATTTGCATTAAGATTGCGGCATACTATTAAGATATATGTTTTGATTTCGCTGCTCTATGAATATATTTGAAATGTTAAGTATCTATTACAAGGAAATTAAATAAAACATTAAAAGAATACAATTGGATACAGTGCATGTAGTAATTAGAGATAATTACTGCTAATGTCGTATTGAATGAAATGAAAACATCTATTATAGCAAAACGCTATCATTGTCATTAATAAATTTGCATATTAAGATATAAAAATTAAGAATATAGTTACCTCTTAAAATTAAAATTTATTTCTAATGATTATTTTACAAATAACTATACTAATATTGTATTATAATACGCACCTATTTGGAGTAGATACAAGAGTAGAGTCATAATTAATTTAATTATTACTGTAAATGCATAATTTGAAACTTAGTTAATATAATTTAATTTTTTACGAAATTCCAGTTTAAATATTACAAGTATCAGTTCGAAGAGCTATGGTCAACATTCGACCGCTGTTATCAGTATTTTTTATCTCTGTTTTTATTTTTAACACAATAGTTTGAATTGATAAGGGCAGATAACAAAAATACGCCTGAAATAGTTAATTATAATTTCAATTTGTTGTTTTCATCCACTATATCAGCGTATGGTATTTATCTGCTTTTTATTATTGATAATATTTATGTGTACGTAACCTTAGATTTACGCAGCAGTTAAAGATTCACATCAAATTTAAAATTCATATTAATGCATGATAACATTATTTTTAAGATTCATGTGGTTTCTGATCTTCAATATATCTGTAATCTCTGCTGTCGCAACCATCATGACAATCTGGCAAAAATTCCAAACATCGCCGACGCTGACGTATCTGCACATAGAGAGAGAAAATTTGACTGTAGATTTCCCCAACGTATATCTTTGCTTTGACGAGAGTCATCTAAACTTTTCGAAATTGCATTTGACTTCGGTATAACTTCAAAACAATTTTTTAAATATGTATACAAACTTTTAATGAGCTCCAGTTTAAGTTTTGTCGTTTGCGTGTGTGCTGATTTTTAGAAACAGGTAGAAATGCTACAGTCACTGTATAGATGGAAAGGAGATCCTTTAGGATTTGAAAATGAGGATATTGGTGTGATTATTGGGCACAAAAGCTCCTTCTTTGAAATAGCTCCAGAGTGCGGTGCAATTTTGTCGAATTGTAAATTCAGGTTAGTTTCTCATTTTCTAGAGCTTACAATAGGTACGTTTAATATTTTGTATGCTAGCTTAATATTGAAGATTACACATTAGTTTCAAGATTTGCACATGTGGAAATATTCAATACTTCTTATTTTATTTATACAGACTACTACAGAACTTTTTCTTTATAAAATGTGAGCATAATAATCATTCTACACTCTCTTAAATGCATAGAGTGGCTGATTTTTAAAAACTAATACGAACTAAAATAAAAATAAATATACCGCGGAGTGACGATTCCTCATATTTGGGGAAAAATCGACTCTACTGGAGTCAAAATTTGACTTAAATAAAAACGTAATTTATTTCAACACTCACGCATGACATTGGCTCTTTTTCCTACCTGATAAAAATTGCGCATTTTGAGCTTTCTAATAACAAAATAGGGTATCAAAGTAGCCAATCCCCATTCATTAATTTACACAATATAGTATTACATTTTAAATGTAGCTTCATAAAAATTCCTTTTTATTATTTACAAACTCTTCTCTATTATCAAAGAGCTTAGAATCCATGCAAACCATTCAGTTTTATTCTTTAAGAGTGGTTCTGATAATTTCTACTCTACGATAATAGTACATTATGTAACAAGGGCAAAAAGTCGAATATTTTTCCCGCGGGTGAGTTTACTGCCCGAGCGAGCGAAATGAAGCGAGGGCAGTACACCCGAGAGAAAAATCGCCTTCGAAAAGACAATCGAAAATCAGGGTTATTGGTAGAACTTGATGAAATAAAGAAATTTTCACTATTTTCTAGTGAAGTCACTTTTTTCTCGAGGGAAAAAAATTATTTTTTTCCTGCATTTGCGGGAAAAAAGTTACTTGCGGGCAAAAAATTTAATTTTGGTCTCGCTTTTCAGGGAAAAAAGTGGCCATTTTCGTTAAGATGGGCATACAAATATTTAGTGCTATATGTGACTCGGGAAACTCAAATAAGTTAAGACTCTATAAGAGTGATCAATTTACTGAAATACACTTTCTCTTGACATATTGGTAGTTATCTCTGATCGAATGAATACCTCACTCGCAAATGATTAATTTTTACTCTAACCAGATTCTCCAAAATTTTACCTTTATATAGAGTACAAGTTCATTCACACAGATTTTTCACATTAAGGACTTGAAAGAGTTACTTATATTTATAAATATTTCTAACATTTTAAGTATGTTTTTTAACATTTATAATAAAATTTTTGAATATTTAAAAATATTTACCAAATTAGGGACAAATCGTTTAACTGTGATGATCTATTTGCGCATAAAATTGCAACTCCTGATGGCGTATGCTGTGAATTCAAGAGCAGAACCATTGAAAAAGATGACTCCTCCTGGAGTTTGCAGTTTCTACCGAGTCAGTATCCTATAAGGTAAATATTGACCTAGTAATGCTGGGAATTAATATTGCATTGACGCATTGTTTGATTTACGAAAATGATGTATTGTCAAGTATACCGCCAATATCAAAAATATAATTCTGATCGTGACTTTTAAAGCTAGTATGGTTATAGAAAATGAAAAACATAAATTTCATAAAAATAGTTAACAATTTTAGAAACTTTGTTATTATACAGATAAGAATTACCGAATTAGTGAAGCCTATAATAATTTATTAAAACAACATAATTTTAAATTATTTATGTTAATGAATATTCAAGGAAATATTTGAAGAATATTCAGTAAATGGCTCTAGCGTCTACAAATGTATAAATGTTTGAAATGACTCTAACAGCACCTTGGTACACGAATAACTTATTTATTTATTGTGCAAGGAAATTATTAAAAAGCGCATACAATTACACATATGAACACACACAAGTACATAACATATATATGCACACACACACACACACACACGCTGACACACGCGCACATGAACAATACACGCATGCACACACAACCACACACGTACACACACATGCAGACACGCTAACACGTACATATGCAAACACATAACACACATACACATACACACCCATGTGCACACTCGCGCACATACACCAATACATAATACACTCACTCACTCACAGGTGGGAATAGGACAGGAATACGTGCGTGTATGGAAGTACAAATTAATATTCGATCTATAATCAATATATTTTATCTATAGGGCAAACCAGGGTAAAGTTAACATTGTAATTGTAAAAGTCGAAAATAATATATTTTTCAGACTTAAAACATTACTTTGTAAGGTGCACGAGAAACTTCTTAAATTAATAAACATACTAGCAACTTAAAAGAAAGTCATTTATTAAGTTTAATGTCATTTAGCTATTTTTTAAAAATACCGGTTCACTTTACCTGGGCCTTTCAGTGCGGGGCAACAAAGGCTTTGTATACTATAGTAACACTCATCTTGATCAATATTTTGTTAAATTTTCCATCTGGCCGCGTATAAATTAGTGTAATCGCATTTTTTTCGGGATCACTTTATCCCGATTCACTTTGACCCGAGACGTCGATTCTTAAAAATGCTTGTTTAGAAACAGAACAGAACATCATTTAAAGCTCTGCATTCTTGGCAAAAGCAAGTAAAACATATTTCAAGTAATTATTCACTTCTACTATATATACCAAAGAAAACTGCGGAATAGACTTTTTAAACATTAATTAAAAGAAATAACAGTAGAAATCATAACATTACTTAAAGGAATTCTATGATTTGTAAAATATATTTAGCGTTCATATAACCGGAAAATCAGATGGTCCTCCCCTTTACGGACAACAGTCGACTTATAAGATGACCAGCTCTTCATCAATCCAGTTGAGTCTCACCGTTACATCGACTGCGGGAAGCGTGCATTTTCTCACAAGATCCCAACGTAAATGCGCATTCCCAGACGAAAGTCTTTCTCACGTTGATTGCGAGAGAACATACATCAGGAACGCATTGAAGTCGAGGTGCGACTGCCTCCCTTGGTTTTACGCTAGCTCTCAGTTTGAAGAATGCTCTCTATTGAAATATCAATGCCTCTCGGAGATCGATTCTAAGCAGGTTGGTGTATTACATCAATACTATAATGCAATCTGATATACAGATATACGCATTTAAATATGCTATTAATAAATATCAATTAATATCCTAGTGGCACTCTATTGTTAGTTTACTCTATTCCTATTTATTAATCAGATTTTTTTCTTCAATAAAAATAAATTTATATCAAGTTTTTACGAAAATTGCAATTTTCAATAATAGAGTTTCATCTTATTACTTTTGAAACCTAAAATACTATTTGAAATTTTTTTTTACCCACAAACATTTTACAAATTAACTAAACTTTTGTAGATAAAATTTGAATTTGATTGACTGTAACATCAGAACTTAAGCTCAGATGATTTAGTGTGAAATAACAGCTATCTCTTTTAAGCAAATAATATTAAAAGATTATCGTTGATAAATTGCAGTGAGTTATTTATTGACAGTAGCTTAGCATGTTCACTCAACTGTATTTTAACTATGACATTAACAACTTAAGGTAGTTCACCGGGGATAATAAGGTTAAAAAGTTAATTTATATTTCAAATCATCATTAAACGACATTATTTATAACTTAATGTTTTCAATTCATATATTAAAATGTTAAAATATTAATAACAACCCAAAAGTTTTAAAATAAGTCAGAAAACTAAAGTGCGGTATACTTTTCTACAGACTGTACCACAATACGGACATGCTAATAACACAGGCAACAATGTTTACTTAGCCATATCTTTGAATGGGGACGGCTAATTATAGTTTTTCTTGTTTTACGTAATATAGGTAGTAATTCTTTACAACATATTAGTTTTTTAGGAAAATATAGTACGTGTACTATAAATATAATACAGTACGTGTTAAGACTCACAACTTTGACAATGAATATTTCTATCTTGGTACCGGTACGGTTCTTACAGTTTTGCGGGTGCATAGATAATACTAGTAATAACATTCTGTTAAAATTTAAAGCAAATATATAATAAATCGATTAGCCAGCGAACGTCCTTAAGAGTATTTACATGCTCCGTATTTTTTCTAAAGTTTTAATATATAAAACATCTTGTATGTACATTGCAATTTATCAAAAAACGTTTATAAAATGTGTAGATAATACAGGAATATTAGAAAATTAAATTTAGAAAATTTTATTCAAAAATTTAGTAAAGTAAATAATTATTTATACAACCATGTACAAAACTGTAAAGTAGTACACACGGAAAGAATTAGAAATCACCAAAAGATCTCTCCGCTTTACTGGATAGGTTGGACAGGAAAACTGTCAATTTTTCGCAGCACGCATTACTCATTAGTGTTCGCGCAGTAATCAGCGATTTCCGCGCATCACTGAGTAACGTGTAGGACATTACTGGTCCATGCGCGAACATTAAGGCGATGCTAAAGCCACCTGTCACCGACAAATAGGAGGAACCACTTTTCTCATTTAATTTTCAATTTTGGGCAAATATCTTTATGAAACGTTATTGTCCTATTCAAAAACAACAACTTTTCAGAGAGATATTTTCTCAAAATTCAATGAAATAAGTGGTTCCCCGTATTTTGCGTGTTGCAAAAATTTGACAGGTTTCATGTCCAACCTAATCAGTAATGCGCGAAGCATACGCTCAGTGATTTCTAACTCTATCCGTGTATTACAATCGATCCAACTATACACATTCTTATTTAATTCCTTACAACCAAATTTCGATCTCTCTCTCTCTTTCTTCCTTATAGCTCACAGATCGCAACTGCCACATATCCTGCGACCACACGGCCTACAACTGCGAGAAGATCGAGCGCTCGGCCGACGGGGAGAGCGCCACGGGCCGCGCCTGCGAGATAAGATTCCTGAGCTGGCCGGACGTGCGCTTTCGCCGGGCGACGCGCTTCGGCTGGCTGGACCTGCTCGTGGCGTTCGGCGGCGTAGCGGGCTGCTTCCTCGGCTACTCGCTCATCGCCAGCCTCGAGGGCCTGTACTACTTCGGGCTGCGCACCTACTGCGGCGCCGTCCTCGCCAAGCCCAAAGTCAGATTCAACGTCGCGGTCCAGCCCGCGGAGAGGCCCAAGGACAGGACTAGGACGACGGTGAAGTCTTTCGAGGATGAGTTGGAGCAGCGTTATTTGAAGGAGTACTAGGGTGACAGTTTTGATGTAGGATTGCGTGGCGAGGTTTCGATGATAGGGTGCTAAGCATCCGGGCATTGAGATTTTTACATGACAAACTTTGAGCATTTATGATATTGTACTTTTTCATAAAAATCTCATGCAGTGATTTAATAGTTATATAATTACTTGGTAATAATGGGTGTTTTATGAAAAATTGAATTGTCTACGTAAGGAGTGTCGATAAAATATAAACACAAAATAAATAGATATACGTAAGATGAAATAAAATCGTTAACATTTCATTAAGTAACAAAGCACTTGTAATTTTAGATCAGTTATTTGATTTCTTTCTTTCGACATACGTAATTCGAGTAAATCATATCAGCAAACGCATATTATAAGAGTTTGGTCTGTTTGGGACCCTAATAGTAATTTTAAATTTATACTAATTAATGTGGGAATTTTAATTATGGAATAATTTTAATATTATGTAAGTATAATATAATAGTTGATAGTAGAAAACATGGTATTGTAGAAAATGTTTGGTGCGATTCAAATACAGAAAAATAGAGGTTTTAATCTGTTAACAGCATATTAATTACTTTAGTGTCAACTCATGTAAACTTGAGTCCAAATTTGAGAGATTTACTGTTACCGTATTCTACAGTTCTTGTGACATTACTATAATGAGTCTGCATCGTTCGAGGTTTGATACGTTGACGTATGTAATTCGAAAAAATTTAAATCGCTTACGACTATTGTAAATATAATTTGTTTTATAAAATTCAAAAAGATGGCACAAACATTATCGATTTTAAAATTCCGATTTTATCGGAATTCTATAAGTACCTACGTGTTAAAATAATTTCATTTACTGTTTTCACAAAATTGTAAGGGATTGAATAAAAACAAGAAGTATTATAAAATAAATGTATATATTTATTTCAGATTTTTCAAATCCTTCGTTTCACTTGTTTCGCCTAGTTTTACACATTCGAGATACTTCCCGACTCCGTGAAAATCGCTTCTATAATTATTTATATATATTTTTAAAATTTTGATAACCAAACGGTTTCTTTAAGATGTATATCCGAGCAGCAGTAGCACACGAGAACTGTTGGTGTTTAATTTTCGTTTTACGATCTTCGACGTTAGGATGATCGCCTCCACTTCCATTTCGAGTTCGAAACTACATGAACGGAAATTAAGGCGCCGCGCGGCTCATTTCAAAATGTTGCCGTCGTATTGTTTTATATTCATTGATATAATTTCGAAACGATCGACTTTTTCGCAAAATTGATAAATTCTTCGAAAACTCAAATCGCTTTTGCTCTGATACGCAGTACGCTTCTGATTTCTATTTACCTTTAAAGTCCGTATTCCTTAAATTTAAAAAAAGTTAATAATAGTGCTACTAATTATTAAAAACTTTTATTTATATGTGATTTTAAATTAAAATTAAAATTCTGTAATGTTATTATACAACTGAAAATCGTTAAAATTTATAATTATACCATGTAACTTTTCTGGTCCCTCTAAAACTGACGACTTTAACTCAATTTGTATCTCATTAACATTAGCTTTAAGATTTAAAATTCATCTAATGTGTCATTAATTCAACAAGTTTAATTGATAGCCGAAGCGTTCTGCATTAAAAACGATAGTTTAAAATCTTTTAAATTTTCGTTAACTTCCCTAAAATTTAAAAATTGTAAATACTGCAATACATATAATTTGCCTATAGGTTTTAACTCTCACCCCGCATATAATATCAATAATTCAAATGATTCGCCTAAATAAATTATCGTTCAGTACAATTTTGATTGCTTTTCTTTTCATTTTCTTTTTTAT
Organism: Gastracanthus pulcherrimus; assembly: GCA_949152435.1. NCBI lineage: Eukaryota > Metazoa > Arthropoda > Insecta > Hymenoptera > Pteromalidae > Gastracanthus > Gastracanthus pulcherrimus. The sequence continues at coordinate 150,468,366 of OX424574.1, read as the reverse complement.
ACATCACATCTCGCATTCATATAATTTTCTAAATTTCGTTCCGCTCGTGTCTGCGCTACGTTCGTTGCTGTGCTGGACAAATATGTCATCGAGTACTTTATTAATCACAAGTGACGATTAAGAAAAATCGCGTTGCTTGCCAGAAATTTTTCTGTTTACATTGCGTGTGTGTGAGATCGATTATAAGATTTAATTGTATCAAAATACATTTCAAATACAAATGCGCAATGAATATTTGTAATGCCATGTACCGTCATATGGAAAAAGGATCTTTGCGATGGTAATTAATCAAGTACTTAAGTCAAAACTTGTCCAACACTACATAGGTTTTTTTCGTCTTAACTTTAATTCGAAATCAAATAATGTAGATAAAGAACTACTGACTGGAAAGAAAGTATATATATTTCGTTAAAAATCTCAATCAACGAGTATTAATTTATATGTATAGAATCGCATGGAATGTCTTCTCTCATTCTGATCTTTATTTCGCTCGAATCGCATAGTGCGTCCTTATACATAAAGTCAAACGCATAAATCGTTCGTATATATAATATAATATTACGCATTTTTTTATAAGTTTTACATTTTTTACATTACGTCCAAAGTGCGTAGAAAGTTCAGTTTAATTATTTCCTCTTGTATACAATTTATTTATACGAAGACGCGCGTGTAAGAATTAGGGGAGTACTTTAGTTTGTCTATACGTTGTTTGACTTTTATAAACTATTTTTGTATTAATAAAAGCTTCGCGATTTTATTTCCTTTTAAATGGATAATGCGTGGATACGAGCATTTTAAGTCACTTATCGTTGTAAATGGATAATTATATGTTTTTAAATATGATAATAAGATATTAGAATAATAATCAAGATGAAAAAATGTGTCTAAATAATCGTAGCATCAAAATAGTTTATTAATTTTCGTCTAAAAAACTAATAAACTTTTTGTTATTAATCCAAACAAATCAGAATTTGTTACATTATTCAAAAATTCAAAACATGTGATCGGATTGCAGTAAATTGTTTAGTGTAGTACAAAAATACCTATAATTATTTAGAAACAGTTAATATATTATAGGCACCCTGCGTCTAGAATACTAGTGCCAAAAAAGTAATCAAGCAAAATCTATTATTTTTCACGAACGAATGGTACCATGCAGAATCTGTGCAATTTTATATGTTAACAGCATTAGAAACATACTATATAGTCTTCAATAAAAATTTATAATTTGGAATACCCCAAATGTTAGAGTTTAGTTCCTGATATATGCAGGGTACCTGTCGCATATAATAATGATAAGGATACGGAAAAAGTGAATGAGTCCCAATGACTATTTCACGATTTGTATGCTATAATTACTTAAATATTGTACTTTTCTAGTTTGGTGTGTACCCTTAAATGTAAATGAGAACTGAATTACAAAAGCTAATGTCAGCGCAAAGCTATAAGATTTTGATAGCTGTTATACTGTTGAGTCAACAAAACTTCAGGTGGTTTCATGATCAATAAAATTTTGCATATGATTAAATTTAGTGTCTATCAAAGAGTCATGATGCAGCGTGAAATTAGAAACTTTAGTCATGCTCGCGTCCATTTCGCAGTTAACTCTTTCTATACTTTAGAGGCTCGCACGGAATAAATTTAGAGTGTATAATTCAGAAACATCTGCTAAATTATGTATAATTATCGCGGTATGTCATATATATATAAATGTAATATATAAGCGTCTTCATTGTGCCCTAAGTTTAATTTTATTGTGTAGCTTTCATTATTTTCGTCCTATTTTTTAATGAGTTGTATAGGTAGTCACCGTGTATGGTTTCATTTATGTTGGTTCTGAACCTTCGTCTCATACCTTTCACGCGAATCACAAGAAATACGCGCACATGTATTTACAAGGATATCTCTTTACATTTGGTGCCTGCGTCTGATTCCTCCCGGCCTTCTTCGAATATTGACCTTAATTATATACGATTTTTTGTTTTTGTTTTTGTTGATTAAAGCGAGCAGATAAACTATGATTCTGCTACTAAGCGCAGATATTATTTATTAGGATTTATTTAAAAAAAGGTTTCATTGTATTTGACCGTTTATATGCAAAATGTAAGAAGTCTTTTTATATAAGAGCCAGCGACGTACGCAATCGTGACATTTGATTTTTATTAGTTAGTTATTTAATTTGTATGTTTTGCATTATAATATTAATTTATAATAATTTATGCGAGTGTTTTGTTGCTGTAATTATAAGAAAAACGATTATTTATGATAGCTCTCGTTTTTTTTATAAATATTATCTACATTGTGCGCAATTGCCTCTCGCGTGGAAGACTGACCGGAAGGAAAGTGTCATCGAACGCGAGCCTATGTCATCGATTTTCTTGTTTGCGTACTTACTAATTGCGGCGTAAAGATCGCTAAGATATATAGCACTTTCAGTTTCTATAATTTCTTTCTTATACAATTGTATTTTTTCTATACCTTCCTCTGGCGATATAAAGTACGGCTTTCGTTGTGCCAGTTTTCTCTTTGGCTAATAGCGCAATTTATAAATAAAACGTTTCAAACGATAAAACAATAACGTGTACTAGAAGAAACCCTACCAGAGGGCTAAGAATTGATCTATTTATAACTAGGAGCTGGACCCTGGATCCAAATGATCTCTCGATCGTTGTTTGACTTCCGGTGAGACAATTTGTATTTATAAGTGGATGGTTGCTGTATGGCATTGTCGAATTTTTCTTAACAACTCTAAAGAATTTAACAAACTTAACAAAATCTTATCAAGGTAAAGTGATTATAAATTAAATTCACTAAATTCGCTGATCATATTTGATAATAGTACAATAAAACTGTTGATGGAAATATTTTAGATGACAATATTTTATTTAAATTTTTTTTATCTATCTAGTTTAAAGTCATAGTATTTATTATGTAATTAAAAGAAAATTATTACCACGTTTGATACAATGATAATAATGTATTTTAAATTATTTCAAGTATTAAAAACAATTGTTTTTTTTTCACAGGAAAACTAATAGTTTAAAACTTAAAGAAAATATTAGCAGTAATACTGTTAAACGCAACAATTTTAACAATATTTTAGTTTTATATTATTACTAATTAAGAGTATACTAAAAAGAAACTACATTGATTAAACGATTTCGTATTTACCTAAAAAAAAATTGCAGGACTATAAGAACCTTGTTTGTAAAATTTGTATAATGTGCAAAATTTATACAAACTGTACATGATTTTATTTAAACGCGATCATTTTTTTTCAATTTTGTACAAAAAATTTCTACACAATATTATAAAAAAGGCATTGATTTAAAATGATATTTGTAATCTTATAAAGTTTTTTAAGTATTATACTTTAATCACTTATTAATTCATTCTCTGCATTTAATAAGACCAATAATTAGTATTAATAATAGAATTTTATAAGTTTCCTACAACTCTTACAAAAAATTGAAACTTAGAAAATCTCTGATAAAGAGAACTAGTGTATATTAACAATCTAAAATAGAGGTGTTTTCAATAAGGCTTGTTTTTGGTTCTAATAAAATAAGTAAAAATACTTATAAAATTGCATTCTTTGTTTATAAATAATAGTTTATAAAATTTGGTTTTATATATTTTAAAAATAATTGTTTAAATATAGGTACTGTATATTAGTAGACATTGTTGATAAGCAATATTAATTCTTATAGATTTTTCTAATAGCAGTTAGTATTGCAAATATAGGTACGTTGCGTCAAATATAGAAAATTAATATAGCTTACATGATCCAAAGAAGCCTTATTGACATAATTTATTTCAATCAATGCCGTACAGCTAATGTTTGTGTGCAAGGATAAACCTATTATGCAATGTCCCATGACTGTATGTTACAATGTAGGCAATAATCGCATAACGGCCGAATCATACACACATATATAATCTAAAATGAAAATTATTTATAAATTACGACTAGCTTTTACACTAGTTGAAATTCGCTTAAGTTTTAAGTAACATTTGCCATATTTAAAGAACGATAACGTATCGTACCTCCAGGTTAAATAAAATGAATCTTTTTATTTCTATTTAGCTTTTTTGCAAGTTTTACTTAAAAGTTAAGGGGTTGTAAGAAGTTCGTTATAAATAAACAACGATTTCTCATTTATTTACACTCAGAGAACTGGACTTTTAAATCAAGACGAATAATCCTGAACCTGATTCGGATTATGTAAACTGATTTTTCTCTTAACAACCTATTCCAAGTTATTCCTTTCGGCTCGAGAGACCATTTCTCCGAGTGTATCTAGAATAACGTCCAAAAAGCGAACGCCAACAAACCATATAAAACTAAAAAGAAAACTCGTAGCTACGCGAACGAAACACCATGCGAACCTCCAACCACCCCTCGATAATTTTCACTTTAGGATCTACGTATCTTCGCGCGCGTCGTCGTCCACGCGCTCTCGTCATCAACGCTATAGGCACACAGCGTGTCGATTGAAAATCCCTTCACCCCCCCCTCCCCCGCAATACAGCACGCAAGTATAACGGCAACGGCCTCGGTGACTCGTGTCGTCCGTAAAGCTATAAACGGGGCCTCGGAGCCGGGGCCACCGCTGGCCGCAGCTTCTCGTAATAGTAGGCGTGAGCAGCAGCGGCAGCAGTGACGGCAGCGGGCTCATCGGTCGCGCGCCGATCTCTGGGACGGCGTAGGAGCCGGAGGCTGGTTCCGCGCGGTGGCTAGGAGCGCGAGTGCGGATGCTCGTGGTGGTGGTGGGCCGGCTGGCCGGCGGAGCGGTGGTGATGGTGGTGGTGGTGGTCGACGACGAGGGCGAGGTCCTGGCTGCTCTGCACCGGGCTCAGGCTCGGCGTCACGATGATCTGGGTGCGCACGACGCCGCCCGAGCAGCCGAGCAGGGCCGTGTTCTCGCAGGACGTCTCCTCCTCCTCCTCCTCGTACTCGGGCTCGCGCTCCTCCTCGTCTTCGTCCTCGTCCTCCTCCTCCTCCTCTTCTTCCTCTTCCTCCTCGTCCTCGTCCTCGTCCTCGTCCTCGTCCTCGTCCTCCGAGCCGACCGGCGAGTAGACGCCGCCCTCGCGACGCTCGTCCGAACGATCTGAAAGCATGGCAAGAGAGGTTTAGTTTGATTTGGGCTGGGCTGGGGAGGTTGGCGGCGAGGGCCGCGTTGATTCAACTTGCTTTTTTATTGTATCGGAGGCTGAGCGTAGAGGCTCGATGCATGATCAGTTTTATTGGATTGTGAATAATGGGAGTATTAATTTTAATGAGGCATTGCCTTTTTATGTATACCAAAGTGTGGTGAATATATATGTTATAATAGTGAAAACTGCTCAAGCTGAAATCCCAGGGGAGGGGAGAAATGAGACAGAGGGGCGGATAGACTTTTATGATAAATGAATTGCGTATTAATAGCATACATATATTGATTGCATTCTAAGATAATTTATTATCATTCAAAAAGTTAAAAAATGAATCTAATAATAATAAATTCTAGTTAAATTGTATATTTTTGTTATATGTAATAAAATAAACTGAACAAAAATCTATTCTTAATTCCATGGAATCTGAAAGAGATGTACTCTGCGTCATTCAACTACATTCCGCTATATTTAGGATCTGTTAAGAACTTTATCCGGTGTTAAATGTTAAAAGAAATGAAAACTTATAAATACTGTACAATTTTTATATTGTAAGTATATTGAAATATAAAAAAATAAATATTTGAACTGCTTGAGTAGTTTTCACCATATAGTTATTCTTTTTAAGTCAACATTCAATGAAACGTATAGTATCTGCATGACAATTGTTAATTATTACATTATATTTATTTTAATGATTATTATTTTTATCAAACAAAATGTATGTATATATGCAAATGTTGAACAATAAGCTTTAAAATATAATATTGCAATTTTTACTTATAAGCTTACCAATAATTTTATGCTGTGTTATTTTATGACAAAAAGTTACATGTCTGAATTTCATATCATATTTTTCATCAGTTGCATTCCAATTGTTTGTAGGATAACTAGACACTATTTGAATTCGTTAAATATACCAATCCACTTTTTACGTTTATTGCATATACTAAGGCGAAGTGATGATTATTACATCGCTAAATTTCATTTAATAACAGTGTAGTGGGAGAAACAAATTAAACTCAATTTCCCAAACAAAATAAGAAACTGTTTTAGAAAGCTTTTAAATACAAGGAAAACAAATAATTTTATAACAATTTACACTTTCTTTGCAAGTAAAAATGTAGTTTTCTATGTAAGACGTACTTGGAAACCAAGTAAAGTTATATAACGTTAAAGTTTGGTAAAATTAAATTGGATCTTCTTTAAACGAAATCGGAAAGATAAATAATTAAATTTTGTTTACGTCGTGCATTAAAATTAATTAGAAAGTTGCCGTCAGTTGGTAGGTATACCTATTTATTAAAAATATTCAATTAAGCATGCCTAGTTTTAAAGAAGGATGCCCACGGATTTATAATATCTGATCTGTTAAAGGAGAACATAGCAAACCAATACCATTGTTCAAAGCTCATCAAAACATGAATTTTGAAAAGAAAATTGGCCCCCTAAAGTGTGGGGAAATTTGAGAAAAACGTGATAAAAGTCGGTATATTATGTAGAAATTTCCGAGTATGGTTAGACTGTATACATTGCTTTAAATGGCATTAATCCGTAGATATTATTTTTTATAGCTTTCCCCGCATTTAAAGGGGCCAATTTCTTTTAAAATTCATATCTGAACGAACTTAAACGATGGTGTTGGTTTCATAAGTTCCCTCAAGGGGGTTGCCATCCTTCTTTTGGTTCTTAGCCAATAGTTGCAAACTTTTATTTCAAGCTCTAACTTTGTGTTATTCTACTACAAGCAGGTGAGTGTTTCTGTTATTTTAAGCGTCATGTAAAATTAAAAGCGAGTAACCTAAAACGTAAGGTAGTACTCTCGGTATCTCAACTAGTCAAAATGTGTACACTTCTTTTTACTTTCTATTTCTTATTTGTTAATGAGATGACCCTTACTTAAATTATCACACAAATAAATTAATAACAAATTACAATTATATATTCAAATCAAATGAATCTATTTATGTTTTTGATAATAAATGCACCTTATTCATTTATATTTTCAATTAATTTATTTTGATACTTATAGCTACCTAATCAAAGTTTTCGAAAGTGACAAATTTCAGTCAAACATTTATCTCTTACTACGAAAAGCTTCCACAAAATCAGAACGGTCATTCCTGTATATTATACGTAAATTATTGTTATTTGAATATAATGAAAATGCTATTTAATAACTTTTCTCTCACATATCCTGATTTTACAAAAATGTATCACATTCACATTTAGACTAATATATGCCAGTACGTAATTCTATAATCGAGTGTACTACCTTAATAAAAAAAGTTTCTTTGATGAAAATAGTATCGCACCCCGAGTGTAAGACTTGCCAACTCAACATTTTTTAACTTAAGAAATGGTTTTGAAAAAAAGAAAAGAAACTTTACAAGAAAATATAAATTATACCTAAATTTGCAAATCAGTATAATAATGGGTTGAAGACCTATAATGTGATAATAAAATTCAAGTTGAAACATTTTTGCTCATTAAAAAAGATTGTTTCCTAAGCTGACTAAAGCGTTTCAAAAACTCAGACTTTTGAGTTGCCACAATCTTATACTGGGATGCGACGTAAGCTATGTGAAATTGTCTTTTCAAGCGGAAAAGAAATAAAAAAACTATGATCACAATAACTAACACTATGGGAAATGAATGAAATCTGTTCTATTGTTTAGAGTATAAGAAGACTTTAAGGGAAGGGAGGCACTACTGAAAATTGTTCTTTTAGCCATTTATATTTTTAGATATTTAAAAGATTATGCCAAACCCATACGAGAAGTTTTTTAAATCATATAAGAAATATCAAATATTGTAGGAAAATATAGATTTTAAATGTATGATTTATTTTTGTTTAATAAAATTTTTTGTTTAATAAAATTTTGGTTTAATAACTAAAAATATATTAAATACATAAATATCGAATATGGTAAATTTAAGTTAATTTTAAATGTCGTTGAAATGTTACAAAAAAACAATTTGTTTTAACTGTCTGATTAATTATGAGAGTACATTTTTTTGTTCTAAATTAAAGTTTATTTTATAGTCTCAAGAATAGTACATACTTCATTACTTGACATTAGGAAACTGTAATCATTAAAATTTTCTTTTATCATTTTCACGAATTTCGTATAATGTTGAAGCAAGCGTTGGAGTCCTGGAGAATAAATCTAGGGATTTTGATACCGACCTAAAGCGTGCATTCAATTTGCAATACGCAAAAAGGATATTCAGGTCGGTCGACTTAAGACGTCCGTCAAAATCAGTCTCTCCTTTCCGGTGACACGTAACAAATGATAATTTGCTCGAGGCGCGGCAAAATACTTTATCTCGTGCACGCATAATGCGCGCCTGATGCAGCTTTTAAGGACATTAACTTGTCAAGTCTAAATAATAGGAATGAGAAAATTCGTGAAAATTTGATTTACTCTCCTGGACACTACGGTCGTATGACAAAGCATCTTGCGATCTATAGATATGTACACGTGGAACTTTTCGGTTTCCCAGTATGCCAAAGTCTAAAGGGAAGAAGCGGGGGGATGAAAGGAGGGATAAAGGGTCAATGGGAGAGTAAGGATGAAAAATTTCGCTGAGCCAGCGTGGCAGAAGCTAAGAAGAAGAAGCTGGCGCGTAGAAACGGGGAGACAGAGGGATAAATAGCCGCTAAGAACGCGGGAGGCGCGTGTAAAAAGTGCAAGTATAGCTCGCGAGGAGAAAAGAAACTACGGGCGCAGGATAATAAAAAGTTGCTCGAGGGACTTGTATGCGAGGAGCGCGCGAGCGACGAAGAATGGAGGTGGATTTCCGCATAAGAAGGGCCCACTTTGTCTTTTTCTCTTCCGTCATTGTCGTAGCTTACGTTAGAATTGATTGTTTTTATCATTTAATGGTAATAGAATCTAAAGTTTTAAACTTAATTTTGTTTTGCGATCAGTCTGCTGCAGTTATGTACTTTTGTTCTTATCGTTTAAAAATTTATTGAATAAATAAGAAGAAAGGCTACGACGCTTATAGCATTTGAATAATTGATTTGTAAACTTGGTAAATACCACTCTGAGACATCTAACTTTGACTGTACATGAAATATACTTTTTTTTTCATCTGGAAATTTGTTTTTCTGTAATGATTGAAATGTTATGATAGTTCTTCATTGTTAGACAAAGTGAGTCTTTCTCATGGATGTAAATTCCAATAATTGAAATGAAAATGTAATGATAATCGAAAGAGACAAAAATAATCCTCGTCTAAGTTCTAGATTATGCATACACGTAGCGTCGAAACTTGATTATATGCTGGCAGACAACGGGGGATGGACTTACTGTGTAATGTCTGTTTCGCTATAACGACGTGGTAGACGAGCGAGAAGTGTTCGGCGATGCTGTAAAACGCACACAGATATAACGTGTCGAGCTTGAGTATATGTACACAAATAGGCATGCGTGTTTATCGGGTGTCGGTGTACACACACATGTACATACACACACACACACATATATATATATATATAGATATATATTTGGTGAACGAATAACTACTGGCTGCACGCTTGTAAGCCGCTCTACTTTTCTACGTGTTTTGCGGCATCCGTGCCGGCGCGCGAAAGTTTATTTACACGCAGGATTAGGGAGTGCTTTGCGTGTTTTTTATTTTGCCGAAATCGTTTGAGCTTTTAATTGCAGAGTTCTTTAGCGCCAGGACCGTCAACATTTTGCATGTTGGCTTTTTAATTAAATGCACGAAACATGCATTTTTTTATTTAATCAGAAATTTAACGTAATTTAATTTCTTTTTTTAATGTTTAATTAATTTACAATCTAAGGATCTGACTTATAAGTAAAATTAATAATAATTAATTAATAATAGCAAAAAAGATGCAGTCTGCCTCCAACTATCTAGCAGAATATTTTTCAACATTCTAAAAGCTGCATTACAAAAAAATCAAAATCATATTCCAGATATTTTGTATTTAAGTTTCAAACCGTAAACGATAAAACTACACAGTTTAAAACTAAGCGGCATCAACTCACGGCTTTCTACATTTGCTAACACTGGTTCGCGTTTTCCAACGAGTAAAATCTGCCTTAAATCAAATCTTTTCATCAGGATTTTACCATTGCTTCCGTCAAGAGGATATCAAATAATGACGTACTTTTTACCTTGTCTACAATTTAATTAAGTTTAAAACCTATTTTTAGCTTCTTTTTGATTAGCATATACGTCCACAAAAGCTATTCCAATACCCATTTTAATTATATTATTCTAATTAGTTACAATTAAACGTTTAATATTTATTCAGATGTTTTATCATTTCAAAATGTTGATACTTCTTCCTATACTTTTTATGTAAAATAATAGTATCAATGACACCTAAAACGCATACAAAGTATATTTTCCCAGTTAGATCAAAATCGATTCCCACCGAATAGAAACGCTCACACCCAGGAGCTCTAGCCACAAACCGAGAAACCCCGCATATCCACATCCAGAGTTCACGCAAAAATCCATACAATACACATCCAACGAGCACCAAAAAGAACGAAAGACGCAGTAAGTACAATCGATCGGCCTTACACGCACCGGAGGACTCCTTGGAGCTCTGTGGCATCTCGGTGATTGTGGCGCTCGAGGAGTAGACCGCTGCCGGCGTCCTCGTCTCGTCGGCGCACTGCTGCTGCTGCTTAACTTCGGTGTCGGCGGAGCCGCAGAGCGGAGGCACCATTATCACGACGTCGCCCTGGCGCGTGGTGCTGACGGCCGAGGCCTGCGTCGTCGCGGGCAGCCGGGGCGGCTTGCCCGCCTCCGACGGAAGCACCAAGTGTGAAGGAATGGAACTGCGGCAGAGAGAGAGAGAAAGCGATGCGCGGAGGGCGATCGATATTATACACGTGTGTGTGTGGGGGGTGGGTGGGTTGTACCGATGGGAGATATTGTTAGTCCGTGCGTGCACGGTCTATTATATTTGGGTCATTCTTGAAAGAGGGGGGCAGGGGGAGTCGAGTTGACTGCTGTTTTGAGTTTGCTGCTGCGGGGCAGGGAGCGCGATTCGGGGCTGACTCGGATTTATGAATTCGAGATGCTTTGTGGACAGCGTTGTGCATGTGTGTGTGTGTGTGTGTGTGCGTGTGTAAATTCGTAATTTATCAGGCTTTGGGGATTAGAATGAGTTGCAAAAATTGGTAATGGAAATTAGATTATTTGCTTTTTAATTTACTTTACTGAAATTAAAGATTGGGGTGCGTGTGATGTGAATTAGACTAATAGATTATATTGTATACGAAAAGAGTGTCCCGCACCAGGGTCACCGATTTAAATGAGGCTTTGGGAAATGTTCTTTTTTGTATTTAAGAATGAAGTCCAGTGCCTGTAGTGCGATCTCATTATAACATATTTAGAGTGTTATATTAAAATTACCGTAAAACGGAGTGACTTTGACTACATTTATAATTTGTTATTATAAACTATTGTGTGTATGAAATAAAACATTTTTTGCTCGGGTGTGCATAAAGATTATGTGTAAAGTGCAAATTTCTGAGAGTGCTAGTTTCATATATATTGTACGTAAAGCGATTTATGTGTGTGTAAAGTAAAAAGCGGGGTGTAAAGTGATTACTTTACGCGAAGTAGAAAACTTTATGCACACCCGGGCAAAAAGCAATATATGCATCCCGGGTGTAAATTTTTCGCACTTGTATGATTGTCGCGGTACTCGTGCTACTCGTGCGCGATAATCATCACTCGTGCGAAAAAGTTTACTTTACATCCTAGTTGCATAAACTACTATTAAAGTGCAGAAATATATTTTTATAAGCATGAAAAGCTTTTTGCAAGTGCTTCATTTATAATTCGGTTATGTACCAATATGTCACATATAAGCCCTTTAAGAACTGTATTAAAGATTCTCCGCCGGCTTAAGTTACCCCGTTCGGAAATACGAGCAATACTAACGTGTAAACTACGGATACTAGAGTTCATTTTTATGTACTAAAATACATTTCTTAAAACGTTATTAAAACCCATAACCCCGAGGTGGGATACTCGTTTGTAAAAAGTGTGAATAATCGTGTGCTATTTGTTACTTCTCTTGGGATATTTATTATTGTTTTAACATTAATATATAAAATGTGTAATAGAAAGCTATAGTTAATTATCATAATTTTTAGCAATGATATTAGTATAATGATTAGCAATGATTATAGAGTACTAATACAGCGGTAGAGGAAAATCGGCTAATGATATAATAACTACCTACTGAATTGATAAAATTTTGTGAAAATGTATGTGCTTGCGTTTCATTAAATACTTTAAAGAATATAATAAAACTAGTTTGAATTATTTATTTCAAAACTATGTACCTTAAAACATGAGGGCCAAACATAATCCGCCGCGCCATATTAGCCGATTCTCCCCTATTATAGATGTTCCCGTAAATACAGATCGTTTGGCTATATTAAACAAATTTTGTTCTTCTTAAAGCAGATAAATCATTAATCAAATTACTCAGCTTAATCTTATAATGCACTAAAAAGGATATCCATAGTATAAGTATAAAATTTTGTTTTTATATAATATTCAAATAGCATGATTGCAATCATCTTGGAAACTATAATATTTATACCATGGATATTCTTTAACACTAGTAAATATTCTGTGATTATTATATAATATATACAATGAGAGAAATTATGTAGCAAAAATTATATATTTATACATACAGAGGCATACTTAATTTTTCACAAAAATTATGATATTGTGGCAGAATTATAATAAATTTTACTATACAAGTTGTAATTATTGCCATAATAATATTTCTTAGAGTGCGTACTTAATTAAAATATACTTTTACCTCAATCAAATAATACACTGCAAATCCAAGTGTGTATCGTTAGTTGTATGGTGAATTGGAGGAAACTGTTAGATTTTGTTTCTTTATTGTTTGCTCATATTTTAAAGCTATTCTGGTTAAAAGATACAATGCATCACTTTGATGACTGATTTCTCTATTTTATTGTTGATTATACTCAACATAATCACTAAAACTTGTCTTAATTTTTCAAGTACAAAGCAGTCATTTAATTGATTTTTGAGGACGCTTCTCAGTAAATACACATTTTTTATCCCAATATCCCAAACTTGAATTGCATGAATATCTTTATTGATAATTAAAGAATATATCGTGACCTGAATGGAAGTGAAATTTGTCACCTTCATGGTCACGATAATTTTGCTTATTACTTAAAAAATAGCATTAACGCATGTTTTGGTTTTTCTGGGATAAGACATGTATTTTACATACAACGATATTCATATGGTTGGTCACGTTGGATAATGATATAAATTGCTATACTACGTAAGTGCGCACTGCGCATGACTCCCCCATAAAATGCATTATAAACCGTAACATACACATTGATATGATTTCTTACATTTAATGATTCGTTGAGTACACTTAGCAATAAAATAGAAAAACTCAGTAACTATTACATCCTATTTTTAAACTCGAATAGCTTCAAAGCACGAAAGCACACGCTCGCGCATCGCGTGTAATCTTACACACTTGAATTCTCGCAGTCTTCCTTGCACACCCAAACATCGCTCGCACACCCCCCCCACACACATTACAGCCCCACGAACCTTAAAGTAACGCGCTTCTTGACGCGGCTGCCGAGGTCCGAGTGTCCGCGGTGCATCTGCCTGGGCTTGCCGTGATGGTGGTGACCGGCGGCGGCGGCGGCGGTGGCGGCGCGCTGCTCGCCCTCCGAGCGGAAGCTGCCGGTCGTCGGGGAGCTCGGCTCGGACAGCTGCTTGTCCACGAGGATCGGCTTGAGGACGAAGCCGCAGCTGCCGGGCGCCCCGATGCCCGCGGACAGCGGCGTCTCCGGCGCGCCGCCCCCGTTGCCGCTCCCGCCGCCACCACCACCACCGCCACCGCCATTGGATCCGCCGTAGTTGGCTTCCGGCATGGGCAGCGCCAGCAGCCGCTTCCGGTCCTCCATGTACAGCTCGATAAGCTGGTCGAGTTTCATTTCGATGTCATCGACCTGTGCGGGAGGGACACGGCGAGGTTGTAGGTTTGTGCGACCGGCAGCGGTGTTTCGGTGGGTGCGAGAAGGGCTCGATTTAATGATATAGGCTTTGAAGGGTTTTTAGCAAGTTTGAATTCTGTCGGGGATTTATAAAGAGGTCGGGAAGGATGGTCTATTGCGTATCGTTTGTGATTAGTTAATGAATTTCTTTTCCAGAGATTTAAGGAGGAAATTACGTCGAAGTAAAGGATGATGTGCAAAGTAAATATATAGCATTGATTAGATAAAATAGTTTTATTCACAAATAAAATTTAATAAGAAAAAAAATAACAAATGAGCTTATACATGGAGTATACTCTTTAAAATTCTTAGACAATTCACAAGACCTCCACCGTTTCAATTTTAAGAGCATACTCGATCAGTGAAGAACAATGAGCATTTGATTATAACACTTTTGACCACATTTCTCATTATCATTAGTCGGTCACATTTTATAAACAAATGCTCATTGTTCTTCACTGATTAAGTATTTTTTCAAAATTAAAACGATGGAGGTCTTGAAAATTGGCTAAGGATTCTAAGGAGTATCTAACAAAAATTGTAAGTTTAAAAATAAATGTTTGTTGGGTTGTACACACACCTCAATTTGTTGTTATTTTTTGGTTATCATATTCTTTTCGTAAATAAAAAGTGGTTATCTAATCATTGCTGCATACTTATTTAACTCATAATACTTCATGATAATAAAATATTCTTTTTTGTATTTCCTTGATTTAGATGGAATTTCTACCTTAAATGAAGTCCTTAAATTCTTTTAAAGTGCATATATTTTAAGAGTATATTAGTCGTTAGAAGCTTTATACAAACTTTTTACGAATTTTGTTGTAGTATTCATGAATTCTTTTCAAATATATTCAAAAAACTCTATATGAAAAATATTTCAAAGTATAATTTATATATTATAAGAAAAATCTGAAACTTTTAATCATTTTTTTATATATTCTTGAATCAATTGATGAAGTGATTGATTCTTGATGAATACATTAAGAACGATTTTTTACGTAATCTTTATATACTTTTTACAATGCGACGTTAGCTATTCTTTTTGAATTCTTTTGTAATTCATTCACAATACTCAAAATGAATGCATTAAAAATTTCAATATTCAAAATGTAAATTGAGATTTTATTTTACAAAGGAAATATCAGATTTCTGTTCTTAAATTGAAGTTTAAAAGTTACTCAAAGCAGATGTATATGTTACAAACAAATCTGAATTAAGAAAAAAGGATTCGTATAAAATAATAAGTAGTACTAAACGAAACATGTCAGGCATAAAAATGTATTCATTTGATTTTAACGCACACGGTTTGTTTGTCTAAAAATTATGAAACAACTTTAAAATATTTAACTTCTAAGTTGTGGATTTGTATAAAAATTTAGGTATTATTATATAACCACGCGTAATTTATTCGTTTATCCTCGTATTTTTTAAGATAGTAACCAATTAACTGATTTTTTTCGTATTATTCCATATTATATAGAAATTGACCTTCATTTAAACTTTAAGGATTTATCAACTAAAACTCTAAAAGAACTTGGAAGTAGAGAAAAGCTTTATTTTAAAAGTCGTTAGATAAAATTATCGATTTTACAGAAAGTTATGTGCTTTTGAAAATCAGACAAAATGTACGACTTGAAGGTAAAATTTATCTTATTATATTTTAATTGAATTTTCGTAAATAACTTTTGCAGTAAATAAAAAAGTTTGTTTCTAACAAATCTAAAATTAAAGCTTCTTTTCTTTTCTTTTCTTTTCCATTTCAAAAAGTTTATCAGAATTTTTATTGATTGATTATTAAAGCTTGAGGAAATTTCAATTTCTGTAGAATATTTTGAAGTATGACACAATTCTTGTTGGTGTGATTATCTTAAATGAGGTTTGAGTACACGTTACAAATTATTTTTATTATTTTTCTACTTTTTTGGTAAATACAGTCAAAATGCTCACTTTAAATGATTAAATATTAAACAAAGTACATCAAGTAAATTAAGTACATCAAGTACATTGAATTTGTCTTCTATTTAGAGAAAAATCTTTGTTGTTAGAAGAACTATTTTTGGTTGGATATATTTAGTGACTTTAATAGACGTCGTGAACGTCTTAATCGAATTACATCGACAGTAGAACGTTGCACAGATTAAATTGATTTTGAACACTCACCTGCCTTTCGACCTTCACGATTCTCGATGCTAAACTAATCTTCGAAGCATACACGTCTCTTGCTTTCGAACCTTGCTTACCCAATATTTGATCTAACCTGTTTAATCGAGGGAAATGCAGATTAATATCGTGCTTACGATCGATTATCAACGTTCAAACAGCGCAATTAGCGAGCCAGTAAAGCGACTAAAGATGCAAGCATACCGGGATACATGCGAACAACGTGTGAATAATACAATATATCATTAATAAAAACATGGACGAAAAAGTAAATATTGTGCTGATAAAATTTCTAAAAAATATAATTGTCTATAAAGGAATTGCTGAAAAAATTATTAAAAAATTCTCGCCTAGTAACTAATTATAACTTTCGTTTAAAAACACAAACAATACCTACAAAATTACTAACGTGCAGCTATAATTTCTAAAATTACCACAAACCGGTACTATAGAAAAAGTTGTCATTACTTCTTAAATACGGATTGAATAGAGAAAGAAAGTTTTTTTGGAAATTATGAAGAGATTTACGGATCATTGTCTCAAGTTCGGTTTGCCGTATTCACACTTCTCTATCTCCCTAATTTTGTATAACGAAATTAAAGTAAAAGCGAAAAAATATATTGCGAGGGATTTGAATAAAACGAAATCTTTGTAAAGCGAATCGATTCCAGTGAGTGGGTTTTAACGATTCACGCACACGTGAGCCTGTCGCCAAAGGTGATCGCATTTCGAGACAGCAATAGCAATGTACATATATATAGATATGTAACGGAAATTATTCGGGGAGACGTATAAAAGCAGCTTGGCGAGAAATCAAAGGGGTTGTGTATTGGTGGGAGATCAACTATTGTATACTGCAGCATAAAAAGCGCAATACGACGGCGTGATATTAACACGGACAGCAGAAGCAGTAAAAAGTACTCTTGTCAACGTTAAGATATTCTACTCATCTGTCTAGGCAAAAAATATGAAAAATTAGTCTGATATAGAAAAATAAATATTCAAAACTAAAATTCTGTTTTATGTCATTCATTTTAAACAAATATTTTGAAATCAGTTTAAATGTATATTTTAAATTTTATTACATCATAAACGTTTACAAAAATAACTAAATTCATAATTAATAATTGTCCAACAATTAGTAATAAATTTGACAAATTTATATGAAAATCACATTTTACTGTTTCTACTGTCCAGCGAAGGAAAGCTGAATATATTGATATAAAAAACGAACGACTCGTCGTCGAGACTCGTGTTTTTATTTATATTTGATTTCATATATAATGGTTATATATAGCACGACTGCACCTGCGAGGCATCTGTACCTGAAGTGCAGATTGCGTACGCGATTCAGTAGATCGGCGTGGCCGGAGCTGTATTGTTCAATCACGTCCTTGACGTCGTAAGGTTTCAGGGCTTCCCTGAACTTCTTGCGGGCCACGAAGTATTTCAGCTGCGATCACGCCCCCGCGGTTTCCAGACACATCATCACACAGTTTACGCTGGCGCTTTGCTTTTGTTTGCTTTTGTTTGTTTAATTTTTTGTTTGTTTCTCTGTTTCATTGTTTGGTTATACTCTCTTTTCTAGATCTTTACTTTTGCAATAAGTGAATTTCCTTTTTGTGCACGGTAAATCATTACTAACGATTTCATCATCATGCCAGTTAAGTTTAAAAAAAAATTTTTTCTCAAAGAGTGCTATAAATTTTTTGTTTATAATCTTGATAGTTGGATCATGTCAGTAAGAACAACACACGCTAATTTCAGTTAATAGTTTAATATAAGTAAAAACTGAATAAAGTTGAGCACTGGTCTACCGTCACTTTATCTCTCTAACGTGTACAATGTACATGTTGCGATCGCGGCGAATCTGTCCCCGAGCTTTGGAAAAAGGTTTGCCTTCCCGAAGATACGGATTTGAGGGCTATACCGGATATGTCCGACGCTTTCTCTTATATGACTGTTTCCCTCATTTTCACCCTTCTACTCTAGGAAGTCTCTGTACCAACGCGCGGGGATCACGACTCGACTTTCAAAGAGAATATCAGGGGGGTGGGTCGCAGATTTTGCTGAAACATTAGGATATGTTCTCTTGTACCTCACAGAGAAGACTTTGAATGGTAAGAAAGTCTAACGCTTTACCAATTATGAGCTACAGGTGGATACGTTAAAATTGCAAATATATCTATACATATATAATTTTTTTAACATTATGTATGTGGGAAATACTAACGTTTACAGCTATATCTCACGATTGGGGCAGTGTTAGACACTATTTCCATGCAAAGTTTTCATTTTAAGGTACCATATAACGACCCAAACCCCTGACAATCTCCTCGTTAGACGCTCAGGACGTACAATACATAGGTGGAGCAGAACACAGAACACATAACACGTATCAAACTGCGCCCGACTCGAGTTTTTAATTGCCGGCTTCTCTCGGTTGTTCTCGCTCGCTTTATCGTATTTTCTTTGTTCCTTCTCTCTCTCCGTGGCTCTATACGACCGGCGCAGCTGACCTTTTGCAGTTGGCGAGTTTAGTGTCGCGCCCGATGTACGGTGCAGCGGCGCGAATTAGCGCGTCTTAAAACTTACTCGCGGCGACGGGATGGACTCGGAACGGAAGCGCGATATAATTTATGAGCTCGCGAATGGAGAGCACGGCTTTTCTGGCGCTTCTCGACTCTGCTGCTCATTGAGATAGCAAGGATAAATGGAGTGAATATGGACTGTGCGATTTATGTAAAGGAAAGGATCTTAATAGATTGTTCAAAAGTCCTGTCATTGTACTTTCGCAGTGCAAAATGGTGTAGTTGACAGTCCTCTTAAATTTTAAAGATAGAAAGATAACTATTTGTAAAATTATAATTTTTATATATTAATTAATTAGTAAATTTATTTATTTGCTAGACTATTTTCAATACGTAATTATTATTCATTGTTTAGGGGTTAAGATATCCGACTTTTACAGCAACAAGCAAAATTAATAAATATACTATTGAAGTTAATGAAATAACATAGCACAGGAGATTTATATCTATTACGCCAGTAGAACAAGGGCGTGGTTAGGTCAGACATTGAACTTCATATAGATATATTGTTCAG
This sequence comes from Gastracanthus pulcherrimus, assembly GCA_949152435.1. Classification (NCBI taxonomy): domain Eukaryota; kingdom Metazoa; phylum Arthropoda; class Insecta; order Hymenoptera; family Pteromalidae; genus Gastracanthus; species Gastracanthus pulcherrimus. The sequence goes on along the minus strand of OX424574.1, from coordinate 150,448,861 downwards.
TGTACTTTACCATTTAAACAACATTTTTTCTAATTTTGTTTCAAGTTTAAGAGGAACTTTCATTTCATTAGTTTTATTATACTACAGAAAAATTAAATTGGTTAATACAATGTTTGGTGCAAGTATTTGTTTCTTATTAAATATCTACTTTTAAGATTAAAAATACTACGATCATTTCAAACAAATACATACGCAAAAATTCAATCCTAATTCATTTTTGAATACAAGAACATTTGAACAATCGATCATCGTTATGACACTTATAGCTCTATCTACAAAGAATATGATCTTAGCTTACGACAAATGTAAAATCGTAAAATAAAAACTGAAAATGCTACCTACAGTAGTATAAAATTTGCGCGCGTTCTCCCTTCCTTTCCGTAATTACACGCCACCTGTAGAATGCGTGACACCGAAGTACGCGCGAGTATACACGGAGAAAATCACGAAATCTAGCGACCCGTGCAATAAAAGTGGACGCGCGAATTCGCCGCACGAGTTGTCGGTTGTGTGTAAGGGAGCTAGGTACGCGCGCGCGCTTATATCCGATTGGCAAAATGCGGCATCGCTCAAACTATTACTCACGAACGACATGGCTAGACAAGCAATTTCACATTGACATAGACACACGCACGTTACACTGTTACACAATTAGACAGAGGCAGTTATCGTTAGAGAAGATGAGGCTTTAGTTGGTGTTTCACCGGATCGGAAACATATATAGAGAGAGAGAAAGAATGATGACATTTTGATAGTATTAGGAGTTTAAAAGGTTGGGTTGTTACACAGACGATTGAGTAGTTATCTGAAATGCATTTTCATATTTTGTACAAGATTTACTCATAAAGGAACGATATTTCATTTTTGATAATAAAACTTGTTAATTTCATTGCGCTTATTGTAGTTATATAATTATATTTGTCAATCAATATTTTCTTTAGAAGACTGTATCCGAAGTCGGTCAAATATCGATATTTTTAAGGTTTAACTTGATAGATAGGTAGTGTAATTTTTAAAATTATTTACATTATATTTCAAAATATTTTATGCACATTATTAAATTTCTTATTGCATTGGTGAAGGATAAATCATGTACAAAATTGATAATAGCAGACTGTTAACGTCAATCTCAAACGATCATATCGGCGTATGCAAAAGGATTTGTCAATAGAAGGGAGTTATCCGCACGTGTTCTTGCAGTTCGTACGAATAAATCTGAGATATGCACACAGACATTAGCACATGGAAGAGACAGAAGATCGATCGAACGGGGCATCAAAGAAGAGAGGCAGACTATAACTCGCGTCACACAAAGTGCGCACGAGAGGGTGAAACTTTGGTCGATATAATTGAAGACAAAAGGACAATGGCATTACGAAATGTGACGCGCATCTTCGTGATAATTGACGTCATAAGTTCTTTGTTGAGTGAATGTAATTCCAATGAACTGCTTTGTTATAATCGAATATAAGCTACTGTATAGATAACAAGTTTTTGACAAATTCGTCTAAATTGAATCTTTTGTTAAAAGAAACAGTACAAGTTTGACAAATTTGATTTATTATCGCTTATTGTAATTGTTTCAATTATCATTAAAGCCATAAAAGTTTGGAGAATAAAGTCAATGTTTTATTGATTCATTAGCTATATATATTATCTTTACCAGTAAATCTGGTAGAAATCTTGATGCTCGATAAGAAAATCATAGATTTGATCTTGTTAATTTATAGAAAAATTACTTTAAATTTATCCGAGAAAGTTCAGGTCAAAGTTTAAATTAGCTATATCTGAGTAGCGATGTACGAGATATGCAAAGCAACTTCAAAGAAAAACATCAGAGGGGAATAAATGAGATATATACGAGGGACACCGCGAAGGAAAGAAATAAATAAATGAGTTGCGCAGGAAAGCCATCGAGAGGAAGAGCGAAGAGATAAATCGAGAGTAGGTGAGAGGTGGAAGAGATATGAAACATGGGATAGTAATGAAAGGTAAAAGTGGGTTGGGAAAATAGGTATATATATTAAGACAGAGAGAAAGAGAAAAAAAAGAGAGAAAGTGCGAACGTGACAAGAATAAGTGCATTACAAAACGGAGACCCATATATATCCCAGGTCCCGCGCGAAATAGTCATTGTATAGTAAAGATGAGAATCTGTTACCATCCCAACCACTTAAAAACAGAAGATATCTTATATAACCCTTCAAAGCGCTCATAAGTTGCCTTCATTTCGCGGTACCTTCAAGTTTGACGCGCTGCGCGGGATTTGAAAGTTTCAGGAAATGTAAATTGCACGCGGGATAGGTCAATTCCGAGATAACCCGAGCAAATGCAGGTACATATTTATATTCGCCGACTCGATCAGTTGCGAGCGCTTTGAAGAGACAAAAGGCATATATACACCTCAAGTTTTATACTCGCATAAAGACCGTGACACAAGGGCGAGCGCAGCAAGTCGCAGGAGAGATGCCTGAGAATATTACACGAATATTTCATCGAGTTTGTTCCGAGTTGAACATGTAGTTCCTTGGCGTAAATATTGCGCGAGAAATGCTTTTGAGATACGAGTACTTTCGAATTCGTTTTCTCACTTTGCTCGATATTGCATTCGAGATTCTGTCGCGATGTTATTACTCAACAAACTAGCATTACATGGTGTAAATGAAAAGTCTAATATACGTTACTCTAGCAATATAATGTGTGATGTTTTGCTATTTCTACGTCAACAAACGTACATACGGTATTTATTTGCAATGTTATTGAATACGTTTGCGGAACACTATTTTAAACGGTTATTACTTTTTAATACTACAATAACTATGTGCATTTAGGAAATAATAAGTGTTAGGACCTTAAACGAAGTAGAATGTGTTCTTTATTTACTTGTTTTATAATTTGTTGTCAAATAATATGATAGGTAATCAAAATTTATGAATAATTATTGCATAAAAGTTTATTTATTTATCAGTGGACTATATATGTGGCTTCGAAAAACCAATTAACAAATTAATTACGAAAAATGGATTTAAATTCTTTTTTCCGGGAACCTACAGATGTGCAATAATGAGTATGAAAATGCTGCGTAGTTATCGTTAATACTTAAGGTTAAAAATACCTCAAAAAATTTGTTCGTTACTTTGCAAAAAAGGTCAATAGTCGCTAAATTTAAGAATGCCGTACTCTTTCAGTGACTATTCCACTTCGCGATAACCCGGAGTGACATTTATACGACATTGATATGTAGCACACAGCGAAAATTGTACATTTTCAACAGGCCGCAGCCCAACGAATCGCCATTCATATATATATAACATTCCATAGAAAAATCAAGATTCATGATTGGACTCGCGAGAATAAGGTCATGCAGGAGAGAAGTCGCGCGCGCGCCACCGCCACGTCGAAAGGGAGGGCGTAGGTATACGAGGGTGTAGCTTCTGGGCGCGTTGTGTGCAGTGCATGTGTGTGCGCGCGATGTCGATCCTCGCGTCGGGGACGTGCTGGCGCAATAATTCTCAGGGTCTCTCCTCGTCGAGTTTGCCGTCGGGACGTAGGAAAAATAATATAACCGCGCGGCCGGGAAGAAAGAGAAGCGAGGGAACGAGACAAGGAGGGGACCGACAGTGAAATAGAGCTTTTGTCAGTGGAGTATAGAGAAGAAAGAAAAGAGAGAGAGAGAGAGAGAGAGAGAGAGAAAGAGAGAGAGAGAGAGAGAGAGAAAGCGAGGGGTACCTAGTTTGGATATTTTTCACGCGACCGAGTAGGTCGACATGGCCGGCGCTGTATTGCTCGATCACGTCCTTAACGTCATACGGCTTCAGTGCCTCTTTGAATTTGCGCCTCGCCACGAAGTACTTCATCTGGCATAAGTACGGACAATTTCACACGGTTAAACCACCCGCTGTACATTGTGTTACATTGTGACCCAAACTAGATGTTTGTGTGTGTATGAGTTCGTTATGGAGATTGTTGCAGATGACGATAAGTAATCACATATTTTCATGCGTTAACGGAGATATACCTTTAGTATAGCGCGGAAAAGGAACTTGCTCGAATCGTTCGATATTCTATTGGAGAAAAAAAAATAATTGCCTGTTTAAAACGGAAATCATAAATAAGAAGAAATTCAACAAATAGAAGAGAGCTTTTTCTTATTCCAAGTGCCACTTTTCGAATGCTGATTTTCCAACCGTAATTTCTTTTACTTTTTCTTCTCTACGGAGCAAGAAAGGAAATTGCATTTCACATCATTAAAGTAAACAAGATTTGTGTTACAATTCCATATTTCAAGCATGAAGAACTTTAACATAATAAGGTGCGGAAGCAAATTAGTATGATTTATTTAGCAACCATAATCTGTAAATCTTAGTAGTACTCTTAACAATAAATGTTCTTTTACCTCAGAAAGGAAAATAAGCATGAATATATGTTGTTATACACAAAATAACTATAATTAACATTTAAAATATGTGATTATTTATCGCATTTAGTAAATCTTTGATCGTTTGTCAAATAATAATTTATTGTTTAGTGTATTAAATAAATACAAAATACGTGCATTTACAGTGCATAATATATTGAATAAATCATACAAAATGTTATGTATCACATGTTTGTAAATAATCATATGAATGTATATTATATGTGTAAAAATATTTATAAGAATTTAATTTCAATAAAGGTACCATTGGCAAAGAGAACAACGGTGAAAAATATATCCGATGCGGGGGAAGTTTCTGATAAGATTTACATGGAGAGCATATTTATAAATTGATTTACAAGTTTTATACGTGTAGAAAAAACCTATTAACGTCGTTGTATATACTATATGAAGGTATAATATGGATATATGGTAGCAATAAGTCTTATTGACACATAATATTAAACTTGTATTTCAATTACTAAAGATTTTTCCCGTGTAAATCTTACAGAGAAGCTGCCCTTACTGCGGCCATATTTATTAGTTCATCCAGAATCTACTAGTGTATTGCAAATTTAAACTCCCGATTGTACCTTCTCCATTTGTAAGACCACGAATTTTTATCATAATTGTTATCTCCTTAAATAATAACTGACGCATCAATGCATTTCTCTGTGAATGTAAGTCGAACCGTGGATTTATCATTTGACAAACAATGTGTATTTTAGTGTTTACTCAACTATTGTTGTGTTACTGGACGCGGACTGATTTGTGTCTGAATTAGATAACCTTTTGTCGACCGCGGTTATGGTAACCTTGTCGAACTTTGAAAATTCTCTAGACGTCTGGTCACTTCGACTTTGATTTGACAATAAGAATTACAGTTGTTTTTTTCATTGTTTTGCGAAAATAAATTATACGTAGTTTATGCAAATATATTTTCTTTAATCTCTTAAGCCCGTTTGGTAATTCCTATTGTGCACATGACCAGATGACTAGAGAATTTCCTAAAAATATACTGGAATACGTAATTCCATGAAGGATCTTTAGCAACCATCAAAAAAACATCGATTTTTAAAGCAATATTCGATAAAACTTTACATATAAAAATAATATATAGTTTTACAATGCAATTTGTTCAAGATTTGATAAACATACAAATAATCAAATCCTGAACTGAATAGTTTCATCTTAAATCGTTGAAGATAAAGTTTCATCGAATATTGTCGATGCTTTTTTGTGTGCAATTGATTAATATTTAATACTAATAACAACAGTGACAGAGGGGTACCAAAAGAAACAAGAGGGTGAAGGTTCAAGAGTTAGAAGCGAACAAGTTGTAGCTACTCACCTTTCGAATCGCCCTTATTGCGCCCTTGTGCTGACTTGTCAGCTGGACGCAGCGAGGCTCCTCGTCCTCATCTGTTGGCAAATTTCAAAAATCATCATTCGTACCACTCCAGAATCATCGCTTCCATCACTACGGATTCCCGTGCATTACGTTCACTAATACGTTTCCTTAATCTATTCGTAATATAAAGGATGTTATACAATGTGGTCGCAGAGCACTCGCATACGTCTCACTCAAAAACGAACCAGCTAATACTTGTTCTTTTTTTCTGTACGCAACGGCGCGCAACTCATTGGTGGAGCAAGGAAGTGATACCTTGCTCTGTGGTGTAAATAGGCTAATTCACTATTTCATCCCGTGAAGTGCACGTACAAGCTGCAAAGACTTTACAAATGCCAATATCGCAATTCACAACATATTTATCTCCATTAAGGTGCTTCGATATCATCAATATCACCATTATTATTAGGTTCACACGTGCCATGCTTTTGGGGAAAGGGATATAGGGACAAAATTAAGCGGTGGCTTCTCATTGGCGTTTCTTAAAACATCCTATTTTGAAAGTAACTTATTTCATAATATATGTAGTTCAATAAAAAACCTTAATTAAATTTTAAAAGAATCAATCTCAATATCAATATTTTATACTAAGAAGTATAATTTTTGAAAAAAAAAACTAAATTATAAACAAAATTTTATTCTTTTATAGATAAGCAATATTGGTTTTTATATAATGATGTTTATATATTATTAAGTTTATATATACATGTATTTAATAAGTTTATAACAACGACGATATTACAGTATAGTTATTCTGCATCGCATATTTTCGGATGTTTCTGAAAAAAATTGACATAGTGCAACATAGTGGCACACCCAGTAATCGCAAACGATCCTGCCTGTGGTCATAAAACGTATCCCGAGATAGTTTTTACGAGCGAGCAAGTTCATTTTTTTTGTACATCATTAAATTATTTTTGCCTGAGAAGAAAAGACTATGCAAACAAAAGATTATGAGCTGAAAATTAGGTTGGAAACACCGTTAATCTATGTCTTTCACAATGTTTGTTTCATTCATTTCCATTTTATTAGTATTTTTTTTCTTTTAATTTATTACCCTTAACCCACTTTCCCAAGCTATAATTTTTGCTCATTATTAAGAAGTAAATTAATAGCTACCTCGAAGCAACAGCAAGTTCACGACTCATCGCTAAATACTTTCTTCACTTTTTAATTTGGCATATAACTTATATTATGCTTTGAAACTTTTTCCAATATCGCGGATTTTATAATTGATTATTAATCTTCGTACTGACATGATTTTGGTAATAAAACTTTAAAAGCTCGATCCATTAAAACGTCAATTATAAAAGAGAATTTAACGACCACTCACTTTACTGTTTTTTGTCATAGCAATTACTTTATTTCCTAATACATGTACAGGATGTTCGCAAGAAGCTGGAAAAGATTTGGCGTGAAGGACAGGAAAAAAAGGTTCTAGCAGAAATCAAAGCAGCAATAATAAGTGCATTTGCAACAAAAACATCTGTGAAGCTGCATTTGCTAAAAAGCAACGCAAACTTTGTCAAACAAAACAAAAGAATTAAGCAATCCGACTTGACTGGATTTTTAGAGTACTCTGCTGTCGTCGGTTCGATTTCAATGTTAGAGTTTAGGGCTTTTGTGGATACTGTACAAGTCGCATTGATACTCTTCAAACTTGTTGTTAGACCGATGCATTAGTGTTACAAGTGTTCGGTGATGCATTTGAGTGATTCAGAAACGCGATGACTCAAACTAACTATTTATAATATTGATAAAACAATAATAAGGCTTTATATAATTACTTAATAAATATACTATTTTAATTTAAATAATTAATAATGTTGTTGATGATTTATTAAAATTTTAATTGAAATAAATACAATTATCAGATAATACTCATAGTTAGTATGACCGCATAATTCTCTAGTTCCGCGTGCTTTATCTACTTTCTTATTCTACGACAAGTCACGAATTTTTGTGTAACGTGATATATGTGCATAAGTACAAGTGTATCAACGTTGGTGATTACAACTAAAAATAATGTAAATAACTGAAACATTCGTCTAACACGATGCTTCGACAAAATAATCAGTCTTCCAATTTCTCACGAAATAAGCACATAACATTCAACTAAACAGTAACCTGTCTTATATAAGTACGTAAAAAACAACATAAACACATGAAATCTCGCTTATTTTAGCGCGTTTATGAAAAACGATTGAATTAAAAATAATAAAAACGAATGATGAAAATAAAAAGAAAATAAGAAAGATGAAAGTTTACAAATACTGTCGAATGTTTTGAATGGTTTTGACTATTATAATATTAACAATAAAGAAAAAATATTATAATCGCAACATTTTCCTGAAACATTCTTCATTACTTCAACAATGAAATTATTTGTCTGAAAGTAAATGCAAAACGTCCCAAAAATTATCCCACAGCGAACATCTACGTGAAACTTTGCACGATCGACAAACGACCGTCATCCCTGCCAAATCAAAAAAACAAAACCATTCAAAACAGTCGCAAACAATTGTAAAGCCCTCGACTCGAAGGAGTTCGCGCGGTATAATTCCATCGCGCGGTATAATTCCATCGCTCGGCGGCGCCCCCCCCCACTCTCTCTTACCCCCGTGAGCTTCATCTCCTTGCAAATGCGACTTCTCGTGCATTTGCATGGACCGAGGCTCTCTCGCGGGGCATTATGCACGAGCCACCGCCTCCTACTCCCCCGTGCCTATATACACGGCTGTAAATCCAACGACGACAGCTTTCGCGCTCGCGTTCGTATATGACCTACGTGCAACACGCACACACCTACATAGAATCGCTCGCGAGAAGTCGTCCCGAGTTTCGTATAATATAGCTCGGCAGGCTCGTCAAAGTCGCGACGCGTGCGCGAGAGGGAACAAGATGTTTCGTCGCTAAGCGCCTATCTCGGTAATTAATTGCATCTGCAGCGAGCTCGAGCTCTCGCGCCGTGTACGTGTAACGAGACAGGCTGCAGCGGCGATAATTGAACAGCCGAAAGCGGGTCCTGGGGTTGCGCGCGCGCTCGACGAGACACTCCTGCGGTCACGTCCGCGAGATTTTCGCTATCCTCTTCAGGCGCCTCTCCTTTGCGCTTGTATCGTTAATGCCGAAATTCAAAGTATGCAACCGCCTGCGTGATCTGAATTTTAAGACGCGGTCGTTGCACTTTCTCTTGTGGATCTGGAAGAGGGAGATTTTCGAGTGGATATCATTATTATTATGCTCAAGTAAAATAATTGTATATCTGATGTGATTATAATAATGCCAGGCATTGTTATGAATATTTTAATACTTTTAGTCTGGTCGTGACTAATGTGTTGTTTTTTTAATAGTCTGCTGATTGCGTACTATGACTTCTTTGTGTTTTTTTCCTTTATTCTTCTGACCTGAATGTAAATGCCATGTAATAATGCGTGGCTCGTAAAATAAAGACTGTGTAATATTTTCAATTGAACACGTTGTAAGTAGCTGTTGGCTAAGAGAAATGACCAATAAATATACATTTGTCATCTCATTTGTTAGATCACTAGGCAGTCAAACATTGCCATATGCACATAAATAATAAGCGACTATATTAGTTTCTTTGATTTAAAGAGCAGGCAACAAAGGCGCAGCTAAAGTTTTGTGCACCTTTAAAATATTCCGCAAGTTCTTAAGCGAAGGATTTCACTAGAAAAATCTTATTTTGCAAAAGAATTTTTAAAATATAAAGTTAAATAAAATAATGCAAGAATGTAAACTAATCTTGGCATTACAATACAAAGAAAACGCGCGCTAAATTCGCGTTTGACGAGCCTACCGAGCATTTCGTAAGCTAAAAGTAGCATACGCAATTACAAAACTAAAACTAAAACTAAAACTATATGTAATAATGAAAAAAAAACGAAGCAGGACCGGATCGAGGATATTGGGGCTCGGAAGTGCCATGTAAAATAAATCCAATATATGTAACAGTGCCTAAATGTAAATAAATTTTCTAAAATAAAACCATCAATGTGTTTGTCAATAGGGAAAAACTTAAAATCAAATTCGACTTGAGCGCAAAAATAAAGAAGAACAGTTTGCTAATTAAATAAATAAAAAAAGATAATAATAAACTGCATTATTATGACAGCCGAGTGAAAAGTTTCGCAAGAGAAGGCCCGCCGAGCCCCGTCTTCGAGGCAAACCTGGTTTTCGAGTTATTATGAAGCATTTTAGTCAAGTGAAATATTTTGTATATTTTATTGCCGTGTGGATAACCCATGAAAAAATAATAGATTATATTCGTGGATGGTGTCAAAAGCTGGATACAAAATTATTGACTAAATATTATATTAGAAATACATATGTTTACTGATTATTGACCAATAACAATCGAAAATTGGGTACTAACGATCGAAACGTCGTACTCAACGTAAAATGCTTCATAAAAAGAGAAAGAAAAATCGGAATCTGAAATAAAGATAGAGAGAAGCGAAGAGAGAGTTGGCGAGAAGAGAAAAAGAAAGTATAAAAAGTGATAGAGAGAGAATGAGAGAGTGAGAGAAAGAAGGAGCGATAGAGAAAGAACGAAAGAGAGAGAGAGAGAGAGAGTAGAGGTGCGTGCTCGCTAATAATTCGTACTCTTCTCGGAGGTCGGAGACGCGTTCGGGGAGGTCGGCGATCCAAGGAGCTCCGGCAGCGGGGGCAGCGGGGAGACTAGGCCCGCGAGGGCGAGCGGCAGGGTCGACGAGGTCTCGCCGAGCCGGCCTATCAGCCCGTCGATGCGCAGCTCGCGCAGCTCGAGGGTAGAGGAGGATCTCCCAAGCCGGTACTTGACTGCTGCGCAATGCCGCCACCGCCGCCCGAGAAAAATTACCAACTCAGTCAACTCGCTCACTTCTTGCTCCTCGTCCGCGTCGTCAACGTCGTCGTCGTCGTCGTCGTCATCATCATCATCGCTGTTGCGCGCACGAGTGCTGCGATATCCTCTTAGAGAGACCTTCGCGCTCTCGTGGCTTTTCGTGGGTATGTAGGTGTACACACTTGGCTCGGGGATATTGCGCGGTAAGAGCAGACCAGTAGACGAGTATTTGCTTTATTTACGAGTAGGGTCATTTTTTTTGCTGTTTATTGGCTTTTAAGTGAGCTGAGGGATAAGCAACTGCTGAAGTTTGAAGATATATGAAAATATATATTTGATGATGAGTTTTTTTTAAATTTATATAAACAGTGTAACGTAAAATTCTGGTGGAATTTGCAAGAGGTGTGAATCCCTTTTTTCGACCGAAATTCCTGTTTTTGAGAGCAATTTCTATTGGATTGGCTCGAAACTTTCAGGATCTCTTCAGAATCTCAAACCGTGCATAGAAGATTTCACAAAATTTTAAATATTTAATTTTGCATAATAATTAAATCGCATTCTTTTTATCAATTCTGCTTCACTCATAACGAGAGTTAGCACCCTGTGGGAGGCGATTCCTGGTACCTAAAAATGAAACATAGCACCCGTAATCTTTTCCAATGTGCCGCTGTTCTCGAAATATGAGATATTTTGCTTCAAATATGCGTTATTTTAATGAAAAAATGTACCTCTCCTTTTGAAAACAACGCTGCAAGTTTTTATAGTAAAAAACTGGTAAGAAAAGATCAAAATAGTAGATGGGAAGAACTACACTTTAAGCTTTGTTTCAAATACAAATATTATTCTTATGCAAAGTTATTAACATTTGAAGATGATGTTCAAATATGCATAAATATTCAATGAAATTTAACTCTTAAATTCAATGATTTTTCCTGCATTTTAAACCGTAATTTTTAATTGTCAATAACTTTGCACCAGAATAATTATTTAATACGAAACAAGGCTTAAATGTACCTAGTTCTTTTCACTTTCTTTTATTATCTCATAGGTCAATTATTTTAGAATAAAAACTTGAAGAGTTGTTAACAAAGGAAGAGATACATTTTTTCAATAATATAACGCATATTTCAAATAAAATACCTCATATCTTAAGAACAAGGACCCAGTGGAAAATATGACGGGTGCTAGACTTCATTTTTAGGTACCAACTCCACAAGTTTGATAAAAAATCGTTTTCGACAGGGTGTGCACTCTCCATGTCAGTTTAAGAAGAAACTTTGAAATAAAAATACTTCCTGGAAGTTTTAAGTCTACCAAATAAAAATTGCTCTCAAAATAGTGCGGTAAGAGAACTTTGGTCAAAAAGAATGTTTGTAATTCATGGAATCCACCAAGCTATATTTGAAGATATGTAAATCAACTTTTGTAAACCTTAAATTGACACGGATTAAATAATTCTTTACGTAAGAAAAGTTTCAGAATGCCTTCTTATCAAAATTTTAAAAGAGAATGTTAACAGATACATTTTTATGTTTTTTCATGCTTTAACAGGTGTTTATACCCTATTACTAATAAATGCATATATAATTTCCTCGTGCTCGTGTGTACATTCAAAAAATGAAAGTAATAGTATATCATAAGTACAGTTTTTAAATATATTAACGCTAATTTATGTAATAAGCAACAAGGTACCATTTTTTAATATACAATAAAAATCGTAATGAAAAAATGTATTCTTTTAAAGTTCTTCTATTGGTCTCTCTTATCGACAATCATCCAGATTCGATAGATGGCCAATCGATAATCAGTATTCTAGCATTCTTTATTCTTTCTTTTTATCTTTCGTCTCCTAGTTCTATTTACAAAAACTTTCTATCTCTAGCATTTTTACTTATATTCATTTCAATTCATCTGGAATATCATCCTGGATTTTGATACATTCAGTTGGCAAGAAGGAAATTTTGCCTTTTCCTGGGACGAAGAGATGAGGAATACCTTTTTTTGCTCGTGTATGTGGATTTTAGGAAATTTATGAATGAAAGGATCTGTACAAGTTGCATGAATATGCTCCGGGGAAAATGAAAGGAATGGCTGGCTGGGGAATTCGTTCTCTCGTTACACGAGCGCGCAATGGTATTTTAAATTGCGTACCTCTCTAATACATGAGATAGTTCGCGGTATCGAGTAGAATTTTTCTCTTTTAAGCGTGCAGAAAGTTATTTAAACAGATGCTTTGTTTATATTGCTGTTTGAAATAGCAAGAATAAAGTGTGTTAAATACTTAAATGCATAAAGCTGAAAGCAATTAAGAAAATCGGAATGTATATAATAATTGCTGTCTAATTTTGATCAACTGTGAAATAAAATATCAGCAAATTACATACTTGTGAAAGTCAATATTCTTTTTTGTTATATAATTTTAATAAAAACTAGTTGATCTAATGATTAGTAAATTTTTAAATATTATTTTAAAGCGAAGCAAAAAACAGCAAACAAATCAAATAAAAATCCAATCTCAATAAGCATTTGAGTAATTATTTACGAAAAGTGTAGATAAGAAATGCTAGTTAAATTTGTCAGTGTATTATCAGTTTAATAAGCAAAACTCATTTCAGAATACCATTCAGCGCACGCGAATGTAGAATTAACCGTGAAAACCTCCGGCCCACACTGAACGCTGCTGGTTGAACAGAAAAGTGAAAATTTCAGAGAAAATGGAGCATTATATAGTCGCGAAGCAAGAGGGAATTGAATGAATTTTTGCTATCGTTCTCCGCGAATGCAAGCGCGCAGCATCGGTTACAACGCCGGCGCCAGGCAACGAAGTAATATCGCCGCGAGACGCGCGGCCAGCACAATGGACTACTCACCGTCGGAATTTCTTTTTGACAAGGCCGTTTCCGTCACGGAATCCTCCGAGTAGCTGGCGTTTAATTGTCTGCTGGTGGTGATGCCGCCGCCGCCGCCACCACCACCGCCGCCACCACCGCCTCCGCCGCCGCTCTGCTCGTTACTGTTGTTATTGTTGCCGTTGTTGTTATTGCTGGTCGGCTGACCACCTAGAAATCGAGGCGATTGGCGTGATTATGAATGCTTTAACGCCCTATTTTTCGCCGACATCCATTGTTTTTTTTTCGGTGGTATAAGCACAACTTTTCTAGGCAAATATAAATTCGGGTAAAATTACTTTTTACAATGAATGTACAAAATATTTTTTCTCTTATATAATTGGGTATACTTGAATGGCTTTCAAAAACTTTATTAATCGAACATTTAGAATATGTATTTTATATTATAGTACTTTTTTATTATAAAATAATCTATTAATATATTACAATATTACAAGAGAAAATTGAGTTAAAAAACTGGATATTTCCAAATGGCCGAGAATGCTCTGGAAAGAGACTACGACCGAACCCGACGTGAGCTTTGGCTCAAACTAAGGTGTCGTAATTACGTTTAATAACAGTGAATCAGATGTAGCAAATCATGTGATTATATAGGCATAGCGTCACGACTGCACAGGTGTAATGTTCTAACTTGAAGCTCTTTTGGCGACAAAAGCAGGAATTAAAATTTTCAGTAACTTCAACACTGAACTTATTCTAATTAATTATTTCTAGAACAATTGAATTTCATCATTAAACAATAATGGTTCAATAATGGAAGTAAACGGTAACATGAATGCAATTTTGAAGAATAATGAGAATTCGTTATTAAAAAACGTAGAATGAAAATAAGACAACGTAGGAAGAAAAACTCACCTAAATTCTCGGCCGAGGCGATGAGATCCGCGAAGCCCCGGGTAACGTTTCCGCGCTGACTCTGGTAGCCCTGATGAACGAGTTTGTGAAGGCTAGGACTGTGCAAAGACGTGCTCTTGTGCCGCCGAATCGTTGGCAGCCGGCTGACAAATGATGCATTGTGCTTAAAGCTAGAAGAGGGTCGACTACTAAAATACCGAAAAAACACAGTTTGCCTTTAATGATCATCGTCTAGATTATGCTTTATAAACTCTTTGGTCTTTTTTTTTAAAGAATCATATAGCGTCCAAGCGTTCAGAGCGAAAGCTTCGTCGTAACTAGAAAGTAAGTTGCAGTTTAATTACGAAAGGATCAAACAAAGCATAGAACTCAAACGCGATCTTGCACGTCTGCTGCAAACAAAATGTATTGTAAGGCGCAATTAGGTATTGTTCATGCCATGTCATTATAATTTAAAGCAACAGATAATCGCTTTTAATTAAAAAAATGTTGTAGCTATCCGCGATCGAACAATTCTTTGAAAATTTTATATACAGATTTTAAGTGTAATAATGCAATAACGGCGAAATCAGAAACATCTACTTTCAAATATTTAAAGCATTATATTACGTATAGTATTTCGTTTAACACAACGGCTTATACAGAAATTAAGTTTATAACTCATTTTTATTATTTTTTTAATAATCAAATCTAAAATTCTAATAAATTATTTGCAAATTAAAATAAAATTCTGAATAAATAGTGTTTTCAAATTTTATTTAGTTTTTACTTGGCGTACATCACTAAAGAAACCTTGTTCGATCAAGAATAGCACAGTTGCCTGTAAGCTTCGTATTTTTTCAATTATAAAATTGTAGCTGAATGAATTGCGCAGAAAAGTTGGCAAAGAAAAAACTGTGAATATATTCGTAAGCGCGCAGCATTTGATTGTGCGGAACGGAAAGAAGATTTAATAAAAATGCCAAACCTGGGCGGACTTGGCAGCGGAACTTGATGAATTTTCCAGGTCGCTATGCTCATGCTATGCTCATCGGCCGCGTAACACCTCCAAAGGGCCTGAATTAAACTGGCAGCCGGCTGTCTTCGGCGGATCATGTGTTTCTGGCGCTGCTGCTGCTGGACTTTCAGGGCGAATCCCGAGCCCAGAATTCCCTGTTACGTCATTCGTGCTTACATCGGTTTCTCAATGTTGTTTTTTTCAATTAGCAATCATTGAATTGGCAACAGTCCATATTGGATATCAGTGTTCAAATATCAATTTTAAATTATTAGTTTGGTTACAGGCTATTTGAAGGTATGTAAAGATGTACTTATACTTATTGACTTCTGGCTGCTTATTTATATTATTACAAATATTTAACGGGCATTATTTATCCATTTACATTTCAAGTACTCTCGTTAAATAGATAATTTCTTAAAACTGATTTTTTTTTCTCGATTTATGTATAGAGAAACATTTTTAATGAACTATTTTGTCATCAGCTATCAAAATTGTTATTTATGTTAGGAGAGAAGTATACGCGAAGTGGCGTAGTATTTTAGAGAATTCATTTAGGCTCACATTAGTTAAAAAGAATTAGATTTATATCATTCAAAATAGTTGTGATATCTTAAGGAAATGGACAAAATTTATTTTAACTAAATCATGACGTTAGAAGTGTAAATATTGACAATATTAAAAAATTCTATTAACACAATAGAATTTTCTTTACTTTTCAGTTAATTTTAATATTTTGGGGCTTATTTTCTTCTTTAAACATTTATCTACAAATACACCATTTATAAATTATATATTAATTTAACTTAAAGGAGAAAAGACTAATTGTTTATGCAGAAAAACGTTTTTTATGTAAAAGCTCAGGAGCAATTTATTAATTACACGAATAAAGATTTTTTTATTATTTACTTAATTTATTACAATTACTGAACAGTATACTTATATCCAAGTTAGAAATATATTAAACGTACTGTTGAATATATAAAGTTTAAAGAAAATTATAGATTAATATTGTTAAATTAGGGAGGGGAGGGTGGGGTCATGGTACACGTAACGTAATTTTATAGGGCGGGGGGAGGTTCGAGTAACGTAACAACATGTTACAGGGAGGGGGTGTCAAAAATACTAATAATTAGCGTTACATAAAATGAGAATGGTCCCTACATATATAATTACATACGATGACATATAATCACATATACTAACACATGTCAAAGAATTTCGTGTAATCAGATGTAATAACATGTAATAAAATCCATATTATTCTATATCACGTAATTGCATGTACGTAACTTATACATGTGCGCCATTTTTACTGGAGTATTTTTATAGTATTTTCATAGTGCAATTATTGATATGTGTGTACCTAACAATTAGAAAACATTTTGTTTTAAGAAATATAATCGATAAAGTTTTATTTAATAGGTGCGACACAATACTACTTCTTCCCTACTTTTTGATAGCAGTGCCAGTGAAATTGGCGAAAAAAAAATGAATCGAGCGTCATATTAGAGTATTTAATCTCGATTCAACAGGGTGATATCTCAAGCAGAATATAATAGAAAGTAGAAAATAATAGTCAAATTATAAAGGACTTACAGCTGGTAAGGCGAAGAACGATATCCCGAGGAGTGCGCAGAAGGAAGCGATAACTTTGCCTTGCCAGGTTTTTGGCACGGCATCGCCATAACCCACCGTGCAGAGTGTGATCTGGAACAATTCGTTAAGATTGACACGCAAATATTCGGCCAAAGTTATAGACTTTGGTCGTAATGTAATTGACCCCTTTTTCTGTTTTTCTTTTTCTGATTTTTCTGTCTTATTATGCGCTGTTATGTTTCATGTCAATTCTAATATAGTATATTATGACACTGTTGTGGGAGATGGTTTTCCACCTTGCTCGAGGGTTTTCGCACGAGCAAAGCGAGTGAGAAAATCGAGCAAGGTAGAAAAACACCTCCCACAACAGTCTCATACGATATTTTATAGCACAACAACCTCAAAATCGACAATAAAGTTGGCATTTTGAGGTTAGTGTGCTATAAAATTATTTACCCTGTCTGATAGAAAATTGTTTAGTTTTATCGATAATTTTAGATTGGTCTCGATAGTTCTACACAGATCTAGATAACCTTTTATACCAGGGATTCCTTAAAACTAAATTATTTTAAGTTTGCTTCACGAGTGAACTTGTATAGGTTTTATAGGTCATTGATGACGAAAATCGTTTACTTTTTATATTTATAATGGCGTAACAAAAAAAGCACACCGAAAATTAAAATTTTAGTAAGTATTTGACAGATTGTCAAAAAAACAATTTGTCTTAATGAATTTTACTTTTTATAAACTGCGCAAGTACCTGAAAAGTCTATTCAATCTATTGACAAGTGCAGAAAAAGGTTAAAAAAATAGTTGAAAAGATGCTCTTTCTGCCAGACTGCGAAGCATTGAATAATCGAATTTTTTCTCGCGTAAGATATCACGAAGGCTTGAAAGCGCGTCTTTGAGTCGAGACTACACATGCAGCTGGCAATCTTTAGCTTTGAGAGCGCGCGCGACTGCTACGCAGCCTTTAGTTCTATATGTACGCGCGTCGGTAATTAAATTCCTCTTTGATACTCCAGCAGAGACCTGGAATCTCGCGATTTCTCAATTAATTATCTGAAATGGAATATCTTGTTTATTACAGATTTTGGGAAAAAAGAATCAAGCATTAATTTCTAATTACGCAGATCAAATGTTTTTTATATCTATATCATAAATTATAATTACTGATCTATGTGTACAATTTTCAGAAATAAGTACTTTTTTAGATTTAAGACAAAAGTACATTTATAAGAGCAAATATTTCTTTTGACCTAGAGAGTGTAATTTTGATACAGAATTGCAGTACTTTATGCTTGAGAATTGCTCAAAAGAGAACGAATTCCGTCTTTTATAGAAAGAAATTTCCATGACACTGTACCGAGAAAAAATGCAACAAATTATAATCGCGCTTCTTACCCAATTGCAATCTTCTTTCTTACTCTTCGTTTTGTCATAAAATGAAATTAGTTGATATTTTGCTTCATCTCACAATTACGAGCATAAAAAGAAAATAAAACATACTTTGAGTAATGTAGTCAATAATCATTGATTTTGATACAAAGTATACGATGGAATAAGCAGACAAATAAAAGAGAAACAGAGAAAGATTTTGCTGGGAAGGCAGAGTAGCGTGCTAGTTATTTACTTGTTGCGCGTTATATTGTTACGGTACACTGGCTTTATTTAATGATCCATTGAAGGTTGTAAGGAGGCTGTCTGTATAGCTTACCACTCCCCACCATAGGGCTTTGGCGAAGTTATTAAAGTGCTCGTCGTCCTTCTCGGCGAGGTAGACCAAGAAGCTGGCGAAGATCAGTCCCAGGAAGCCGATGTAAAGCGTGGTAATAAGTTCCTGGAACATGCATTCATTGCGGGACACTCGATTGAAATCAGCCGCACGACCACTTCTCTGGATTTTCTCTTCCGGGGGGATATGAAAACGCTCAAAGGGACCGGAGAACAAAGGTTTTAACTTATAAAAGAACAGTGGTAGCCTCCGCAAAGTACAAAAGCTCGCAATTTAATTGGACGTTTGCGAACAATATGATGCTCGTTTTCACGTGAAATTATTCTGCATAATTGAAATATGGTTGTTATGGTATTCTATTTTTTATACCAGTCTAATAATTAAAACTACTAAGCTGCGTATTTTTCAATCACACGATTATTTCAAAATTAATTAACTTTTTTGTACTTTTATTAATTAATTTAAAGAAAATTTAAAGTATATTTTTTACATAGTATATTTGGATCTATAGGGAAAACATTTTTTCTAGGTTCATATGAACGTTTTCAATTTTAAACACAGATCGCAGATTCTTAACGCGTATCTTAAATAACTGATGAAAAAGTTTAGTCAAGTTTGATTAAATCTTGAAGTTAACATGACATTTAACTAAATAATATTTCATGATTGACTTTAGATATTTTTTAGATACAGTACATCTTTTTAAACCTATGTAATTCATAGCTTCTGGTGCCAATAACTTTCTTTTCTCTAAAAAAGATATTTGTGACTAGTATCTTAGATACTTCTAACTACCTACGTGTACGTATCGATAAGAAATTTCTGCGATATAAAAAATCAATTTCACTGCTAAGCTTGCTTAGGCTTGGTTAATCTTTATAGATAAGGGTTATAATTGTAATGGATTAACTGAATTAATAGACGAGAATTTGATTCAATTACTCATCCATTTATTTACCAATGCTTTGATTCCATGGAGTTACATCCTCTACGATTCTTACAAACTTATATTAACTACTTATACAGATAGAGAATTTTCTAATAAAAATTATGACAAAATTCGCAGTAAAAATTACCGTGGATTACTATAAAGCTGGGACACTCCAACTTCTCGGCAGTTTTTATTGATATTTACGATAAATTTTTCCGCACAGAAGAGTAGAGTACAATTTCCCTATACGAATTTTAGAGAAAACTAATAGAATTGTGGAACATTTAAAGTTACACAATGAAATTGGATGGTAATATTTGTGTGAAATATTTCTTAAAAATGTGGATTTTCTTCCAATTGTTATAGAGGTATCATTAATACTTAAATAATTACATTTATACCCATTTATATTAGAGTTAACCTAAAATTTGTGCACGCTCAGTTGTTATCCTTCATCAGCTGTCTTTATTTTCTCAAATCAGGCAAATTTTACCATTCTGTACGGTAAAATCTATAGTTTATAGCGGTAAAATTTATAGTAAAATATCAGTAAAAAGTGCCGAAAAGTCGGTATGTGCCAGCGTTATAGTTATTTACGGTAATTTTTACCGTGAATTTAGTTATAATTTTTATTAGAAATTTTTTTCTGTTTAATAATGATGATCACATTTATATACACATATTACATATAATTGGGACAATATAATCACGTTTATTATAAGTAGATTTAACGTATACATTAACGAGATAAATAGTCTAGTACACCGAAATACTCGCAAATTACTAATGGAGAAGTAATTGAATCGTGTGAATATATATATATATATACCTAAATCTTATTTATTAACAAATATAATTATTTTTAGTAAGAATTACGAGGAGAAGTTTCTGATGAAAATTTCAGACCATTCCACGGTTAAAATTACCGTGTATCATAAGTACGTTGCGATATTCCGGCAGTTCTTATTAATATTCAAATTAATTTGACTGTACTTTTCGGTGAAATTTGTCTGCTGTAGGTTGAACGTTCCATATATGATTTTTCGAGAATATTTCAAGGAAAAATTGAGTATATGAAAGTTCTATATCAAAATAAATGATTAAATACGTGCATCTATCTATCTATCTATCATCTTCTCACGAGGTGATCTATAGGGAATTGTAAGTGAATATCATTAAAATTTAGAAACATGAATAGGAATTGGACTAAAATTAAGCAAATTTTTCTCTGCAGTGAGTAAAATTTATTGTAATATCATCGGTAAAAAACACTACCTAAAAGATGGGGTTTTACGTTAATCACAATACAATGCAAGGAACACGTTATTTCTCTTTAACCCGCCTGCGCATTACTCCGAGTTAACTCGTTCAAACGAGGTCGTTTCCGTATGCACAATGACGAGTTAACATTTTTTATATAATTTTTCATGTATTTACTTTTATCGTACCTGCGACCACGCAAATGAAAGCTTATGAATGGACCTCTCAGATAAATTTAGCCTCAATTTAAAATTTTTTTCAATTTCTTTTCCAATTCTCAGATGAAAAATGGTGAAAATTCAAGTGGAATTATAAAAATGTAGTGAATTTGCAGATAGTCTGAGTAAGACATTACGCTACGTGCAGGGCAGTTAACAATCATTAAAAAATTCTCCCTGTTATCAACACAATTATTGACCAACACATCTACTCCCCAACATTACAACCCATAATCAGACCTTTATCCACGAGCCTCTCGCAACGGCTCGATAATCCGAAAAATTCAGCGCGCAAGATTCGCAAACTAATCAGCGAAAGCCCGCGCGCATCCCACTTTCTCGGCAAGAAGCTGAGCTTTCATCCCAAAGCAGAGGTCTCTCTTCGACGAAGCCGCAACCGTCCGATCAAGTACTCGCAAGGACGACCGCGATGGTGTAACCCCTCGGAGCGGTCGCGTTCCGTATACCTGGCCGCGTCACACCACAGAGAGCCCCGTATCATATAAACCCCCGTGATGCGGCTTGGCCGTGTATATACACGCTAGCCGACCGGTGAATGGGTCGCGGTGAAATAGGTCGGGCCGAGCGCGCGGATAATCGTCCCGGGGTCTATTCCGCCGCGGGTTGCGCGCACCCATTCTCGCCGATAAATGGAAGAGCGAGCCGGTCAATCGCGCGCCTCGCTCTCTTTTCATTCGCCCTGTCCTTCAACCCTCTCAACTCTGTCTCGCTCTTTCTCTCTCTCTCTTTCTCTTTTTCTCTATTCTTGCGTGCGAACGCAATTTCCGTAATATCGGAATCTCCTTTTCTTATATTTATATACACACACACGTGCAGCTCGCAGAGAGGAGAAGAAAAAAGAAGAGACACCGACCTCGACCTGTCCCGAGCCGCGATCGCGTCTCGAGGCTTTATTCTTAGCGCACCGACACGTACGTCCATCTCTCTCTTTCTTGCGCGGGTGTAACGCGCGTAATTTGGGAAAATGATGCTTTTCCGTTCGACGCGTCGTCGGCCGGGCACAAAAGCTCGCGCAGACAGGTGACTCACCGCAATATTTGGGCGCGTGGCGAGTGTCTGCATGTGTGCGCGCGCTCGAGGTACGTGCGTGCGAGGGCGGCAGTAAGCTTCCTTAATGCGTGCGAGGCGAGAGTCGTAAAGATGCCGCGAGGAATGACGGCGCGCGGAGAGGGATAGTTCTCGGGGAGGTATATGGACGCGCGGGAGACACGCGATCCGCCCGCGTGCTTTTAGGCGATGAGGAGAGTGTATTATTGTCTTTTGTATATACCTGTGACCGAGTTACCTCGTTCGTACGCTAGTGCGGGGGGGAAGGGGGAGAGACTCTGAGAGACTTTTTATGTCGTAATATGTTTAGTGTATAGTGGTATGTGTGTGTGTGTGTATGTGGTTAATGCTGTTGGTGAAAGTATACGTGTATGTTTACGTGATATCACCGTTGCTGCGGGGTTTGGAATGTATTTGTCTCGGGTGTAGGAGTCGTGCAGAGATTTTCAGACTGCTTGGTGGCGATAAGGAGAACTAGGCTTTTAAATTATTCAAACGGAGTTTTAGATTCAATTTAGATTGGTCTATTTATTTTTTGTCGGGAGATATCAGGAATTATGAAATGTATTTTTAAAAGGATTCTTGGACATGTAAAGGATGGATGTACACGTTTCGTTATTTTTTATATTATAGGAAACAGATATTTTATTTACAATAATAAACGTATTCCAATAGTGGATTGGAATATATGTTTGAAGATAAAATTATAGTGTTCTGCATTTAGTCATTGATGAATAAAACGTTTTTGATTGTCAACTTCAAGTTTCGTTTGAAAAACGTCAATCAATAAAAAATGTTATTTTGAAGACAGTTTATTTATCTTTATAAGTCGAATTGGTCGTATATCGACTGAATGACTTTTCAGCGTTATCCAAAAGCAGGGAATGAAAGATAGAAGGAGAAAAAGGGATTCGTGAAAGTGGATTTATTGGTCGTCGCACAGACTATTGTTATTGTTAGGGCTACTATTACGGAAAGTGTCGGCCTGTATGCGGCATCCGTTGTCGTGATTTTCGGTTCTGTGAATTTTCATTACCGACGTAATTATTTTTTAGGGTTGCTGCTGCTGCTGCCGTCTGGATTTTACTTTTAACGAGGGACCCATTTCTCCTTTTATATTGGGGCTTCGTGTTCTATTGGCTTTTGAGACTGTACTTTAGCAGAATGTGATTTATGAGAGTCCATTAAAGAAACGAATATTTCGATACTGCTTGTATTGTTGCTTTCTATGACCTGAATTCATAATTATCGCTTATATCGCTTAGTAACTATAATGTACGTCTTTTACTATCGAATCTAAATTATTTTCTCGATAAATATTAATATATATTTTAGAGTTATTTCAAGAACAAAATAATAAAATTATTAAATTCAAACAGAAGAATTTAAACGGACTAAAATGTAACGCAGTAAATAATGTAGCTGTATGCATGAACCGGTAAAAAATTGCTGCATAATATTAGTTTTATTTAATACCACATATAAATCATGCGTGATGAGGAATGAACGGCTATCACAGAGAAAAATAACTATGTGAGAGGTGGAGACATTGTAAAATCAACAGATCTGTTATCACATTTGACCGTTCACGCATTCAGAGTTGACTGAAACTGACAGCTTTCGTCAACCTAATGGTGCCGATGAATCTTTTTCCTCGCTTTTTTATGCCCCCCCCCCCCCCCCTCCACACACACATTTATTTTCCTTCCTATTTTTCTTTCGACCTTATCGCTTAACGCCGTCGCCCTTTTTTTCTCTTACGCAACTCATTATCCTTTTTTTTCTCTCTCGATGTCTTCCTTCGTATAATCGATATCTCCGCTGATTCCGGAATTCTATAGCATTCAGGTCAAAGATCTCATGGTTGTCTAGCGCTTTCGCTGCGGCCTTTTCTTCTTCGCCACGTCAATATAGTTCATATAGTTTTTTGTGTCTTTTTAGTAATCATGCACACAATTAGAGTTCTGAAGTCATATCGAAAATTCTTCTTTGATGTGTCATTACTATTCAAGATAAGCATACAATATAGATCTAGATTTTGCTGATTTACTAAAACAATGGTTTTCGTTTACCAAAATAAATATAGTGTATATCTTGTTATTACGATTATATACAATACGTGTGACTTAGTCTTTTTATAGAATGAGCTTAATTTATGTGCAATTTGTTCATTTGTTGGGAATCTAAGAAACGTTAGTGTGAATCTCTAGAAAGCACGAAGCTTTATAAATAAAATGTCGTAAATTCCAAATGTTTACAAAATCCAAATCTTACATTATTATGTTAAAAGAGTCAAAACTAATTTATTTCAAGGACTATATGTACATTAGTACATAGTTACAGTATCGTCGGCGATATAACAAGAAGCAGTTGCAATGTTCAGTAAAAATAGATAATAAAATTTTGTTTTTCAGTTGAAATATACATGTTTAATGAAAAATACCAAAATAAGAAAATTTGTCATACAGGTGTCTTTTTCACGCTGTCGCCTATATCTAATAATTTTTAAACAATTATTTTTATAAGTACATCGATTTGTTCATTGTTTTCACAATCTTTATAAAAGAGTAAATTTTTTCCGTTGATCTGACTATAAATAAATACCATATGACAATAGTACATTGTGCAACTGGGGGAGAAAATGAGCTATATCTAGCGTGCGTAAAGTATTCAGCACGAGTCTAAGTCGAGGGCGTCAAAGGCGCCCGTGACAAAGGCGAGTGCTGAAAATATCTCACCCGAGTCTGAAATAGCTTTTTTTAACTCTGGCATGAAATAGGCCTTCTTTCATGCCTAGCAGTAGCGTAGAAAATCGCACATTTCGAGCGTGATTGTAAAAAGTGTGAAAAAATATTCATTTAGCGCGGAAAAAAGTCATTTTTCCCCGCAACGGTGGAGAAATGACTTTTTTACGTGCTAAATGAATATTATTTCACACTTTTTACATTCACGCATGAAATGCGCGATTTTCTACGCTACTGCTAGGCATGAAAGAAGGCCTATTTCATGCCTGAGTTAAAAAAAGGTATTTCAGACTCGGGTGAGGTATTTCCCGTGTTACCGTAGTTTTTTCAACAATTACCTTTTTTTATGCATGAAAGTTGGGTAGGTGATCGCGTATTTCGAGTCGTGCACAACGCAGTTGGAAATTGTTGTATTTTTAATTTTCACTTTTAATCGTATAGTTCAAATATTTGCACCTTTTCTTATTTTGATTTTTAACGAAACTCGCGCATGCGTAGTTCTGCACTTGTAACTAGCATGAACAAAGCTTAAACCTGAAAAAATAGGTTCTGAGCTTATTTCCTACATTTTTTCGCAATCTTTGAGAAGTAGGGAAAAAAATTATTTTAGATTCTGTTAAAAAGACTATTTTTGATTAAAGTTTGTTTTAATGCTAATAATTAATTTATTAAAAATGTCCTCGCTCCAAAAGTTGATTAGTTCTATGTTGAAACTTCATCGTAATACACCTGTACAATTCCAGTGTGTCATATGCTTTTGTTATAGTTTAAAAATATACCGTCAAAGGTATCACAAAAGTGTGGTCTAATTTTAATCAGTTCGAGACATGAAAATTGCTAATCAATCTTCACACCTTAACTTTTTTCCGAGTTCTTCCGAATCTTCGGGTAGACTATATTCCCAAGGTATTTTTATAATAAACGACTTAAATCTTAGACAAAAATATGAATTCATTTCAAAACTTTATGCTCAATCCTAAAAAGGAAAAAGAGAATTCACTGCATTACGGGGGTCGGTAACCCCCTTAGATCCTGGTAAACACGCTAAATATAGAAAGCACGATTTTCGGCTGGGAAGTTTCAGCGGGGCGAATAAGATAGCATCACTCTCGTAAAGTCGGTGCTCACGTACACTCTCGTCGGTGCGGATTACGTCTAAGGAGAGATAAGAGAACGAGAGAGAGAGAGAGAGAGAGGGGGGACGTTTCGATAGTTTGCTCTCGGCCGAAGCCGTTAGGATGCTGCGTGCCCACACACGTATATAAAGAGACTGCGGCATTTTTGTCTCATAAGGCGGCTCGAGCTTTATTAGCGTGCGATCCGGCAGATGAGTTTCCGCGCGCCGAAGGTATTCATAAGCGGCGCGAACTGTTCGCGCGCGCTCGGCATAAGGTTGTTTAATGAATAAAGATTGGCTTATGATTTCGGCGCTGGCGTCGACGCCGGCTTAAAGACACGTAAGATTCTCGGCATCGTGCTCCGAATAACTCTGCCAAGTTATTCCGCGAGTGCCTTTGAGAATTTCGATTTGAGAAATTCGTCGAGCAGCGAGTTCTCGTCAAAATGGAATAGT
Source organism: Gastracanthus pulcherrimus (assembly GCA_949152435.1). Taxonomy (NCBI): domain Eukaryota; kingdom Metazoa; phylum Arthropoda; class Insecta; order Hymenoptera; family Pteromalidae; genus Gastracanthus; species Gastracanthus pulcherrimus. The sequence goes on along the minus strand of OX424574.1, from coordinate 150,422,298 downwards.
TCTCGTTGAATTTGCATATAGCAATTCTTTGCCTGCACATGCCGTACTATGCACTTTATCAATTAATTCTGATAAAAGACTGTTCATTTCGTTCTCTGTAATTTACACTTGACGGATTTACTTCTTTAAATTACTAATTTTTCTAAAGGCATGTTTTTTCGGAGTTTCTCGGGTCACTGACAATGTAAACGCGAATTTTCGAAATTTTGACTTTGTTTTATAAACTAGAATTCAAAATGCATGGATTCTGTTTCAAAGGGTTACGACACATTAAGTATTTGTTGTTGTTATTTATTCTTCAAATCATCATTATTTTTGAGCATGCGCAGTTGTTTATATATAATTATTTATGTAATATTAACTACAAAATGCTTTTCTTAATTGAAGAAAAAGTGAATAAGCGTTTGTTTGGATAGGCACCTTATTATAATAAGTTTAATTTTTCTTTTTGTTATTTCGAATAAACTACTAGTTTAAATAAAACGCGAAGTGGGATTATGACGTATGAGTTTTATGTTGTATATTGCAAAATGGCCTCACTTGTCGATGAGCGTACACGACACTGCCCAATAGCTTCCACGTTCCACCGCGTCGGTCCATCCGCACCATCCTGAGTATCTGGAAGAAGCGAAGGCCCCGAAGGGCGCTCGCCGCGAACACCTGACCACTGCTCCTCATCGCGAGCACGACGATGCTCGCGATTATCGTTATCACATCTGAAAGCAGAGCAAAGTTTTGCTTGTCACTTACTTATACTTTTTATTTACTGTTAGCCAATCGCATTGTAATAATTGCATTTTTTTAAGGATAATTTTTTGATAATACTTTCAGTTCTTTAACTTGGTGGAAGCCAAGTAGGTGATTAAAAATTGGGACTATCGTAAAATATAAGTTATAGTTTTGCTAAAGTATGAAATCATTATAATACCACTTTAATTGCTTCTGTAAAAAGTACACTCAAACCAGATTACGGTACTTCAATTCGAATAATTTTAACTTCATATCATCTGGAATATGAATGATAAGAAAATTAATCTATACTTTTTGAACTTTGCACAGCGCGTACTTATGATGGTTTTATAAAATTAGAATAAACTTGATTAATAAATTGTTGTATATATAAATGTAATTTAATATATAACAAATCGTCTGAAATCATATTAAGAATAAAATATGGATGTAAGTGGATGAAGTTTTTTTAAAGTGCTTCTAAGTAGCATAATTCATAGAACATTGTTTTTCTAATAGGTATATAATCTCATAAAACTGACACTTCTTATTAATGTTTTTTAAACTTTGGTGTAGTGATGGAAGCATAATGTTTGAATATAAGTAATGAGAAAAAATTTCAGAATTAATTAAACTTATGGAACTTCTTAAGACCGCGTAACCTTATTTCGAGAATAAGTGATCAAAGTTCTTTAGTAATAATCGTCAAAGAGATTTATGTACAGGGATTTATAGTTTTAAATTAGTTTACTATAAGATTAATGTATCAGTTTCTTTAACACTGAGAGAGTTTACTTGCATTTAAGATATTTATTAACTGCAGTAATAAAATAAAAATTGCGAATACCAATAAATTATTTTTCCAGTGAACGACCTAGAACGACTTTATTTTAAAAAATGTGTATGAACAATTGAAAAATTATTTTTAATTTTAACTAGATATATGTATGCATATATTCATGTATGTATGCTTGTTTGTTCATTTACTTCTTTATTTGTTTGTTTGTTTGTTCAATTATTTCAAGCTGAAATTTGATCACTAGCTTCCACTAATTTAGCGATTCAAGGATAAATCTGATTTTTTAAATAGAAATATTTATTCTTTACTTTGACAACTGAAATAGGATAAATATTTACGTTAGAATATGCTATTATGGTCCTGGATCAAAATGACATCAAGAAGCATGACTACATATGCGAACGTGAATATTTACCTCTATTGATTTCTACTCTCAAGCAGTTTCCTTACTAGTCAACTGGGAGTTCACCTTCATTTAATACTTGGAATCAATTTGACTCAAAGTAATGAAATCTTCTAAGATGTATTTTCTTTTGATTCTTCTTATCGGGCAATTTCCTTACTGGTTATGTATGACCTATGCTTCATTTACCTTTAAAGTCAATTTAACCCAGTCTCAAGGAAATAAATTCTAACGTAAAATTCCCTCCTCTTCCAATTGCTGGGATCAAAAATTGATAGTTTTATTTGAAAAATCAGATATGACCTTAACCACAGAGCCAAGGGCCACGGACACTTCAAAGTTAAATTTGATTTTGCAAATGGAATCACGCGTTATTTTTCTGCTATTAGATCACTAGAAAACTTTTTTGAAGCAAATTTGTTGTCTTTTCTGTCATCCTGATAATAATTATTATAAATAATTATTATAAATAATTATTTATAAATCATTTTTACTCGGGTTAGTTACCGATTTGTAAGGGGAGGCCGGAGTCCTATATACGGTTATTAATACTTTATATATGGTTACCGGAATTGCAATTTTTCGTTTTACTCTATGAATTTGTAAGTTTACTTAATTATTCGATCAGAGGCGCAATTCTTGTGGTCTATAGATTGTGCATCTGGTCGAAAAATTAAAAAAATATTAAGGAAATATAAAAATTTAATTAGTAAAACGAAAACTGCAATATGGGTAACCGGTCTCCGCTTATGTGGGAACATCACGATTGGGACCTCAGATGGTGAATATTTTATTGTTGTTTATATATTTTGTTTGCAGTGTTAAAATGACGTACAAAGATGTTTACTTAATATATTAAGTTGTAAAGATAAGAAAACATTTTAAAGAATTTTTTTTCTACATGGCAGCACCAGAGACCTTTCTTTGGAGCAATCGGCAACCTTTTATTCGCATACAAAAACGCTGAACACGATCCCAGGTGAAATATTTGGTTTAGTACAGTACAGCCCTCAATGGTAGGATATTAATAAAATTAAAAAATGTATTATCTTAGCTGTTGATGGGTCGCTCCTGCTAACCACATACGAAGTGCTTCACTAACCTAACTAATTTAGTTTAAAATTATATTACATAATTATTTTTTGATTACTCAAAATATTTATTCTTGATATCAGCATTATTTAAAAACCTTTATAGTATTGTGAATATAAAATTTGGGAAACATTTATTAGAAGCTGTATACATGTGTAGTGTTTGCTGTCCTTTGTGTTTGTTGATTTGAAAATTCTTTTCATCCATAAAAAAAGTTTTTTTAATAATGGTATGGTATAGATAATTAAATACGCAACATTAATCAATTGTATAGGTTTTAGAGTATGTGGATTCTTACATGCAATTTTTTCTCTTACTAAAATCTCATCCATTCGAAGAATATCGAAACAAAAATAACTACCTAAAAAGCTTTTTGTATCTCCTTTTTGTTGTGCTCCAATAATCAGAAAATAAGTGCTCACTTCGACTTCTTGAAAATTGATTCACTATCGAACCGGCGAGTGACAGATGAAGAAAAAAGAAGAAAGCGCATTCTTCTCTTTTTATCTATCTGCCTCTCGTTATCTTGTCGGTCCGTGCGTCACGTCGATTCGCCGTGGGAAATTCCGTGGAAATAAAAGGGACCACTCGAAGACGTCGTATCGAAGGTTTGTCTCTATTTTTTCGCCTGTCTACCGTTTATTCGGGCTCTTCGATTGTTTCTTTTTGATCATTTTACGAGGACATTGAAACTTTATAGTATAAATGGATATAGTATAAATGTAAAAAGAAAGATTATTAAATGTTAAACATTTGAAAGTGACTGAAACGAAAAAGTTTAAAAAAACAATTCAATTTAAACAAGAAAGCTTTAAAATAATCAAAATTTTGCTTCTTACTCAAGAAAATGAAGTTATAAGAACTTAATAGAGTGTATTCTTGATATATCGCCATTTGATATGAGTGGATTTCTACTAAAATTCAAAATTATGCCCACGCTGGTCATACATGGAAAGTCTACTTTTAAGTAGAAAACTGAATAATATTTTTCTAATTGATTCAATATTCAGTAACTTTTGTATTTTATTTTGTTTTGTATATTTCTTTTAATATTAGATGAATTTTATAAAAATGTGTAGTTTTGTTGTATTTTTACAATGTTAAATATTGCATCCTCCTGAAATATAATTATTAGTTCCACCTTTTTGCGTGCTAAATAGAATGTCTATTACATATATTTGTGAAATGGCTGACCAAACATGTCATATATCTACTTATAGTATACGTATAAAAAGTATACTGCCATGCAAATGAAGAAAGTGGGTGTCTGCATTTGAAGAAAATCCCAGACACTTGATAAAATTAATTTTAATTTGGATTTATTTGCGTAAGATTTGTGTTGAAAATATATCTAACCTTTTCCTAAAAACACGAATTATATTTAGTTATTTTTGTAAAAGAAGAATAATGTTTCAAATTATTTTTATGCGAAATTATTTATATGGTTCGAATCTTTCTGCGAAATGCAGATACCTACTTTCTTCATTTGCACGGCACTATAACCTATAGGTATAGTTTAAGGTGATGCTAAAGCCACCAGTCACCACAAATACGGGGAACTACTTTTCTCATTTTATTTTCAATTTTAAATAAATATCTCTATGATACGTGATTGTCCTACTAAAAGACAACTTTTCAGAGAGATATTTTCTCAAAATTAAAAATTGAACGAAAAAAGTGGCCCCATATTTAACGGTAACAAGAGGGTTTAGCATCACCTTAGTGATATTTTATTAGCCTATTGACTAATAAACATGGCTGCCGCGGGGGCAGCTTCTCTATAAGATTTATTACATTCTACTACTACTTATTACACTCTATTACACCGGAAAATTTTTTAGAAATTGAGATACAAGTTTAATATGTGACAAAAAAACTTGTTGCTACCATCCATTATAGTATAGCTTCATATAGTACATACAACGACGTTAATAGGTTTTTTAGCCATGTTTTTTGCTGTTTTCTGATGGGGACAGCAGCGCCTCTTTAGACGCGGTGGTAGTTTTCTTTGCTAATACAGTTAATGTTCCCGCACTCCAATACTAAATGAATATTGCAACGATTAAGAGAGAGTGGTACAGTGTAGCAATCTTAATTTTTTATAAATCAGGTAATTGGAGCTATAAAAACATTTGGAATTAATAATTTATATATACAAGTGGAACAATGTGACATAATCTCAGCCAAATATGTAACAAATCGTCAGAGAAAGAGATAAAAAAGTTTTATACACAGTTCAATACATTTTTTTATGATTGAGCACATTTTTTGATATATTAAAAAGGTAATGACGTTCTATGTTTTAAAACAATTGTTATGCAATTATGTTTAAAATCTACATTCAATAACAATTATTACAATAGCATTATCTTTAATGTATATCATAGTGCTACCAATTGTGTACCTCTACCCATAGTATTATACTACGTTGATGGTGCGGACTGGATAAATACTAAATTATACAAATAGTACAATTCTCATAAGTTTATTCAGTTGGTTTCATATAGTGACATATAGTGGCATTTGCTAACTACATATAATTTGCATGTTTATCGCATTTACTTAAACAAACTCAAATCCTATCAAGCCTCTGAAAATATTCTACTTATTGTTTACCATTCTCTCCTGTTATTTCTTTGCGTTAGCATCGTATACTGACTATTCTGCTGTCACAGAAATAACTTCTTTTTTTTCTTTTCTCATCGAGAATCACAGTGCGTATACGTATACGTAGCATTACAACGTTAACGAGAAAAGCAGCAGCTGATCGGGTCATACCGCAGCAGCGCCAGCGTCGTACTGCGCGTACGAGCCTTGAAAATGAAACGAGATGCGGAGCCTACGGCTGGCATAATCCCTCACCGCGTGGCTCTTTGTCTTCTTCACCCGTCTCCCTCTTTATATTGTCGTATGCGTGTACTGTGTACGTGTGCATGTGTGCGTGTGTGTGTAGTTTTTTTATGTAGTGTGCGTGAACTCATAAGTTACAGGTTCTAAGTGGTACTCGTGCGTGCGACTTCGTATAATTCTGAGTATAACTTGTGTACGTGCGAGTTTTAGGAGGCATATAGAGAAGAATTTCTAACAAAATATTGACAAAAATATTGTTACTGATAGATCAAACAAGAAGAATGCCAGAATGCGCATTGATGCTCATGCGGCTCCAGGTAAAACATTAATAGAGGACTTATGAAACTAATTTGAGCATGAGGAACTTGTAAAATTATAAGCATCGAAACAACAATTTCATGCTGTATATAGTAGTAAACATAAAAAAGTGAATTTTGTTGTACTACTGAATTTCTGATAAAATCTTGATTATTTCACTTATTTTATTGATTGTAAATCTCTCTTTATTTAAGTCTCGCTTCAATTTTCCGAATCGATTGGCTTTAATTTTCATACTTTCATATTTAGACAAGCTCTAAACAATAAAATGATCGCATCTTCCAATGATAGCGTAAAATATTCCGATATTGATATCATAAAAATTGCTAATAAAAAAATGTTTAAAGATTATATATTTCATGAAACGTTTATGCGCGCGAGGGGTTGAATATTTGTATTATAATGAATATGTAATCATATTTTATAAATTCTTATAATTTCTAATACAATGTCACTTACTTCACGTAATCGTTAGAATATTTCTTTTGTTTACACGTATTATCAAATTGATTGACTAAACTATTGTTGGACATTTTCTTGGCCTACTATAAATTGGTCAAGATTGACTGAGAAAGATAGATTTTAAGAGATACGTAATTGAAGTTTAATATAAGCTATTTAAAATTTCTGAAGATGCTTGTTTATAACTAAAAATACTGAAACACGGATTTTATTTTTTGTTCAAAAAAGTATCTTCTGTAGTTAAGTAGATCATAAAATGTATGTATACTTGATCACAGTTGTCGGTAACATTAAACTATAAGAGACGTTCTGCATTAATGTGACGTATATGTGATGTGCACGTGATGTGCACGTGATGTGATCGTTTCCTGTGACGATGGTAGGAGAAAGTGATGGGGCTAAGCTGTATACACTTTTCTTTTGTGATTTCTTTATTTTCCTATTGTTATATAACTGAGAAATTATACGCCATTTAAGCATTGCAACTTCGGAAATGAATTTAATTTGGAGACATAAAGTATTAATTTGGAGACACGCATAAAATAGTATTAATACTTCAAATATTTTCATATATTTTGTAAAGCGCATAATATGTTGTTATATTATTATAGAATTCTTAAGTACCGCTTTCCATTTAAAAAATTTAGAAAACAAAAAACATCGACTTTTATTTAAAATACACATAATTTTCAATTTAGCCTCAATTGATATTATTACATATTATAACAGTTACAATATGAACGTTTAGAAAACTGTTTAAATATTAACTTATGTTGTCAATAATTTTTTTCCCAGTGCAAGGTTTAATTTTTAATGAGTTAGAACTCTGGTTATTAATATATTTTGTCATTTAATATTGCTGAAAATTTTAAGAGGAAAAAATAAGAATTAAAAAATCTTACAAACGAAGTCGAAAAATCAAGAAATGTCTATGAAAGTGGTTTAATTAATCTATAAGTATACGAAAGCTGTTCCAAAAATTTTCATTTTATTTATATTTTCAATAAGTATAACCGGTACGTTTAGCTTACATATTAGGTTATGGATTTTCGCTTTATCTAAGTTTACTTCATATCCAAGTAACAAGGAGAATGTCAGATCTACGGGAAACGAATTTGGCTGAAACTCTGAATACAGTTTTTTGGTACCACAAAATGAAACAGTAGTCGTAGATTCGTCTAATAGGTTCTAGCACCATACATACAGCTACAAATGTTAGCATTATCCTTTATATGCCCAATGTTGAATATCTTGCATATACATATACGAATAGTGTTACTAAAATATGTTGTATCAACTACACGGAAGCTCATCCGATAAAACTACTGGACTTCATTTCAAGGAACCAGACAACGATCCCCAAATGTATTTCAATTTTCTACGATGACTAACGCATTTCATCGTTCGCGACGAAGAGTATTGTGTTTAAGTGTTTGCTACGAAGAGTATCGCAGTTCGAAGGTTTGCGACGAAGACTATCGCGCTTCAAAAGTTGGCGACGAAGACTAACGCGGTTCAGAGCTTTCGGACGAAAACTATCGCAGTTCACAGTGTTTGGACGAAAACTATCAAATTAAAGCTATCTACGGAGACTATAAATTTCTTTAGAATGTAAGTATATCATTTATTTTTAAGGAAAGTAATAAATACCCTTTTTCACTTTTACCTCTATTTTCTATTGTTCTCAGCTAGTTAGTTTTTGAGATTTTTTTCTTTATTCACGGAGTAATATTTTCAAACCAATGTATATAAAGTATTAAAATAAATAAAAAATTAGATATGTTTTATACAACTTAATATCTATGTTCATAATATTAAATTTGTAAATCAAAAAGCTCTACACTGTCATAGTTTTGTCAAAAAGCTCTGAATCGTTCGAAACTCTGAACCGCGATAGTTGTCGCTGCTAAAATGTAAATTTCGTTAGTCTTCGTCGCAAACCTATAAACCCTGATAGTATTCGTAGCAAACCTCTGAACTACGATACTTTTCGTTGAAAACGCTGAATTGCGATGTTCTTCGCCGCAATCGCTGAACTACGATACTCTTCGCCTTAAACTTTGAAACGCGTTTTTCTTCGTATTGGGCGTCGACTTATTAGTACACGATAAAATTAATATATTTACAATTTACATTTATGTATATTACAAAAACCCTTTTTTCCATAATACTAAACATATATCATATCCGTGCATCTGTGCGAAATGTCTCTAAAGGAAAACTGCATTCGACTCCTATCAAAGCGTAACATCTAACAATTTAAATGATTTGATATAAATAACATTTTTCACCTGCAAAATATGTCCTATATTGGTAGAATCGCTGTTTAAATCATATTTGGTGGTGACAAAAATCAGGAAATTAAAAAAGAAACCTCTTACTACAATCGCTAATGTTCACAATCTTACTTTGATATGTAAGCTATACAGTCTGTCTGACTAAAGTCATGTCTGATTTCTTCTATACGTTCCCAAAATTCTCCGACAAAAGTTATTATAAATGAAGTCTACTAGTATCCGTGATTTCTTCCAATAAGACCTTGCTGTTAAGTTATATAATATTTTATTCCCGACTTAAGGTGATGCTAAAGTCACCTGTCACCGACAAATACGAGGATCCACTTTTCTCATTTCATTTTCAATTTTGAGTAAATATCTCTATGGAAAGTTGTTGTTCCAACCAAAAAGAATAACTTATCATAGAGATATTTTCTTAAAATTGAAAAATGAATAAAAAAAGTGGTTCCCCGTATTTACCTGTAACACGGGGTTTAACATCACCTTAACTATAAAGGCCACTTTATTGATCTGAAAAGCGAGACGAAACTGACGTCTGATTTGCTCTTATATTTTATTTTCTACAAATTTACTTTATTCCCGTAATCTTTTCAGGTTTCTCTAGCATTTTCTCTTTTTTTTCCATTTTGAACTTTTACTTTCTATATTAATATATACATTTTCAATAAATTCTAGTTATTTCTGTTGGTCCAACTTTTCAAGTCAATGAAGTGGTCAGAGTTATGTAAGTCGGAAATAAAGCTTTATAGGCGTCCAATATGGGAATAAAGCCGACTTAGCTAACTATTCCCTCGGGTGCTTACTGCGGTCGCTTTGCGTAGGCAGTGAATTGACCCTCGGGAATAATATTCGACTTTATTCCCTTGTAGAATAATGTACTGTTACTCCAAATATACGTTATTATAATTAAAGAAAAGAATTATCTCTTTTTCTAACTATAATTCTGCAAGTGTAATTAACAATTGAACCGAAAGATATTAAATGAAGGTGAATAGAGCTGTAACGCGTAAAAATAAAAAAGATCTTTCAATCGCGTTGAAAAAATCGTATTCTTAGTCTCAAAAATGGAACCGTACGAGACACAGTTAAGATGTTATAAAGACATTCAAAACTGATAAATTTTTATTAAGATTTTTTTAATATCTGTTATACATCTTTTGTGATAATTTTGCTTAAAAGAATTCATCAAATTGCGATTGTGTATAGATCTTTATAAGATCTTCTTTTCGAGATAAACAATATCTTAAAAGATCTACACAAGATCTCAATATAATGAATTTATTTAAGTACAATTTTCATAAAAGATGTATAAAAGATCTTAAGAAGATCTTAATAAAAATGTATCAGTTTTGAATGTTTTCAGAACATCTGAACTGTGTCTCGTACGGTTTCATTTTTGAGACATATGAAAAACATCTTTTTAACGTGAATGAAAGATCTCTTTTATTTTTACGATTTAATCTTTGTTTGGTATAAAAGTACTATTTTGAGCCATAGTTATTAAAAATTGAAGATGATGGTTGAAATTGCATAAGAAGGCAACGAATTTAAGAGAGTGAAATTTCCTCGAATATTTATGCAATTTCACTCACTATGGCAACAACTTAAACTCGTCTTAAAGGTACCTTAAGATGACTTTAAGACACCTTCAAGATACTGCCACAGCGACGCCGTCGTGATTTAACCCCGCGCGATTTACAGTTATTTTTACCGTCAAGTGTACAAGTATAAACTATAGGCTACCTACTTTACAGGTTTCTCGATGGTTTTCAATTCCTAAATTGGCAAGTACCCCTGACATTATTCAAGGAACCAAATGGGCCCTTAAAAATTAAAATCGGATAAAAGATAAAAAAGTCTCCACTATTTTGTCAAGATTTTCTCTTTTAAAGTCTAAAGCTGAAGATATCTAATTTTACAATAACGAAATTACGATAACATTTTATTTAGTTTCACGAAAGCCCACTTTTTCAAAATATATTGACTTTTATATTATTATGTGAGATTAAATTGTAGTAAAAATATTTGTCTTTTTATGACATATGTCTACGCATACAACCTTCTTAAGTGTCCTACAGCAAGCGACTTTCCCCTAATACTCTACTCAGTGTATATATTTCCAGGACGGTATGCGATTCACATGCGACGCATCATGTGTTTATCCACACAGCATTCACCGCGTGTATCTGTGCGATTGGATTAAGATTCCCTGCGGAGATGGACGCAGCTGGCCAAAGGCCGACGAGTTGAGGCTCAGAAGCCGCCCCAAGATGCTCGAGGAGCAATGGCAACAGCGTTACTTTGATGTCGCCTGGCGCTCGTCATTAATTAGTTCGTTATCGCACGCGAGGTGCGCCCTAATTGCGAGAGCGACGACTTTTGTACCTATACGTCTCCGCACAGCATTCACGGGCTCTCTCTTGCGGGAGTGCACGGCCTTTGCGGGACGCGACGGGGTACCTCGGAGACAAAGCAGCGCGCGCGCGCGTTTGCTGTATATACCTACCCGCAGCCTTGAAGAGGATAAGGTGAGAGATTGAGAAGAGGAGAGAGAGCGAGCGCGGGTCCAATTTTCGCCCTGCGAGACGCTTCGTATTCCACTATCGTGCGTCTGTGTTGTGATCTCTCTCTCTCTTTCTCTCTCTTTCTCTCTCTCGCAGTCGTCCTTCATAAGCTCGGACTTTTCTACTTACGGCCCTTACTTTTCGTTTGCGCATGAGGCATCTGGCGCGAATCTTAGTGCGTCTAGTGCTGTTTTACTTTTTGGTGTACGGAGCAAGTGGGCGAGCTTAGGGGGAGAGATAGGGGTTATGTTAATTCGACGCCGCTATCAAGATTGTGGCTCCCTTATTTTAAAGGAACTTGTAGTTTCGGAACAACTTTCTCGACTTTGGCAAGCTTTAACTTTTTTACTTCTGGTGAGATATTCTTGTTGTGAAAGTGTGGTTTATTGTTCGTTTAAAAATAAATTTAAATAAATGCGTGGTGGTCTGATGATGAATTTGTCACTTATTTTAAAAAGTTGTATAATTAATTAAAAGAAATCTTTCATATACGATATATATTATTGTATGAATATCATCCTTTTTATCTTGAATTTCAAATAAATATATTTAGGTTTAGACTTACAGTGGATAATAATGATTAAAATGAATTTTTGAAGTTACAAATAAACGTTAATTATAATAGATTTTTGTTAATCTCTGTTGGGAGAAAGCTTCAAAGTACTGTATTTCAATCAGGCTAGTAATTATGAAAATGTCTGTAAAAGTACTCCTCTATAGAGATTTCAATTATCAAGCTACGTGAAACCCAATCCGATTAATGATAATTATTCTTTCCTAAGCAGCAAGGTATAAAGAGCTTTGTCTGCCATAAAAAGCAAAAATTCCAATACGGTACGAGTAGAGTTATTGTTTTTGATATTTTAAATTGTTTCGTGTAAATTAAATTTTTCTAATTGAAATTAAAATTATTTTCCCAATACGAAAAATATCTATTAAATATATTAGAAACATTCTTTGATCGATGGTTTATTATGATTTCTTCAAAACTATTATTTTTTTCATTGATATGAGACGTTTAGGAAATTTTCAAGAGGATTGATCCGTTACTTCAGCGCAGGGTCCATTATAAGAAAAATGCAAGTATCACTCATCGATGGATCCTTCATACGCTAAGAAGACTAAATTATTCAAAATTGAAGTACTTTCTTATAAAAAGTTGTAAAATTCCGCTAACATTATTACCAAAAATCAACATGTTCATCCATTCTCTTAACATTCCACCACGAAGCATTGCATTTTCCCAAATCGAACCCCTAAGCTCATATTCACGATAGAGTCCCGGAACACCGTCCACCGGGTGGATGTAGACAAAAAGAGCGAGCCGCGTATATCGTGGCAGTATAAGAGAAAAAGAGAAAAGGGCAACAATCCGAGTGCCCGAGCAACCCAGGGACCGTCGTTCCATCGGCTTGGCAAAGCCCTGCAATTTCTTCGCACTAATCGCGAAATCCCCGACCTGCATTCAAATGGACCGAGAGACAACAGCAGCAGCAGCAGCGGCGGAAAGTGAATCGCCGCCGCGCAAGTCTTCATTGAATGCCCGGCACTTGCACCGCGTGCAGCATACAGCCTGACTCGCGGGGTGGTTATATTGTGCAGCAGCGACTCTACCGCCATCAGAGCTCTCGTGCGAAATTCGCGGAGGTGCAGACGCGCGCATATATATATAGAAGGTGAGAAGAGAGGACGCGTGCGAGAACTGGGTCATAGATAACGTCGTCGCGTACTTTCTCTTCTCTTTTCTCGGTCTCTCTCTCTCTCTCTCTCTCGGTCTCTCTCGTCCACACTTGATTGCGCGCGAGTGGAAAAGGCGCTGCACGGCAGCTGCGCCCGGAACTCGGCTCTCTTCACCGCCGTCTAATTAGCGGCTTCAGTCTCTCTGTCCCTGGTTCTCTTTCTCGCTCTATCTTTCTCTATCCTCCGACGGAGAATTGCAATTAAATTTCTTCATTCTTTTCGGTATACGCCGCGGCGTCGGCGGCCGGACCACGTGGCTAATTAGCGCCGCGTATAGTTTACATTCTTCAGCGATTGCACTTCGGACGACGATATAGGCGACACTTGCTGCTGCTGCGCCACGCGGCTATCATTTCATTCTCATTCTCACTTTCTTCGTTTAATTTCTGCGTGTCGCCTTTTTCCGCTGATTTATTAATTACAGCTTGACGCTGCTTTCTTTTGCTTGCTTGCTTTTATTTGGCTTTGTTTATTTATGCACTGATGACAAGGAGAGTGATTTTGGCGATGTGTTTGATAGCGATTTCTGGTACCTAGATATTAAGCCAGCACGAATAGTTCATTCTAGGAGGCTCTGGTTTTTAATATCAACTTTTCTACTCTAAATGTGCCTTATTCAAGTTAGAAATGGTATCCGATGGTATCTCTACATTTTTCCATAGACTTCCTGGTAGAAAATGATCTAGTTTTATCAAGGCTCTGGATTATTCACATGGCACACTAGATAGATCTACATAGTTCTAGATTCATTTTCCACTAGGGCTAGTAAATACTTATCTCAGGAAAAAAGATAATTTTAATTCGAGCATTGTTTCGTAAACGAAAATATTAATTTATTCTATTTTTATTTGTATATAAAACTACAAATATTGGAAATTAAAGATTTCTCCATCTATCTATACTATATTAATTAATTTTTGGATATTTTTTCTAGTGTAAAAAGTTGCAGAGTTGTGATAAAAATATATTCATTTTTGCACCGCACATTTTCAGTAAAATAGTTTCTTATTAAATAAGAATCAAAGAATAAAATTACATTTAGAATGAACTACAAGTGCTGGACTTCCCAGCAATCCAGTCTACCACCTCCCAAAACCTTGTCAAAATAAGTTTCACGGAAACACGTTATTCTTCTTGTGAGTAGTATACACATTTACTTTTATCTTCTATTTGGCTAATACTAAACATCTATTTTTATTTTTATTTATTGTCACTTTAATGATTCATTTTCTAATTGTATTACTTTGTTAAAGGCGAAAGCACAATTAAAGTGAAAAAACTAAATCTGGAGAGGATTACGGGGCAACTTATAGGAGTCAGCCGTGAGAATCCTTTTTTCATCATCCCGGCTAGACCATTTGGGTTCTTTTTCAGCGCAGATTTCGCTACTTTGATAAGATTACTAGGTTAAATTGATTACACAAGAGCTTCTACAGTGTAGAAGATAATTGAATGCAATTGAAAATTAAACAGAATAGAATTTTCGGACTAATAATAGTTTCCAGTATTTTTTAAATATATAAGTTCAAGATAAATCACTTTTCATTTTCGTTTTTAATTCTATAAGACCCAAGCGGTTACCAAATTGAACATTTAAAAAAAAATTTAGTTATCTTAAGAATGATCTCAAAGTGTAAAAACAACTTTTGAAACTAAAAATACTAATTGATAATATTATCTTTAAACTAAACTTTTAGCTCAGAGCAAATTGTCATATTTCTGTTGGTTATTAGGTAAATAAAACAATATTAGTTCAATTTTTAAAGCAATCGTTGAGTTTTTTTTCAAAGACGTCGTCGTTATTCTGGTACTTGTGACAGGATCATACATTTTAGATCCAATTGTATTGATTATGATACTTGAAAGCCTACTGTACCAGCTCTGATTATTTTGAGAAAGGTTTGAGTTCTATGTGTTTTTAAAGTCACACAAGTCTTTAAAGGGTTAAATTTTCGAAATAAATAACATCAACAACAATAGCAACAATAGTCAGTTGCTGATATATTCATGTTTTTCAACATTCTAAAAGATAGGAGTATAGTTAGCTTCACTTATTTTTCAATGCTTGGTTTAATTAACTGCTTAAAAAGGATCTATAAATAAAACACTCATCGAAGTGGTATGCTCATGCTATGTATAAGACGTGCAAGATAACCGATGAGCTGTAAGTTATGACGCAACGTATAGATTTAAAAATTCATATTACGAGAGAGCGAAAAAAACTTACCGATGATGCAGAACGGCCGCCGAAGGAACTTCAGCCGACCGATGGCTGTTTGATACCTCGAGCGACATCCTGACGACCATAACCTGGGGACATCACAAAACTCGTTAGACAGCGATCGACTAGGAGCATGATAAGGTTAATGCCTAGGTATTATCGTGTGCTTATCGTGTAAATACCTAAAAAAGAACTCAGCGGTGAACCAGACGACTACAACCATTTCCATGTAAAAAAGGAGAACTCCAGCTTCTTTTTCGTACTCGTCTATCGTACTGAACACCGAGAGGACCAGGCACATAAAGACCATACAAAATCTGAAAAAAGAAATTTGTATACATAAAAAAAGTGCTTAATAAATACAAAAGTTGTTATATTAAAAATTATATTGTTATATATTAAATTATAATATTAATAAAATTACATATATAAAAAATTACAATTATATATTTGCAACAAGGTATAAAAAATTTTAAACCAAATTTTGATCCGAATACGGATGGTGGTAAGCGATTTTGTCTGGGATGATTAAGATAAGTGTCTAAGCCGCTTTTAAACGAAATAAACTAAGTATTAATAGATGGAGGGTCATGCTAGTAATTAGAATATCTGCGATATATCTCTAACCACTACATCATTTTATCGCTTATTTAGTCACGTTCTATTTGCAAAAAGAATTTTAAGTTTCTTTTTCATGCTGGCTATTTTTAGAACCGAAGTTCTCTACTATATTTTTAGATATCGCCCGCACAATGACAAACGTTCGATTTGCAGGAAATAAGCCAATAACATCGATATAATCGAGAGTCCAAATGGAACTATTCGCAGAAACGACTGTTACAGACATTAAGTATGACTAAACACCAAAGGCACAATATTTTGGAATTATGCCGCGAGCTGCAGTGCGGTCCGGCAGCGCAAAATCACTTCCCTAAATCAAAGCGAGCGAGCTTCCGCCGTTATAATACGAGCTGCCTATGCGATGATCGCACCAATGCGCCAATGTCCTCGCGAACTTGCTCGGCAATCAGAGCCATCGTCAATCGAGTATAATTCATCAGCGCGGCCTTTCTCTCTACACATTCGCGAGAGCCCAATCGTTCAGCGTGATTAAATTACCAAAGGGGTTAATTGTCATCCAGACGTCAAAGCGCGTTATTGCCGTCAAGCTCCGCTCTGCTCTCCCTCCCTCTCCCTCTCTCTTTCTCTCTCTCACTCTCTCTCTCTCTCTTTTATGCCTCCAACGCATTCATTTCGATCACCGATCCGCGTCGATCGCTCACAATGGCACGGAGCCTGTCGATGCTAAGTTTACTACGACCATTAGCGCTGAAACTGCCATCGGCCGGGCTCTCTCTGGACTGCGCACGATTGTCAACCGACGGCGACGGCGACGCGAGGACATAAATACACGCGGCCAGAACGAGAATCTTGCGTTCGCAGGAAAGTTTTTTCTTTCAATTGCCTCTTTGTATTCACGATCTTAAAAGGCTCGATTTTAGCTGAATTGTTACATTTATTATCTTCTATGCAGAAAAAATAAATATTCAACTTGAGTATGATTTCGACTATACGCACAACTAAAAGCAAGGGTTCTTGAAATTATACAATACTGAAAAACCAATATTTCACTCAACCTGAGCATAAATACCCACTATTTGAGCGTGTATTCTATCAGAGAGAACATTTTTTATTTATAGACTTAAGCAATTAATTTTTTAAAAGCTCATTTAACGAAAGTTTTATTGATTGAGAAAAGATGATACAGTGTGGAATTAGCAATTTTTGTTATAAATTGATTCTTGATGAATTATTTAGAATGAATATTATTTTTGTCTTGGGACAAAACATGAATTCTTATAGCTACCGTGGTGACATAACTGTAGCAAGGAGCATTGGTCTACCCCGTCATGCGTATGTTACGCTTCTACCAATGCGTATACATACGGCCTGATACATACGTATATAAATTTAGTTTACAAAAACGTTTTATCAGTAAGAGATAGCACTAATTGATATATTATAACAATATTACATTAAAAGACTGACTTGGTGTATGAAAAAGTGCATTTAAACTTATTCAGAATAATGTGTTAGCAAAAACAAGCATTCTAGTAAAAGCTTTTGTATCAATATAAAAAAATAAAGCTATAATTATGTAAGGAATTATACTATGTTTACAACCTCCTTGCTCTATTATTATAAATACAAGTCAAAAATATTTTTTAAAATGCCCAGAAATAATAAAAAAAAAATAGTATATTATGCACCTAGGGAGTAAAGTAGCGAAGCGAGACCGGACAACGCATTATAATTGATCTAATAAGGAGAGTGCACGGTGTCCGGGTCACGGATTTTGATAAAATGTAGGAGATCGTATTCTAATACGTAAAAAAAGTCCACAGCCGTAGTTTTACCAAATGGGCCTTTGTACAGAAGATGACCCGGTCTCCGTGCTCTCTATTTGTTAGATATAATGCGTTGTTCGGTCTACCGGAGTAGTTCCACTTTAATCAGTAACCCCCAGTTTCTTTACATAATCCGTTTATTTCAAGTACCCCGAATCGATTACATAATAACCCGGATCGAACACATTCCCCGGTTCGTCCAGATAACCCAACTCGGACGGGTAACCTGACTAGACCGGGTAACCGAATTCAGACGAGTAACCCGGCTATAAATCGGGTACTTGGAACAATGGATACCCGTCCCGAACCCAGGGAAAAAACCCGATCCGATCCGACCTGGATTTTTCGAGTACCAGCACAACCCCTAATGATTATACATGCATTTCAGGAATACAATTTTTTTCGGTTAAAATAGTGAAAAATACAAGTTTGAAAAAGTAAAGTATACACAAATTTCTACTCTCCTACTAAGAATATGAAGCACTTAACATCTAGAATTGTTTTACTTTTTCTAACATGACATTATTGTCTGCAAAATAGTTTCAAAACCCTTTCAATAATTATTGCCAAGCCGTAAAATTTATTCTATATTATTTAATAAATGAAAGTTTTGCATAATTTTAAAAGCAAAATATATATTTTTAAAGTAGCTTGGCCTCAGAATGTGTATTAATCAATTTGTAATATTTTCAATCTTTAAAAATCAAATTATACAATGAAGAAACTTTTTACAAGCTTTCAAAAATCAGAATAATTCTTAAATTTTTGTATTAATAATGGATGTAAAAAAATGTTTGTAGCAAAACAGTCTGTTAGCGATGACAATCACCCTTATACTACGTGCTCAAATTCTTTTTCAAACTAAAACTCGAAAGGTATATCACATAAGTCAATCAAATTTGTATTGAATATTAGTTTTTGTACAGCTATTATATATTCCTGAACATTTTCAAGTAAAAATGTTATATCTAAAAATAATATATCTAAAAAATATAAAAATAATATATCTAAAAAAATGTATTATGTTGGCCATCGATCACTTTAGTAATACTTTATATAATCTCTTGAAAATTTAATCGAATATTTGTGTATATTAGTACAAATAATTTAAAACTGGAATAATTAATTAAGTAGAATAATTAATTGAGCAAGTTAAGTGTCAGAATTGGCAGTGGCTTTTACTACAATTTGAAATAATATTTACTTAGATCTAGCAAATTCTCTACTTAATATTTCAATCACATCAATTTCACCGGCATAGTTTTTGTGTTATCATAAGTTATATTACAGATAAATTTATATGTAATATTTACTAATACATTTTTATGCATTTTCAATGCCTACAGACAGTAGGTATTCATAATTATAATTTGTAGTCGTATAATCTTGCAATAAGCTTTAACAAAAAACATAAGTTTATAAACATAAGAAAATAAAACAACTCTCATTCTAAATAGAAAAAGCATTTTCTGCAAGTTGATATAAATCTATTAAACATTATGTAACGGTCATGGAAATAGTTACGTAAATAAAGTTTGATTCACAAATCTCTCCAACTACGCACCATTATATGATTGCAACTCTCGTCTACTATATAGGTATGTCCCACTTCCAGCAAAAGTTAGAAAAGTCGCGAGCGAGGTAAAGACAATATCTCGCAAGTGCAAGAAAAAGCGAGCGATATCGTCAAATAAGAGTGGGGTATATGAAAGGAGGGGAGGGGGCGAAGCACTATACACTATAAGAGACGCAAAGGGGGCGGTGACGATTCGAGAATGAATGGCCCTCGTGCGTGGATCAAAGCGATCGACATAATTCATCACCGAGCCCGCGCGCGCGGGCACACTTCCGGCTGCCCTATGAGCGCGCGATTATGTGTCGTCCCCCCTCCGCTTTGCTAGCGGCAAAGGCGATATATCGTCCCCCGACTTATGATGAACTAATATACGTGACCGGGCCTTTAAGTTTATGCCACTCGAAAAGTTAGCCGCGCAGATAAACTCGCGAGCGCGCGCGCTGCCCCTCGTATATACATACACACACCCACCACTCAGCCGTGTAGTGACGGAGGAAGATTTATCGCACGAGCGTTTGCTCCTTTTCTCTCTCTCTCTCTCTCTCTCTCTCTCTCTCTCTCTCTCTCTCTCTCTCACACACACTCATATACTCTCTCGCTCTCTCCAATGGTTTGTGTGCACGAGCGCGATAAATTGATTCTCTCGAGGCCGGGAATGCGTTTATGTGCATCGACGTAAAATCCATGGGGCTGCTCGTGATTCTTTTTCTCGTTCTTTTTTTCGCAGATGGTTTTTTTTTACAATACCACATGAGCTCATTCGTTATTAATAGTTACGTTAATGTTTCTCAATATTTATATGACAGAATAATGGTTTTAAGAGTAGTATATTTTAATAAATTTAGGTAGTAACAAATAAAATACCGCTGCCAATTCATTCGCACTTAGCTTCCTCACACTACCTAAATAAGCTGTTTCAATATGAATTTTTTTGTTTCAATAAATTATTTTAAAATGCTCTATCTTTTCCTAATTAATAGCTCGATAAAGATATTCTGTCTGACGGAGCTAATAGATTTGTTCATGCAAGTTCCCTACTTCATTATCGATTTCAGTAAATGGTAAAATAGAAAAATGAAAAATCGTTATAAAACAAAAACGAGTTGATAAATCTTAAGATTTATTTTTAATTTCGAATCTTCACTAAAAAAACTAAAAAAATTAGCTGTGTTTGTCAAAAAATAAGCGTGCCATTCTTGAGATTAAAGCGATAAAATATTTGTCAGAAAATACATAACGTCAAATATTTCGAAATATAAAGGTCGTTGCGACCTTGGCAAATAACTCACCGAAGAGATAGTAAAAGCTACCCTATTAGAAAATTTCAGATCAAATGCTGGCGATTTATTCTAGTTCTCGTAGGTGACAGCAAATTCATTTTTCTTTTATAAGAATATTTTATTCTCGCACACGCAGACATTTTCTAAAAATAGTGTATTTTGATTCCTAATGTCTCATAATATGCTTCTATAATGATTTTAGCACACCTTTGTTTTAACATAATAAAGCTTCATCTATGAGGACGTAGCAACAGACATCAAACTATACTATTATAACGTGTCAAAATTTATGTTTTATTTAATGTCATAGTTTGCGAACGTTCCTAACTATGCACAAAGAATTTTTTGTACAGTTTAGAAAAATTCCTACTTACTTTAGTTATGCATTTTTATAAACTTGAATACAAGTATCCATAATTTAAAATGAGATCATTTTATTTAAATAAAAAACCGTCTTTTTGTATAATTTATAGATTTTTAATACATCCATTCGGCCCACCTGATAGAATATCGAAAAATAATGGACATGGATTATCTCTTTTTTGAAATAAATGATTATTAACAAAGATATAGCATGTTGAAATGTCGCTTGGTGTCACGATATCCCATTATAGTATATCTATATAGTGTGGTACTGTATATGCTATATCTTTGTTTATAATCATTTATTTGGAAAACAGTAAAAATACGTGTCGATTATTTTTCGATATTCTATTTGACGGACTTAATAGATTTTTTCATGCAAGTTCCCTATTATGTTTTATTTAATATAGATCAGCACACAGCACCTTGGCAATGCAGGCATGCCTTGGCATGCATTTTATCATAATGCTGAAAAGAAAATGTTCAATTAATTTCAAAAAGTTTCGACGAAAGCTAATACGCTCGGAAAGTTCTGAATAAAGAAAAAAAAATGTAGAAAAAGCTGTTTTTGTTTAAAAAATAATATTTACATTATTAAAAGTTAATACTTTAAAATTTAATTTTCTGACTGAAAAGTTGATCAATTATGCGATGCGTTTCTGTGTTAAGAAAGGTTCCTCTTAAAGTTCTGAATTGTTAAACCGGTGGTAGAGAATTAAAAAAAGTGTATGTAAATGGACCATATTTAGATATGAATGTACACTCGATGGAACAAATATTTAACTGAATTTGTTTGAATTCTTTTAAAATAATGCAATTTCATTAGATTGAATGCTCGTTTATGCCTCATTGGAGGATTTCAAAAATATTCAAACAAAAATGGATCAAATTTTTGTTCCCTCGAGTGCCTATCTACTTTGCCACTGCCGAGAGATCAACTACTTTGCTAGAAAGTTTCCATAACATTGTTCTCAATGACTGCAACAATACATCTTCTAAAAAGAAACTTCGAGCCTAAATAAAAAACAATATTTTCATAAATAACAAAGCTCGCTACTAATTTTTTATTCATAGTATTCTCATGCTAATAAATAATAATTTTTAAATAATTCAAAAAATTCAACATTCTTTTGTTAAAAATGAGCACTGATAAAAATGATCCAAGCTCTGTCAGTTTAGAATCACCATATATCAATTAAATTTAAAAAAATTCTAACTTCTTAAATGTTTCAAAATGTGTTATTTTTATTAAAACAAGTACTCAAGAGTACTCAATATGTTTCAATATGTTATTAATTTACAATTCTGGTACAACCACTTGATGAAATAAGAACACATACACATATGCATGCACACTCACACACAGGCACATACATACACAAAACACTCGTACACACATATATACAAGATCACACACGAATGCACATACACTCGTATGCATGCACGCACACATACCCGAACGCACGCGCACGCACATACCTACATATTTTCTTTTTTTTCTATTTAAATGGCCGTGTGGGTCACCTTTTTGGGACGCCGATATACCACAATGTAAGTGTATTCATTTATTTATATTTTTATGTTTTGAACTTATTATTGAGGTGTTAGTTTGAGGAGTTATTCACATCTCAGACATTTTCGGTAGGCTGTATGGGCGCATACGTTCTTCATCAAGCACAACCCGCAGTCGGAGATATTTTCCTGACGAGAAACTTGAAGAACAAATCTTTGAGAATTTTTAACGTGATTCGAACCATGACCGCTTAAGCGCCTTGTTTCTGTACAGGCACACGTCTTCTCCACGGAGTCAAAGGGCGCTTCAGACACACTCATATATACATATATACATAGGCATTTTTTTCTGTGAGAAACCAGAATAGCAATTTATTTTAAATCGTTATATAAATTAACTATAAATATTTCAAGCAATTTACGAAGATGTTAAAAAATATATGGTAGTTAAGAGAGTACTATCGGTGTTTCGTGAGTCAAATACGTGTTTGGTCGTTTTTGACTTCTGTGGTAGACCGAATCGTGTGCGTAAACGGTTGACTGAGCGTGAAAATTTGTATTCGTTTCCTTATAGCTCTCCAAATTGCTGAATCAACATTTGGATTTTTGGATTATATTTATTGGATATTAAATATATATTTCTTAAAGTTTTGTCGAAATCAGAACAGCAGTTTTCATGAATTACATGATTGCAACTGTCGGAAACGTGAGTTTCCAAAACGCTACGTGTTAAAAATGTAAGAAACGTAAATATAAAATTCTTAATATCTTTTTTCTGGGTTGATGTAGCTTTCTAAAAATGTATATTAGTAAGTTTGTGGTCAAAACGTACTAATATACAAAATTTTAGATTTTTTTGAATACTAATTCGAAACCGATAGTACTCCCTTAACAAAAAATACATACGTTCTTATGAGTCGTATGAAAGAACTACTTTATTATTGTTTGGTCTTTGTGATTATTTTGACTTTAGCTGTAACTATTTGAATACGAAATAAAAAAAAATCATGTAACAACCGAATTATTCTATATAAAATAAAAGTTAGACTAATATAAGAATCATATTCTAATTTGAAAGTAAAAAAAATTTGTTTTAATGTTATTAAAATGAGTGCTGAAGAAAACTAGTAATAATGTATAATGGTAAAATTAATATAATACCGATTAGTTAAAGTGTTCGCCTGGAGCAAAGAATATTCAGTTTGTGTGTCAGTTCCAGAACTTGTAAACCCCAGTGCAAATAGCACGATTTCACTCAAATAGATACTTTATAAACAGCTCACAGCAGATCCATTCTATCAGATTAGCTCAAATCCAACTTAATTCTTCGTTCCTCCCTCCCCGTTCGGTCTCTCGCTTTCATCTAAAACTTCATTTGCCAAGAAATTTCTATCAAATCCCAAGAAAGTTTCGAACAATCAACTAAATGAGCTTCGCTCGATTTGAACTAAATTTTCTCTTCCCGATACCTGCAGCTCACATGTGCGCACTCTTACTGCACACCCACCCAGGCAAGCGAACGTCGGTGAAGGAAGTTCCGCGTGGCTTTCATACATCTTCACCGGGCGCAAAGATAAATCCGCTTCAAACTACGTATACAGCTCCCCCTTTTCATTGGATGTGCGGCGTGGTGAACCCTCTTCTGACTCACACTTGCGCACGCACATGAACACACACACACACATACCCATGCGAACGAACGGTATACCTCTGCCGGGTGAATGTACAAATATATATATATATTTGGTCAAAGCGAATCGGTCGCGCAAGAAAATGAAAACAAGTGGTCTGTACAAACGATATGAGACGACTTCGAATGGGTATAGGGTAGAGCGAGGTATATGTGCCCCTAATGTATATATGTATAGATATACGTAATATAGGGTGGACGGAAATACTGCAGGAAGTATAATGAAATTGACATCAAAGAAGATCTTTCTCTCTTTTACTCTCCATTCTTCTCTTGACTGTCTTTATGTGAACTTGCCATTGTCATCGTTACATTCTCGAAAACTAAGAACAAACAGAAATAGTCTGAGTGAACCTTTTTTACAAAAGCACAGTATAAGATGTAGTTATTTATTCATTTGACACGGCGAATTTGATAAAATATTTTAATCAAACATAAACAAGGATAGCATATCTTACCAATTTTGTCTAGAATGCACATTTGGATGGTTCGAAAATCCCAAAAGTTTTCAAATATCAAAAGTAAGCCTCGAAAAAGTTGGTATTTGTCAAAAAAAAAAGTTTTCTGCAAGCAGGGTGCTTCAAGTTAAAATTTAAAGGTGGCTACTTCGAATTTAAGGTTTTGTAAAGAGCACATACACAATTTTTCCGTGAAATCGCGAATTAAATAACTAAAATTTAATTATTCATGCTAAAAAAGTTTTGGCAATAGAGTATACTATCGTAATTGAAAATCAGTATCGTTCTAACCAACAAAAAAAATTTTTCTTCGAGAAAACAGTCGTATAAGTAGTAAAGCTATGCATTACAGAGACTGCTATAACTTCCATATTTTGATATCCGATGGCGTGACAATTTTTTGTTGATAATATTTGGAACAAAGATTCAAAATAATTTTGATTTTTGAACAATTATCAAAGATTGAGGTTATTAAAAATGTCCAAACATATCCGGATTTAAGTAAAAAATTTGACTTATACGACTGTTAACTCTAAGAAAATAATTTTTTGCCGGTTAAACATAGGGTAGGTGTACCGATTACTGTGTCCTAGGCTTATTTTCCCGTAAAACTAATTATCCTATCATGAAAAAGATCATATTATATTTTTTAATTAATCTTCAAGTGCTCCTTCATATATAAGAACTGAATGTATATTACCATTTCTTTTTTTAAATACTAAAATGATCATTTGAAGTTCCTGCTATACAATTTTGCCTTTATTCTGGCAAATTTTAGCAAAAAACTTAAGGAAACGCTCAATGAATAAACGAAATTGTTTTGCGATATGAAAAATACATTGAAAAGTACATTGTGCAACTAGGGGGGAAAATTGGCTTTTTATAATCATCATGCGAGTCTGAAAAAGCCTTGTCCACCCGTGTAACACATAGTATTTTTTTAATAAGTGTATGAATAGGGCTTTTTTCATGCATGCAAAGGGAATGGGGAAATGGGCATTACGAGTCGTCCACTAAGAAATTCAGGAGCAGGACGGAATCAAAATTACCTCCCGCTACAGCGGGAGGGAATGACCATTACCTCCCGCTCAGGCAAAGACGCTCGGAATGCCCAATGATCCATTCGCTTTGCAAGCATGGAAAAGGGCCTTATTTTAATATTTCTTTTATATTAAATAAGTCCAGTAATTCAAACAGTTCAAAAAATTTTAGTTACTGTGCTGCCCGCTGATAAGGCTCCTTCATCGACCGTAACCTCCTCTTTATAACACAAATGAAAAACTCTCTTAAGTATTTACTATAATTATCGATAGAAAATCTACTTATAAAAGTGAAACTACCGTTAGTTTACGGTAAGTAGATTTCCTTTTGCAGCTAACAGAAATAATTTGTGCCTTTTTTTGAAAATTTTGAAGCAGAATATGCTTGCGGTGAGTAACTGACTTTTAGAGTGTAATTATAAAGTCATTTTTTCAGTTCTTTACTGTCATAACTTCTGTTTGCGTTTTGCGCACCAGATTTTTTTTGTTCTAAAATTTTCTTAAGTTACTTTTTAAACGCGTTTATTATAAATCTGCGTTAAAATTTTTTGAACTTTTAGTTTTGGAAACTTTAAGGGTTCATCAGATGTTGATCACTCCGTCCCTTTCTTTTTCAGCCAGCGCACACGCAGCGTTCGCAGGAGAAGTGTACGTGTTCAGTAGATGCTGACCATTCCGCCCCTTTCTTTTTTTTGCCCACGCACAGCGTAACGTACGCAGGAGAAGTGTACGGAGATTCGTCAGCTATACATAACCATCTACGAGCTTACGCAGGAGAAGCGTACGCCGCAGGGTAGCGCCGCCGAACCCGAGGATTTAAAATACACCGCCCCCCCCCTCCCCCCACGCAGTCAGGGGGACAGTCGCTATCCGAGAGTCGGGTAGCCGTCATCCGACAGTGACGGATTACCGTCCGATAGTCACAGTCGCTAGTCGAGACCCGAGAGAGTCACCTATCGAGAGCCGAAACGACCGCCAAAGCACCGTCGATCCTTCCGCGCCATCCCGCGCCCGCCTTGGTTATCAACCTTTATCGACCGCAGCGTTACATCGATCTCGAGGATCGTTTAAATCTCGATAACCTAGTTCTCGTCTACGTTTGTGTTGTTTGAAAAGGTTCATTGAAATTCTCATACCTGGAGTCTTCATGACCGTATACACCATCCATATCTTATCCTCCCCCCCCCCCTTAATACACTTCCGGCCATCCATCGCTAACTCGAAAACCTATTTAAGCACTTTATCATCCGCCATTCTTTTTTTTCTTTCCCCCCTTGACACCGCGAATTCTAGGAATAGGATATTCAAATATAGGATTTTTCTGGAAATAAAAAAGTGAAAACTCAATTATTTCTATAGAATTTTTTTTTAAAGCATGAAACAAATAATGTTACAGCACGAATGTCTAAGTTTTACTTTAAAGAAATCATAAACTCAACCTGATCAAAATTCACCGATGCCTGTTGTCGAAACAATGCTCTTTTATGTATTGTAAGTTTATTCGATCCAGTGGTATTTTAAAAGCGGTTTAGCGGGACCTTAACTGGTCGAAAAAAATTCTTTTTATGTATAATTATGTACAAATACAGCATATTTTTTTATACTTAAAAGGTTTTAAGTACGCTAAACACCGTACGTTAACCTTATGAATCAAAAACTAGAAAAGTAAATATGCAAGATCGTTTGATAAAAATATATTTCACAGAAATTGAATTAATATAAGATGTGCGTGATATTACTTTGAAAGTTTTCAAAAGTTTGTGGCTGTTCTTACAGTTTTCTTCTATTACATTTTCGGCAGCTAAAAGTTCCGCCTTTCAGATAAAGCAGCACGAGACGAATATAAAGTTAGCGCAATATCTCCCACGCATCTACTAGCACCTAAAAGAAAATTTACTTAACGGAAGAGTTTTATCCTGAAAAGGAATTTCATCAAAGATAGAATTTATTTCTATTCATATCGATGTTAATCTCTCACGAAATATAACGTTTGAAAATGATATTAAAAGAAGCGAATTATTCTAGTGGATCGATAATCGTAATCTTGTATGTATTAAGAACCGTTTTATTATTGCATACTGATAATTGACAATTTTTATGGAAAAAAAAATAATTCTTATATTCTGATATTAATTATCTAAGCAGCGTATACATGTTATTATTGCTACAAATAGTATAACTTTCATCAAGGGCTAAGATATGTATATATTAAAAGTAACTTTCTTTTTTGGTTCTTTATTTTTATGTAAATTTTTACGATCAAATTAAGTATTGCAGTATACCCGATTTATCCCAGTATAAACGCTTTGTGTATATCGACAGCTTGTCGGGTAATCTCGGAATGTTATTATTGCTTGATTGATGCAAGATATATTTTTCAAATCTAAATTATGTCGAAGAGGTACCTATATCGAAGAATATTTCTTATGTCCCAAGTATGGCCGAGTAATTTTTGCCGGATGTTCAGTACTGTTAGAAATTACTGAAAGAATGCTGGTGTATTATTGAAATGATAAGAACGGGCCAATGCTAAAAACCAGTACTGGGGCAATGCAGACATTTCGAAAAGAACCGACACCTCACTTCTTATTAATAAAACATTACGAGAAATATAACGTTTCTGTTAAATTCTGAAATTTTCACTTATATTACTATATACAGATCTCAATCTTATGATTCTGATAGCAAGTAAGAAATTTTTGTGCGATTTGCAAAACCATTGTAAATTTGATTATTTAAAAACATAAGAGGCAAAAAAGTAGGTTATGTGCGGATTATGATAAATGCGCGATATTGCTTTTGTCTTGCAATAACGGCAAACTGTACTGCACCAGCGATGAAATTTTTTATGAAAATAAATTGAAGTTTGGGCCAGTATTGTTGATGCGTCGGACCAGTACTGATTTCCAGTAGTGGTCCGTTCTTATCAAATCAGTAATGACACAGACACACGTAGCGAATAGTTCTAGCACATCGTTAATATTACCTCTTTCGATGACATTCCTCAAAAACTTTTGGACTAACATTTTTTTTATTTTTACATCATTGATGTTTAATTCTGGACTATATACGTAAGTCGACGATTATATACGACGACTATATACGTATATACTTAACTAAAGTTCACATATCATAGATTTCAAAAACAAATTTTCTATGATTCATCTTGAAACTTCCAGAGAATGTGTAAAATATGTTTCTAAGCGCAATAGTTATTTAAAGCTAACAACAATTTGAGGTATAATGATTTACACATTGAATAACAGGTCCCATTGGAAAAAACTACGAGTGCTAGGCTTCATTTTTAGGTGGCAGAAAATACTTCCCAAAGTTTCATCAAAATTCGAGACCCGGAGATATGACACTCTCCTTGTTAGTTAAGGAAGAAATATAATTTAGATATTTTTTAAATTTGTATAAAATCAATTTTCACAAAATTTGAAATTATCAGGTTTTGTTTAATCGCTTTTTAAATATGAAAATTATGAATGGTTACAATTGGTCTAATCCTTAATCAGTCATTCACTGGTTCAGTTACCTTATACAATTATAATATAAACGTTGTGCAGTATTCAATCATTTTTACTTTTTTAGGGTATAGCTCCGGTTTGGCACCTTAAATGGGGAACAGAAATGATTTTTTAAATAATTTTTTAATGAAACTTGAGGTTAAATTATACACAAAAGTCAGAAAAATATTCTTTTTACGCCCATATTTCTTGGGAAGCAATTTTTTGAAAATTGTGTTTGGTAAATAAGAATTGAAACACTTTATGAGGTCACGTGCTTAAGATAACCAATATGGCGACCCAGACCTACCGAATGTATGTATAGACATATTATTACACGACTGGTTTTTATAGGTTATGAGAGCGGTAGGTTAATTTCGCCATTTTAAGTAGATAGCCAATCACAAGCATGCTGCATTATTAGAAAGCTACTAAAACTTATAATTTTTTAATTAATTATACTATAAAACATAGAAGCATTAAATCATCAAAAAACTCATGTCTAATATATATATATATATATATATATATATATATATATATATATATTTTTTTTTTTTTCTAGAATAGAAAATCATTAATATATATATATATTAATGATTTTCTATTGTAGAAAAAATAAATTAGCCATATTTTTGACATCATGCCTGTTCCCTATTGCTCGTTATGGATCCAAATTTGGTCTTATGCTATTCAGAAAGGATAACATAGATTTTTATTTTAAATATTTATATAGGAACCTGGGAGTGATACAATGATTAAAATATACACGTATTACACTTCTGTAATAGTAGGTATAGGATAATGTTAATTACAGCTAATCTAAATAGCATTAGGTGAAAATAGGATACACAACAAACAGTTTTTGCTATGTAAAGCCTAAATTAGCCCATCGGGTAGATCTTCAGGCTGTATTATTATTATTGCTTGCATCATCACCATAGCTATCATAACTACTTGTAGGAACTAGCTATCCGTAGCTATGTAGTATTAGCTTTGTTCACACGGTCACGCCATCTCTCTCCATTGTTTGCGAGTTGCATCCAATCCTCTTCATAACATCCTATTTCTCGTAGGTCCATTTTAATATTGTCCTCCCACCTTCTTGCTCCTGGCGGCTTCCTTACGAGCATTCTAAGTGCGGCTCTTTCGTTACCCATCTTATTTTGCCCCAAACATCTTTAAGGACTTTATTCTCAAATACTCTAAATCTATTTTCTTCCAGTTTGGTTAATGCCCACGTTTCGTATCCGTATAGAAATACTGGCAGTATGATTTTTCCATATATTTCTAATTTAGTCTTTCGCAATAGTAGGCGTGATTTTAGTAAGTTATTTACCGAATATATGCATGCATTCCCCGAATGCAGCCTCTTCTTGATTTCTTTATGAGTTTCATTTTTCTGGTCTATTATCGTGCCAAAGTATTTAAATTCGTCTACTTTTTTAAAGTTTTGCGAGAGACTTTCAAGTCGGTATCAGCAATCTCGGGTCCTATTCTGTTAGTGACCATGTACTGAGTTTTCTCTTCACTTATTTCTAGGCCTATTTCTTTAGCCGTTTCATTAGTATTTCTGCGTTTTTTATTATGGGTTCTCTGTTTTTTCCTATAATGTCTAGGGGAGGATGGGGTATTGCCCGTCACCTAAGCAAACGTGCTTGTTATTTCCACTTTCTAATTGTTTCTTTGAACTTTAAATAATTATTATGTTAGTTCAAACCATTGACTATAAATATTTATTATTGGTTTAATATAAAAACGTAAGATATCGAAGCTATAAGTCGAAATAAAAAAAGCATTTTGACCGAATTTACTCCACATCAAAGGGTAATACCGGTCAGCCTTGGTACAATTCCGATCACTATTAGAAAGTTACTTTTATAGGTGAAAAATTTCTTTAAATCAATTATATGAACTTTCATATGATCCGTCACATTATTATTCGCACTTACATAGTGAAACATATAATAACATAACCACTGTTCAATCAAAAACATAGCCTTTTCTTAGCCTCACTTTCGGGAGCGTCATATAAATAACATTGTGACCGGGATTACCCCATTTTGCTTAGTAATTTAAATTGAAATGACAAAGAAGTAATAGGTTTATACTCATTTTTCTTCACTATTTCGTATTCTTAGATTGTTCAAATTAATAAAGATGCAAAAAATAACTGCATAAAGCAACAAATAATATACATAAAAGCTTATTTTATAGACCAGATTTTTTATAAAAAATGTAGGCCTACACTTTGATTGTATATAATTCCTTAATAAAACTGAATAGAACGTTGTTTGAACATTAGATTAATTGCATTTTATGTTGCGTTTAATATACTATTCGAATTATTACCTAAAAATGTTTAGATTATTGAAAATAAGGGTGATCGGAATTAGCCAGTGACCTTTACAATAATTTCCTCTTTACTTTTTTGTGTCGCTCTGGCCACGTATTCTAAAACTACCCTGGTAGAAAATTGATGAGTTTTTGTCGTTAACGTGTTATTTAAATGGAAGCACCATTAGCTAATACTTACTCCTTAACACTATTCAAATTAATAAATTTGTGGTTATTGCCTCAAAAATAAACAACTTAATATAATAGTACACGCATACATCATTTTTTTTTAATTGTTGCATTACATAATCATAATATTGTTTTAGCTAGAGAATATCGGTGAATTCTGGCTAAAGACCCGGAAAGATTTCTACCAGGGTAAGAATATGAGGGTTGATAGAGCAACTCTCTATTTTAGCCCGTTGTGAATGTTAAATGGCGATGATAGACTCTTATTTGACCTGACTATGCTCCGGCTGTTATCTAGGCACATTCTGATCGACATGAAAATGAATCTATTTGTCTCCACGGGCTAAAAAGAATTTTTTCCTCATTTCTCAAATAAGGTGGACTGTATATGTATTCAACCTCAAGTGCCTTACTGAATGAGTCTAAGGAATAAAAAGTCTTGTTTTAGGGAAAAAATAGTCGAAACTAATTAAATCGAAACTAATCACAGCAATTGTGAAGAAAAATTATTTGAAATTTTAAATTGAGAGAGAAATGCGTTTGGACCAGGGAATGTACGTTGGTTTCCTCAGTTAGGGCGTACATCCTTCCTAACACGCGTATGAAGAAAGATATTACCCTAACATAACAAAGAAAAAAAAATCTTTTTAGCTCGTGGAGACAAATAGATTAATTTTCATATTAATATAATACCGAGCAATAGAGTCTACTTTCTTAAATAAATTTGGCATTGTGTTACAAATATGCCCGGAACAAACAAACATAGCATAGAAATTTCATTTAGTTGTTGCCTTTACTGCTAGGTGGTCACCTCTTTCTCGCACAACTACTATACCTGTCGATTTCATATATACACCTAGCTTTCTTTGCTATGTTAGGGTAATATCTTTCTTCATATGCGTCTTAGGAAGGATGTACGCCCTAACTGAGGAGACCGACATACATTCCCTGGTCCAAACGCATTCCCCTCTCAATTTAAAATTTCAAATAATTTTTCTTCACAATTGCTGTAATTAGTTCTGTTTAATTAATTTCGACTATTTTTTCCCTGAAACAAGACTTTTTAATCCTTAGACTCATTCAGTAAGGCACTTGAGGCTGAATATATATATACAGTCCACCTTATTTGAGAAATGAGGAAAAAATTCTTTTTAGCTCGTGGAGACAAATAGATTAATTTTCATATCAATATAATACCGAGCAATACAGTCTACTTTCTTAAATATTCTGATTAAATTGACCAGCTTTTTTGGTACCCCTAGCAGTACTAAGACATGGAACATTTTACATCTTATTATTGAGTCATACGCTTTCTTGAAATTAATGAATAATTGGTGTACCGTTTCCCCGTATTCCTATTTCGTTTCGAGTAGCTGCCTAACCGTAAACATCTGGTCGTTTGTTGACCTGTATCTACGAAATCCACACTGGTAATCTTCGAGGATTTCCTCCGCGAGAGGTGTGAGTCTATCTAGCAGTACATTAGAGAGAATCTTGTAGCATGTACAGATAAGAGAAATGCCTCTGTAGTTATTACAGTTTGTTTCATCTCTTTTCTTGTATATTGGGACTATGATTAGGTCTCTCCATTCTTTGGACATTATTTCTTTCCTCCATATGGTGCAAATAAAATTATGAACTATTTTCTTAAGTGCCCCCCCCCCCTGTTTAAATAGTTCAGCCCGTAAATGATCTATTCCTGGGGCTCTATTGTGTTTTAACTTATTGATTGCCTTGCAGACCTCCTGTAAGCTAGGCTGCTCAATTTGTGGTTCAGCAGTGGGAATTTCGTTATAGTCTAAAGCGGTTTGTTGTTCGTGTACGTTTAGGAGCTCATCGAAATAGTTTCTCCACCTATTTAGTAGTCCATCTGTGTCCGATATAAGGTTCCCTTGTTCGTCTCCTAGGAAGTTAGTTTTGCTTTTTACCTTTTTATTCCACTCCTCGCATTCCTCGTCATATCACAGTTTTTGCACGATGTTTTTTCGCTAACCTAACATCGTCCTAGCAGCTTGTCTTATAGAACTTTTGATATTTTCCCAGGTATTTTCGATGTCATTCCCTTTCTCCGAGTCGTCTAACCTATTATTTTCCGACACATAATCCAGTTTACTTGAAACTTCCTCCCTATATCCAGTTTTAATTAGCGGGTCATTTAACTATACGATATTAAATTCCTCTGTTTGACATGTTTTATTCTTATTTTTGTTTACTAGTAAACGAACCCTAATCTTGGCTGTAACAAGAAAATGATCTGAATCGTAATAGGCTCCACGGTAAGTTCGAATGTCGAGAATGTCAGCGTGCCGTCTTTGGTCAATTAAAACGTGGTCGATTTGGTTAAGTGTGCGCCCACCGGGACCTCTCCAGGTTGCTTTGTGTCTGTTTAAGTGAATTAAACGTGTGTTTTTGACTATAAGATTCTTAGACGAGGCAAAATTAATTAATTTCATTCCATTATCGTTACTCAAGTCATGTAAACTTTTTTTCTTATGGTTGGTCTAAAATTTTCCTCTTTTTCAATTTTCGCGTTAAAATCTCCTAGCAATACTTTTGCGTCATGGGTTGAAAATCTATCAAACACCTGCTCTAGTTTTGTGTAAAATGAGTCATTAATTATATCGTCCGTTTCCTCCGTTGGGAAAAGGACATTAATAAATACCTATTTGTATCATCGGCTTTTGAGGATTAGGAATCCTATGCGACCATCAATAAGTTCAAAATTATTTCCCGTGCGCATTACTCTATTACATAGCAAGAAGTGTGCATTTATTCATATATTTTACGTCCAGGCCTACTCGTCGCGTAACCTCCTGTAGAGCTACTATATCTATTTTTACCAACTTGCCTCCCTTGTTAGCACCTCTAACTGTCAGTCCTGAGCTAAGCTACGTACGTTCCATGTGCCCACCTTTAACTCTATTATGGTTCTTTTGCATGTTTCTTCCCCGATAGTCCCCTCCTGGACATCCGAATGGGGGACATGTTTATGTCCGGTCATATATTTTCCCAGAAAAGAATTCATGACTTATGTTTGTAGATGACTCGCCGCGTTGGATTAGGTGGTAAATCCGGTTCATCACACCTACTATCCACACTCAGTGACCTGTGTAACATTTGCAGATGACACTCCACGATGGATCTGGTGACCGATCCGGTGTTTCTTAAAGAAAAGCGGTAATAAAGGAGCACTCAAGTTTTACAGCTGTGGATTGTGCGCCTAGACTTGGGTACTTTAAATATATACTAATTACTCTCTTTCTTATGCCGATGAAATTACAGAAAAGAGATCAGCCCCTTTAAGTAGATTTTATGAAAAAATCGTGTCAAAGATTTTATGGAAAAGTATTGAAACTTCATTCCCTCCCAATTACACATACATTCTCCCATATTGTATAGAATATTAAAAATCTTGTTCGATCTTTTAAAGTAAATTGAACTTTTCTTTTATAACTTAATTCTAATACAACATTAAAAAAATTATGATAAGAAATACGAGAGCAGTAATTCGACGTATATTTCATTGTGATGAGAAGTTGATGGATCCTTAAATATTATTTTATTAATCGTAAAATCTCCAAGCTGCATTTTTCAAATGCTATTAAATGGGAGGGAACATTAAAGGACTTTGAACATTGATGTGTGGGTGAAATTGTTATGAGAATTCTTCAGCTTCCACTAAAAATTTGCAAAATTTGACGTTTTTTATTATAAAGTGATATATTTTCTGAAAATGAAACGATTGCTAATTTCCTATGAAAAAAATTGTTATACTTCAAAGTTATCTTTAGTATACGGAGAGAATTTTCTAATAAAAATTATGACGAAATTCACAGTAAAAATTACCGTGAATGACTATAAAGCTGGGACACTCTAACTTTCCGGCAGTTTTTATTGATATTTACGATAAATTTGACCGTACTGAAGGGTAAAATGTGCCTGCCGCAGAGTAAAAGATCACTGTACGAGTCTTAGAGAAAGCCAAAATTTGTGGTAAAATTTGTACGAAATATTTTTTAAAAATCTGTGTTTTCTTCCAATTATTGTAGCAGTATCATTAATACTTAAATAAGTACATTTATACACATTTATATTTGAGTTAACCTAAAATGTGTACACGCTCAGTTGTTTCCTTTATCAGCTGTCTTCTTTTTCTCAAATGAAGTAAATTTTACCATTCAGTGCGGTAAAATTTATAGTCTGTGCGGTAGAATTTGTAGTCAATGAGATAATTTTTATAGTAAAATATCAGGAAAAAGTGCCAGAAAGTAGGACTGTCCCAGCTTTATAGTTATTTACGATAATTTTTACCCTGAATTTCGTTATAATTTTTATTAGAAACTTCTCTCTGTGTACGTTCACATTGAAAATATTCTTTTATTTTTCATTGGAATTTAGAGTTGAATACGTATAGAATGGAAAAGGAGTTTTTTTTAAAGGAAGATATCCATAGCGGCTCCTCAGGGAACGTATGAAATAAATAATATCGTTTAAAGCTCATTTAGAAATGAATTTTACAAAAAAAATTAATACCCTTAAGTGCGGGTAAAACTGAAAAAAAAAATAATATCTATGGATTTGTCCCATTTAAAGCATTGTAAAAAGTCTAACTATACTTGGCGATTTCTACTTAATTTTATGAATTTTCACCGCGTTTTCCTCTACTTTCCTACCACATAAGGAGGTCCATTTTTCCAAAATTCATGTTTGACGAGCTCTAAACAATGATATTACTTTATACGTTCTCCTTCAACATATTAATTATTATAAATATGTGAGCATCCTTCTTTGTAAATTTTATATACATTTGATTTTATTTAGAGGAGAATGGGACACAATGGGTAGGTTTACGCAATGGGTAATCCTAATTATTTACCGAATACAATAACTAAAGCAATAAGTCTTTAGAATAAAGTATAAAAACAATTTTTTTTGGGTAAATTTTTTTTTATTTTTCAACATAATCTCCTTGGAGCTCTATACACTTGGTCAATCGCTTTTTAAGTTTTTTTAATCCACTTTTAATCTGTTATCCTTCAACACCATATCGTGGATTTTATTGATGATTTCGGGAGTAGTTACTTTCTACGGGCCTTCCTGAACGTGGTTCGTCACTTATTGATGTACGACCACGCTTAAATTCATTTACCCAGTTATAAACCGTTGCTAAGGCAGGGGCAGATGTGCCATGAACTGAGTCCAATTCATTTTTTATCTCATATGGAGTTAAACCCTTTAAATGAAAATGTTTAATTACCGCTCTGAACTCGTTTTTTTCCATTTTTCTTAACAAGCAATTTTTTTTTTTTTTTCAATTGGTTATAAAAACACGTAAACTCAGAAGATGTGGACTGTGACTGCACCATATATCTAGTCGGGAGTGGTGCTGACTGAAAACAGATGATTTGGAGCGATTCGCGCGCCATCTGTTGGTCATTCTAAAGACTTATTGAACTACCCTCGTAGAATGTGATGTAGAGAAAAAAAGCTTTAATTCAAGAGGTGCCGCATTAAAAAGATTAAGAATATCAAAAGTTATGGTGATCAAAGATAGTAAATAAACACGAAAAAATAGTAAAAAATTAGAAATCATGAAATTAGTCGTTTTTTCGTGTTTATTCACTATCTTTTATCTTTCATCTTTTTTAACGCGGTACATCTAAAATTAAAGCTTCTTTTCTTTACTTTACATTCTATTATGTGAACGAAATTCTTGTACCCTTAGAAGTCAAGTGATTATTATATCAATGATGAACGTTTTTATTTTAGTCCATAATTTCCATGTAAAATTCTCATAAGAAAGATTGATATACAAGAAAAGTGTGTCACAAGAACTTTTTAGCTTGTTAGAAAGCTTTCTCGTACATTTTCGGACCTAAACGTACAATAAGAAAACTGGAATTGCAGAGGCTTGCTGCATCATTTATTTTTCGTCACTTTTCGAACCACTTATTGGCCGATTTTCTGTAGAATTCCTCATTTATGTCATATCTATCATTATTGTGAATGTAATTAATATTGTAATATTTTATTAATAGATAGGCTATACAGATCGCAATACATTTTCCGGCCGATTGTATAATTGTATCGTGTTCCTTGTCCCAGATTTGAAAACCTATTTATATACAAACGTTTGCACAAACATCAATATTATAACATTATAAAATAAAGAATTCACTTTTTCAAATTTATTGTGGTTTTACCCAATTCTACGTTTACATTTTTTGAGGTTGATACAAAAAGTTATCACTCTAAAAGTTTAATTGAAATAGTATCAATGCGATATCTAATAGCGGTAAAAAATTAAATAACTATTTGAAAAAGAATAACTAAAAATTACATTAAGGATTCTTCTCACAAAGAGTGAATATTTCTTGCCGTGGCAGCTAGTGCAGTCCAAGTTTTCTCTATATGATCTACGGATAAACTTTCTAATAAATTAAAAACCTTTGACAAAGTCAACGCGAAGTTGCGACAAACTATCGGACGTTTTCCAATACACCTTTTACCCGATTGTACATTTCCGACAAACAGACTAGAAGTAGAAAGACCGAGCGGGAGAAACAGAAAGAGAAGGAAAAAGAAAAAGAAAAAGAAAAATAAGCACAATACAGAAGCTGCGGGGCAGACAGAGAGAAAGCCCGCCCGTCGCCCCATAGCCGTTGGCTCTATACACCAGCGAGAAGGATTATAGTTCACAATATATACATTACGTACACGCGCTCAGGAACAAAGGGGGATGGGGAGAGGGGTTAATTAATACGCAGGCAGTTCGCCTTCCCTTCCAGATGTGCCTATATATATATATAGGCGCAGCAATATAGCGCGGAATAGCAGTATATGAATCCATATAGCGCATATACATATACATATATATACACACACACACACACACACACACACACACACACACACACACACATATATATATATATATATTACAATATACTCACACGATCATGTGGTACGAGACGGCATAAACGCCGCGGGGCCGCTCGAGGAAATTGTAGACGCGGGCTTGCAGTCGCCGGTAGCGGGCATCGCGACGAGTCGCCCGATAGTTCACCGGGCGTCCCAGCAGTGACATCCGCGGGGCTGCCAGACGTCCACCTGCGCCGCCGCTCCTGTAACATCGCAATGCGCGCATGGCGCAATCAGACGCTGAGACACGCGAGAGGCATCGCCTACTCTCTCTCTCTCTCTCTCTCTCTCTCTCTCTCTCTCTCATTCTCTCTCTCGCTCTTCCGTATGGTAGCTTATTAGAATATATGCGTGCAGTGAGTTGTGTATCGTGTACGGGAGTTCGCTGCACGCTGCCATGCTGTTTACCGCTGTTTATAGTGCGGTTACGCTCTTATCGGGCTCATCGCCCCGAGCTTTCGTGAGAAAGAGAACTCATTTTTCATCGTTATTATCGTTTCGATCTTGGAGTGCTTTTCTTATTTGTGTAGCAGTCGTAACTAGGATAGTTTGTGTTGGGAATTGATATCTGGAGTATAGCGTAGCATTGACATTTTTATGTGAAATGTACATGTAAACATTGTTATTGTACTTCAGTTATTTGCGAAGTTACATGTGTCTGCAAACGATTGGTAACTGTTGTTTTTGTAGAGTAAAGTGAGATATTTTATGAAAATATTAAACTTTGATAGAAATGGACGAAAACAACTTCTGCTCTAGGAATATGCTCTAGGAAATTATTAATTTTATATATTTATGAATGTCTATCAATTAAACAATCAATATTTGGTAATATTTCGTAACTTCAATCTAGAATACTTTACAATTTATTTAGCCTACCTCCTGTTACGTAGATGCTAAAACATTGTAAAATCATTATTCAATTTAGGTGTTCAATCCGCTTATATATATATATATATATATATATATATATATATATATATATATATATTTGAAACCTAATTTTTCTATCTAATAAATCTACTTTGTCAACTAGATCAATGTTGAATTGTGTCATTTCATGAATTTGCTGCATTTAATTAGCATCTACTGTACGGGCAAGTACGTGGATACTATTGCTTTAGCGGATGCATTTCTGCAGCGGTAATTAAATGAAAGAACTTTTTTACTGCTGCAGTGACAAGGACAGTTTTTAATGAAGATCCACTTTAATGTTGAATAAACGAGTTCATCCATCAGGTCAAAAAATGTACTTCATTGTGAAAATAAACGTATAAGAGGGGATATTATATAGAAAGAATTGGAACATAAACTTATATCTTTCTAGATGTTATTTGTATACATCCGACTGACTTTAATAAATTCTCATAAATAAATGAAAGAATACATTTATACATAAGTTCACCTTCCACTGGTTCAAAATAATTTCAATGGCATCGTAATTTAATAAGGGCATCAACCTTTTGTAAAAATACCCCAATCAAAAATCCGTAGGGTACCTACCACATTTCACCCCGTTCATTTTCAGAAACAAATAGTGCATTTTATGACTCTGAACTAATATATACCGTGCCTCATCGGGTCGGTCCATTTAATTTTTTCGCTCAAAGAAAATTATGTGCATGACGTTGGCGATGGAAAGAAAAAGGTGCGCCGAAAGCGAGCTACGCTGGCTATATGGGCTACGACGAAAAAATGGCGCAAAAGAAAAAAATGGCATGAAGCGACAGAGAGGAACGAACGAGCGACAATGAGGGGCCTCGGTGATAAAAGTTACGGTGGTCTCGTCGTTAAAAGTTGGAATCTCATTTTGTGCCTTAACTACGCCACTCGTGGTCGTGGCGCGCGCCTTCGTTGGTCACTGCGCTGCGGTATATGTGTGTATATGGGCGCTCATATTTATATATATATATATATATATATATATATATATATATATATATATATATATATATATATATAAAAGCGTCCAGCCACGCAGTGCCTATCAAATGGGTCGGACAAGAAATTCGCCATTTTTTCCTATAATTTTGCATTTACAGCATGATGGTACTTTGTACTTACGAATTGTCACGATTTATGAAAGTAAACATGCTTAAATAGTGATAGATGAAGCTGATTCTGATAAACACTTCCGTTACATATGAAAAATCATTTCCGTTTGCTGGAAAATGGTGTATAAGAGAGCTGATTGCTCACGAATTGGTATAGTCAAAGCTGCTAATAGCTAGGGAAGAGTCGCCCAGGATGGGACATCGCCAAGATTGGGAGAGTACCGGTTTCGATAC
The DNA here is from genome assembly GCA_949152435.1 of Gastracanthus pulcherrimus. NCBI lineage: Eukaryota > Metazoa > Arthropoda > Insecta > Hymenoptera > Pteromalidae > Gastracanthus > Gastracanthus pulcherrimus. The sequence goes on along the minus strand of OX424574.1, from coordinate 150,381,252 downwards.
TTTCCAAATATATTCTGCGCCGACGATTTGGGTATTTAAGGTTACATTGTAAAGAAGCGTATAATTTACAAATTTTTAGACTTTTAGGTAGTTTGTAAAATAAATTATTCATTTTTTATACTAAATTCAAATTCGGCGTGACTTGATGCTAAATTTGGACACTCGTAAAACCTATATGTAATTCTAAAAAAAACTTCATGTATATCCGTAAAAAATTTCCCTTAGGAATTTCTAAAATCTAACAATAAAACATATTTACGGTGATTAAAATTGGATTAAATATAAGTATCTCATAGTGGAGAACCGTGTCCCTTAGTAGGCGACATGCCTGATTTCTGCCTTAAATTGCATTTACTGTAATTCCTTAAGGTGGCTCCGTCGTGTAGCCCCGTACCTGGGCGAGGTCCCGTTGGAGGCATACATTTTCTTTTCCTAAATACCCACGCCATTTCAATGAAAATAATTTAGCGTTAATTGACATAGTTGACCTAAGTATATGTTATAATATATATACAATAATAAATTATTTTTTATATTTGGCTGGCAACCAGGGTTTTTTTTTACAAATAATCAGAATCTATAAATAAAAAGCTACAATCTCTTGATAGTTTTAAAAAGAAATCATGATTTTTTAAGCAGTTACAGGCATAAATTATAATTTTGTCATAAGAGCCCAAGTTAAAGTTATAATTTCAAACACTTTATATTCTCTTCAGTTTTCCTGGCAACGCCACCTAACCAAAATTTCAATAGAATGCTTAAAACGCACACTTTCAGTGGTATTTTTATTATTTGTAATTGATGGATTTTGAAAAAACGACGGAGTACCTTAACTTTAATAAAACGTTGTTACACTGTTTCCGAATACTAAAAGCTATCTATATGGATTTGTCAAATAAATTTTATCAACAAACAAAGATTTTATACACAAAAAAGTGTCCCAAACTGATCGACTTTCCACTATTATACAGAAAGCACGTACACCCGAAGGCTAAACTATTTTTTTGAATGTGCCGATTGATGACCGTATAAAAGTGCCCTCAGGTGTACATATCTCTCATTGTCAGTATCATATATAAATAAAAACTTTATAACATAAAGCGTATCTTTTATTATTCTATGAATTTAAAGTTAACCAGTTTTATTACCAAAATTGAATAAAAATTTTCAAATTACGTTTAAAATTAGCGAAATAAGCTATTCTTAAAAACATTTTATGTACAGTGGCATACAAGTTTAGCCATTTATTTTCAAGCATATGAATTAATTCAACGAGCGTTTTCACAATGAAAGCTTAATATAATCACACGCTCGCGAAATGATATAGGCGATTTTAAGGGTATACGTAACGGAGGAGAGCGAAATTACTGCTGACGTAAACAAGACGCGTAATTCGCGTTCGATGGACCATTTAGTGCAATGGGGCTGCCGCTCGTTGGAGCACACGAATGGTAAGAGCTGGAAAGCCATATGTTCGGGCATGTATAGTTATACTTTCACTCCTGCAGCGTGAAAGAGGTCGTTAAAAAAATTACAGCGCTTTTTTAGTGAAGTGCTTACTGGTTATACAGTAGCATTTCGCATGTTACTTCCAATGGAGAGTGCATAGGTGGATATAGTCAAGGGTTTCAGGTTTCCGAGACGCAAAAAAAGTGAAGTTTAAAGAGATCATTGACGTTTATATATATGTACTATTGTGTAGGGTTAAGGATTTTTCACATTCTTTTGAAATGTTAAGTTTGTTAGGGGAAAGTGAGGCATTTTTGTACACTCATGCTTGTCTTTGAAACTAAAAATAAATATATTGAATAAATAATTAAAGGGCTGAACATTTTTTAATAGGTATTTGTGTCTGTATATATTATGTCTATACACGAAATTGCAAGGGTAAGATTTTTCCAGAGCAGTTCAAATTAAAAGTTTTAAAAAGAATAGTGTATAAAAATGCCCCACTGTCCCCTAACATTTATTTGTATTTCTTCAATAATCCGTTATAATTTAAGGTTGTTAAAAATAAAAAAGATTAAATTTAAATCAACATATATGCAGACATTTTTAATTTCTACTTTGAAATTTAATCGCTTTAGATATTTCGTATTAAGAATGAAACAAGCAATGTGATACGGTTATGCTTACTTACAAATGTTGTTATTTGAAAAGCTTTTTTTCCACGGTATTTTTTTTGCGTGCGAGCTAATAAGCGTAGGAAAAAACACGAGCTGCTGAGAAAGATAATATAACACATTTTAGGTGACCTAGAATAATAATCGTCATGAGTATATAATTAGCATTACATGTTTTGCTAGGCAATTGTTAGTTTTATTTAGTGAAATGGAGAACAATAAAACTTGTGATACTAATCCTTAACATTTCATATGAATAATGAGATAATTTGTTAGCTTTTTATCGATAGTAATTGACCATTTGCAATGCTCATAGAGTTCAAATAATTTTGGTAAAAATCGCGGTCAGTAAGAGTATTAAAATATATGAGAAATGTTTGAACAGGGCTGGACAATTCTATTTTTGTATTCCAATTTGATTATATACTTCCTATGTATCGTAATTCCTTATTTTTTTTTCAAGGTTCCTCTGGTTAATTAAGCTGAGAGTCCTGATTTTAAGCAAAGAATCCAGACAAAACTTGATTATTTTATACCAGGTATATTTTACAATTAAAATAAGATGAATATTCAAAAATGGAATTATTCATTCAATATTGTATAAAAAACGAAAAATAAAATTATCATAGATTTTATTTGGATAAATATGTATAAAATTACTTTTTCTTTGTTTATAATTTCAAATAGTAACTTTTTCATTAGAATATGCTACCGTACTATTTGTCTAGTTCTATCTTTAGTGCATGGATTCTCACAACTATTAAATTACGAAAACATAACATTTCAAAGTCAAAGTTTTCGGCGTTGACTGATCCCAACCCTCCCAGTTTCCGTTTCACGATAAACGAAATAAAAAAAAAGGTCGACCAAAACTCATTTCACCGCGTATAATTAGCAAACGTCGAATTTCCCGAGTCACTGTAGAAACAAATTAGACCCGTGAAATAGTCGTATATATTACGCAAGCGGCGACCGATAGGGAGGCTCGCGCGCCTCGCCGAGCAACATTTAACAGGCACGCGAGCCAATGACACATTCGTCATCGTTCACCCTCGGTATATAGAGTTGCTTGCGCGCGCTTTTCGAGCTCCTATCTCTCATTCACGGCCTAAATAGCTTCTACGGGGCTATTTTGGAACGCCTTTTCCCAGTAAGTCGCTTTCTTCCTTTTTGTCATAAAGTATATTTCCTGAGAAATCATGTGTCGGTGTCTGCCCTAAAGAGAGAAAGAGGAGAGAGATAGAGAAAGAGAGAGAGAGAGAGAGAGAGAGAAAGAGACGACTGACACGAGGCATTATGAGTATGTAGCCGCGTGCTTCTTCTATATGTACGAGCTATGTTACAACGAGGAGCTATGTTTACATGCGCGTAAACTCGCGAGTACACGCCGCGCGCGCCAGTGCGGAGCCAACTGCCGCATGACTTTGCGCGCGCGTGCATGCTATTCGCTGTTTTTGTTTGTTGAGAAAACAAATACACTGCTGATTATTTATAATGTAATTAACTGTAACGGCATTTAATTGAGCTTCGGAGAAACTTTTTCATGCTAGTTTTCATACTTTTTTCATCGTTTTTTCCGAGTAATAGTTTTGTTTAACCTACTTTTGAAGCTCATAACAACAATAGCATCAAGATACGTTACGAAATTATGCATTTACAAAAAATTTTTTAAACAAAGACTATTTGTGATCCAGATATTTTCTTATGAAGGATTGGAAACTTATGAGACATATTATAGTTAATTTCAGGCATAAAAGTTATTAAAGACTTGATATATTGTAGATATATAAAGGCATCTTTAGCCGTTGTTTTACCATGCATCCATCATTAGAAAACGAGGCTCGGCCGGACCACCGACTACCTGCCAGCCGGTAATGACCGATATAAATATAAGTATAAAGAATAATATTATAACGTGACTAAATTAGAAATATATAGAAAAATCATAATGCTAGTACTTATATACGAATGCGAAACGTAGGCGTTGACCAAACCGGAAGAAAATAGATTTAGAGTATTTGAGAATACAGACCTTAGATAGATATTTGGGGGAAAAATAGATGAGATTGTTAGAGAATGGAGAATTTTACATAACCAAGAAATACACGAGCTACACGAGAAGCCAAACATTACCAGAGTGATTAAATCCCGAAGACTAGGGTTGTTCGGGCATGTAGCTATGGTGGGTAACGAAAGAGCAGTACTTAGAGTGCTCGTAGGAAAGCCGACAGGAGCAAGAACCCCAGGTAGACCGAGACGAAGGTTGAAGGACAGTTTTAAAATGGACCTACGAGAAATAGGATGTTATGAGGAGGATTTAATGCAACTCGCAAACAATAGATAAAAATGGCGTGACTGTGTGAATAAGGCTATGGACTATACAGCTACGGATAGCTAGTCCCAACAAGTAGTTATGATAGCTATGGTGATGATACAAGCATGTCTACAACCTACATAAAGACTATGTGATAGTTTTTGGCATTTATAATAATAATAACAATAATAATAACAATAATAGTAACAATAATAATAATAATAATAACAATAATAACAATAATAATAACAATAATAATAATAATAATAATAACAACAATAATAATAATAATAATAATAATAATAATAATTGTCGTTACGAAAATCTTCCTTCCACTTTCTCAATTACCCCCCTTTCCTACTTTCCTTACCCATCCCCCTGTTTTACTGTATACTACCACACCCCTGTCCTCTCCTCATCAACCCTCTAAGCATTGCATCCTTAGTTAAATGCGCGCGTAATTCTGTGTTACAGTTTTACCATGACGATTCCAATCATTCTGTTATAAAAGATATTTTATACAAGATATTTTAAATAATGCTTTCGGATAAAATAGTACTATCTACGATTACAAATCAAAGAAGTTTTCACAGCTTTGGAGTAAAATCTACAAAAGTAAAATATTATTATCGATAACAAATTTAATTAAAGAGAACAGCACAAAGTTAATAAATAGAAACTGCGCGGGTATTCAGCAGATCAATTCGCCAATCGCATGCAGAAGTTTTACTTAGTGAAATGATATAACGATAGATACTGTAACATTTCCAATTCTGTATCAATAGTAGTTGGACGTAATACCGATATCTGTAGTATTTTACTTTAATAACCTTAATATTGTGCAGTCGTATCAAAATATAGTGCTTACAATGGAAAAATCTTTTTTCTACTGGGCACAGTTTTCATTCTTCATTCATAACGCGTATAATCAAAAGGTAGAGACGAGAGTAAAGAAGAGAAAATGAAAAGAACCTTAAAGTTTCCCCGGTAGACATAATTTGGAATTCCTTTCTAAAGGGGTCGTCAACCCCGAAGCCTAAAAACGGAGCTATAGCCCGTCTCTACCCTACCAAAAATTTGTAGCACCCTACATCACGCCAAGAGCTTTTTCTTGAGATTAGAGGAGATAGAAGAGATAAACAAATCTGTTTGATTTTTATTTGCTTTATGATTGTTTTAAAAATTATCTGTATGTGCATACTAAATCAAGTGATAGCCTTATAGAATCTATAAACTAAGTTCATCTTAGAATTCCGAAATTTTTATTGATCTAAAATGATTCAGCTTAAATTTGATTATTATATGAAACGTTCATATTCATAACAGAATAAGTATATTTTCGAAATGGATTTATTTTATTATGGTTCTGAACACCCCATATTACAGGACTACAACCCCTTTTTTCGCTTACTTCAAGTTCCAAATATAATTTATATTTTCTTATGAGTTATTTTTTACAGTTAAATTAAGCTAACAAAAAATGTACTGTCATAGTTTTGCATGGCAATCTTGTAGCAATATCTTACGAAAATAATTTAAATGGACGACTAAATTATAAACTTTTATTTTTGATCACAGTTCAAAATTCAAAACATCCAAAATCTGCATACTTGTCACAAGGTATTGACGCGAAAATACTTCTGCTAGAACCACGTACTTCTCCTATAAGAGAACGCTATATCGACTAACATCATCCATTTCATATTCCATCCAGCCACAAAGTAACTAACCCCCATTTCCCCAGACATCGAACAAATCGCAGACGACTATCCTGGCCCGGCCGTGAATTCAAAATTCGACGTGCGTAAAGTTCCGAGCCGGCTCTCCTGCACAGAAGTGCAAAGAGTAAGAAAACGAAAACGAAGAAGAAGAAGCATCAGCAGCCCACGCGGGTTCTACCGGTGGGTGTGCACGCCTACTTATTTATAGCCCCCGGGACCGCAATGAGCCGAGACGAGCCAAGGTATACACGTCGCGTATAGTCGCAGCGCGGAGTAAAACGCTCCGCGGCCGCTGGAAGACTGCGGGGGAGAGGTAGAGAATGAAAGGGGAGAGAGAAAGAGAGAGGGGACTGCGAGGTGTAGTGAAAAGAGGAACGCGAAGGGCGGCCCTCGGACGGACGCGGACGACGAGGCCGCTGCTGGTGGCTCGCTGCCAACCGATCGCTCGTATACGTGTGTTTGCTCGCTCCCTCTCTGGCCTTTTCGCGAGCGTCGGGCCTTTCTGTATCTCTATAGCTTTCTCTCGCTGTGAGCTGTCTATCGGTCGCTCGTTGTTTTCAAATCAATTTTTGCATTATTATTTTGGAACAACGTGCTGCGTCGTCGCGTGTGCATAGTTACGATATTATGCGCAACAGCGTGAAATGTTGCGATTTTCAGTTCAGGGTGGGGCATAAGTGATTTTTAATAGCAATATTAATGGCTTTTGATTTATTGAGTTTTGAAAAGTAATTTATCTATCAACCCGTACAGAGACCATATGTCTTTTTCTTTCCAGCAAAATCCATGAAAACTGTACCGTCAATTAACGGGACACGCCGCCTTTGAACCCAAAAACAAGCCTTATTTGTATGAGTCCATAAAAATTCTTCCTTTCAGAAGTAATCATTCTGAAATGTTTTTACTATAAATGTTTAGTAATACGTTTTATTTCGCTGCTAAAAGACCTCAAAATCTTGATCCACGACGTCATATAAAATCACCTCAGTTATTAAGTTCCTAATCCATGCCCACGAGATTCCTAGTGATCACGTCGACCAAATTTCTTCAGGTTCGGGGATATTACTTTTCAATACATTAGTTATAGTATGAATACAGGAAATTAATGTTTACTACGTAGATAAGTTTTTACATACATATATATGGTAAATGTAATTAATAATATTAAATAATGAATTAAAGAATTAATAATATGTACGTAAAAACTTTTCTACGTAGTAAATTCAGTCTCTTTAACATTGCAGAAAGTTGAAACAAAGCTAGACATAGGTTTTCCACATTTGAAATATATGGAAATATAGTAACAGATGAATACCAAAATACGCTTATTTTGAGCATATTTTTATCTAGTTTGTTAAACTTTCTCCAAAGCTAAGTGCATGATTTTTATTTAAATTTTATAATTTAGTTATTTATTAGAATAAGAAGTTTATAAGAAGTTTGCAATATTGTACAACATTATTTTATTTTTTGCATCAATCTATCTATCTCTCTTATTTAATAAAGGAAAATTGGATGTTTTAATACTGTAAATTAACCTTATACACAAATACAAAAAGAACAATAATAATAAAGAACAAAAATAAATAAAATATATTATGTACTAGATTTTTAAAATCATAAATACTTAATAGGTGTTTTCTATTGCAAGTATTCATAACCAAGATGCTAATGACTAGAACTTTCAAAATTTTCAAAATTTGCGAATGCGGCAGTAAAGTATTTTATTCCCGCAAATGCGGGAGTATAATATATGAGGTAATAAAAAGCTACTTTAGTCCCGCTTTGTAGGTCAATAAAGTGGCTATTATAGTTAAGTTGTGAATAAAATATATTATGTACCAGATTTTTAAAATCATAAATACTTAACAGGTGCTTTCTATTTCAAGTGTTATTAACCAAGATGCTAATGACCTAAAACTCATTTGTCTTGTAAATGAATATTTATAGACGCCGAAAATAGTATTCGAAACGGTGCGCTCGTTATAGAAAATAATGATGAGAAGATAAAAAGCGCATTGTGTTTTCTTTTTAATTTAATCTTCTATGGTCCGTCATGGATTCAACAATAGTGTCTATATACTGCAAGAGTATTCGTGAAATATTACAAGAGTGTTCGTGAATTAAGAGAGACTAGAAGTGTATGTAAATTATATAAAATATTCTGTATCCATATTATCCAGAGTATGATAATGTAATTAAATTTACAACATATTTATTAAAGATTTTTACAAAGAATTTACAGTAAGTGTTAGAACGCAGCAGCTACATCCCAGAACCATTAGTAACTCTGTAGGTTCAGGTACAAACAAGAGCTTAAAATATCTACATTGTAGTCTCAGGGTCGAATTAGACTATGCCATAAATAAACCATTCAATTGTTTCTCACTCGTGCTTTCTTATTCTCCTTCGTCTCTCTTCTATACTGAAACAGCAATTCACGGAGGTGGAAAAGCTGAATCAGGGAGGTACGTAATCGCCTTCACGGTCGATTGTTCTGAAATTTATTTCTCGAATCACTCGGCATCTCTTCAATAAAGTAAAACAGCACGAGGATAAAAAGGAACTTGAAAAGTGGAATAAAGAGGATAGACCTTTGCGTGGAGAAGCTTTCTGCTGTATGCAGCAATTACGCAATGGGTTTCTTCGCTCCATCTCTCTCTCTCTCTCTCTCTCTTTTGCTTTGCTTTTCTTTTACTCTCGAGTCTACTTTTCTCATATTGTTGTGTTTGCCTGGCTCGATGTTTGCCGAATTCAATCGGCCGCGCGCGCGCCGCTATGCAGGCACATTGGACGATAATATTAAAGTCAACCCGAAATATCGAAGAGAGAGAGAGAGAGCGAGAGAGAGCGAGAGAGAGAGAGAGCGAGAGAGAGCGAGAGAGAAAGAGAGAGAGAGAGAGCGAGAGAGAGCGAGGGAGAGAGAGAGAGAGAGAGAGAGCTTTCAGTTCGCTTTGAGTCTGGTTTACGTCATTTGTCTACGAGCGCTTTGCACGTCCTATATCTATACACGTCGAGATATGAGCCGCGTGAATTCTCGTCACGATTTCCGATACGTGAGCCGATCGGTTTTGCGAAATCCTCGACGATCATTATTAACGGGCTGTTATAACGGCAGCTTGTTTTGGAACGACGGATTTGTCAGTTTTGCGAAATTGCTAGATTAGTTTTTTGGAACTCTTGATTGTTAGGGAAGAGAGCAATATTGAAGGCGGATTTTGATAATTTGATGACGAACGAAAAATGTATAAGTGCCGATGAAACACCTAATGAATGAAACTTATTGAACTAATTGAACATGTATATTAAGATAGAAATATGAAAAAATGGTTTCTAAACGTATTTTTTAGGTGGACATAAAAATGTATTCGGATAAATATATAGGACTATAAATAAAGATAAAGTTTTTCAATTAATAGAAATACCAATGTGCAAAATTTTATCGTAAAACATAAAATTGCAACATTTGATGGAGCGTGCTTTCTATAGTTTTAAAATAATAACGAATTTTTATTATCGGAAGCTATTGTTTCACTATAAGGAAAATCAAGATTAATCTTTTCTGTTATTTATCTAAGAATATTCTGATAGTGATGGAAAAATTTTAATTACATATTATAATAAACCTATAACTTATAGAATGTTCATGTATAAATGCATATTTTAATGCTTTACAATTAAATAAGTTTTAAACGGTACATGAATGTAGCTTAAATATTTTACAAATAATTATTAATAACGTGAAGCGGGGTGAATTTAGGTTGTTGCAGTTGCGTCTTGCATCTTCGGCCAAAACTAAAACTAATGTTATAGTTATATAATGCCTCGTCTTTATTGGCAATTAAATACAAACGCTATTGAACTGAGTTTTGATGTAGCTGGATATAATTTCTTAAAGTGCGTTGTGAAGTTGGCTGCTGTTATAATGGAGCAAATCATTTTTTTCAACTCAGGCATGAAATAGGCCTCTTTTTATGCCTAAAAGTAGCGTAGAAAATCGCGTATTTCGAGCGTGTTTGTAAAAAGTGTGAAAAAATATTCATTTAACAGGGAAAAATAACTTTTATTCCACACTCGACCGATATGACCAACTTTTGCCCCTGAAAATATGAAAATAAAGATGTTGTTTATTTTGTAATTACAATTTCTTTATTTTTTTTAAACCACTAGGTGTATATCAATTTTTTATAAAACGAATATATACGTATTCTACTTGATCAACCTAGAAAAATATAAAAAAACGCGTCGGTCCTACTTTTCAGGGTCAATAAGTGGCCACGGTCGAGAGTGGAATAAAATACTATATGCAACACGGGACGAAAGTAGATTTTTACCTCGAGTGATTACTGCCCTCGAGAGAAGATTTGTTCCTTGGGTGATTACTGCCCTCGCTTCGCTCGTGCAGTAAACTCTCCCTCGGGACAAATGTTTTCGCTCGGGCAGTAAACCCATCCGCGGGAAAAATTTGCAACATTCGCCCCTTGTTCCATAATGTACTATTTTCTGCTTTAGCGGGGAGAAAGTGAGGCGGGGTAAATAGTCATTTTAACCTTTATTCATACTAGTCAGAAGTGTGTAACTGCGCATGCACGAGTTTCGATAAAATTCGAAATAAGAGAAGGTGCAAATATTTGAACTGTATGATTAAAAGTGAAAATTAAGAATACAACAATTTTCAACTGCGTTGTACACGACTCGAAATACGCGATCACCTATCCAACTTTCATGCATAAAAAAGGCCCTATCATGCCTTTGTTGAAAAAAATACGGTGCGTAACACATGAAGAAAATCTACTTCTCATAAACAGATGTTCGGTCGATAGTATATAACTGATTCATCTACCCAAACAGATTAAAAAGTGTCAAGAATGTTCTATGGAAGTCAGAAACATAGAGAAGTATCAACTGTATAAATAATATAATAAGTAGTTTATTAGTACGCGATGGAAAAGATTATGCCTCAATGAAAAATATTAAAACTACCTGTCAAAAACTATATTAATCTGGCCAGTATATTAATTATTTAATAAAATATCTGGTTTTAAGCTATAATTTATCAAAAATACGTTTTTATAACAATTTTTTAAAGAAAATATAACATTTAAAAACATGAGAAAACATTTACGCAATACTATTCAGAATGCTTAAATATAAATTTTTATCACATAAAATAAAAGTTTTTCATGCTGTAATTAGTAAATTTGGCATTTAGTTGGCTGGCATAAATAAAAATCAATTGTACATTTTGTTCCTACAACGTAGAAATGGTTATTTAGAGCAAAATTCTATTTCTAAAACGGGGCAACATACAATTTATAACTATGGTTCAGCAATAAATTTTGTGGGTGCACAATCCTGACGTTTAACAGCTGAATTTTATTTGTCAAATGAAATATCACTATAGTTTCAGAGTTATATATTTCTATAGTTGATATGAAATTAAATCGCATTAGAAATATTGAATACAGAAAATTAAATCGATACACATAAAGGCTTTTTATATAGGAAGAATCCTCTGTTCATTATCTACCACTTGCAGATTTAAAACTTTCGTCGTAAATTATGTTTCGATAACTTTGACAAATAAAGCGTCAAAGTAGGTTCGAAAATTATTACAGAGATCGTCCCGTTTCTGGATGAAATTAAATAAGGACCTTTATAGGTAAGTCAATTCTATTAAGTTCTTGAAAGTTTATCGAAAGAAATGCAGGAGTTGAGGAAGAAAAGAAAGGAAACGAGAATAACTTTTGCATGAGTTGTGTAAGAAACTTTTTTAAATTTGCTCGCCAGAAACAGTTCATTTACCTATTCTAACTCCTCGAAGAACGACTTCTCGCTTGGTCTTCGCACGTGGCATTCTTGAGAAAAAGAAAAATGTGAGGATTGCCGTTCGCTTGTCAGAACACAAGTTCATTTTGAAGAGTCATAAACGTCTGCTGGCACCGTACGCTTTCATTTATTTTTTTCTCTCTTCATTTTCACGTCATCCCGCCGCATTTGAATTCTTTTATGCATTTGCATGGATTCATTCAAATTACTTTTTACTTTTAACTTGATGAAAACTTTAGAATTATTTTATATTCCCTTCAGTTATTATTAAAAACAATCTTGAAGATATAAATAACTTTTTTAATATATATTTAAAAATACTTATTAAGCATCGCTCATTAACCAGTACATTTTTTTTCGTTAAAATGTTTTTTATAATTATAATAACATTTATTAGATTATCTTTTAAAATTAATATTTACTACCGAATTCAGTTAACATTATGTAACCAGTTTATATCATAGAAATAAACTTTTATTTTACTCTAAAAGATCTTTTTCTTTGAATAAATAACTTTTATAGATTCTTACATATTTCTGGCATTTTACACTGTATTTTCTATATGAGCATCAATCGCAAGAATGATGAAGCGGTTTTACTGTCACAGTATATTCGCAACTAATTTTCTACTTTTAGAGTTTTAGCATTGCGTGCTTTATTTCACATGTAATACATTTTTTCTATGTCACGGATGTGTTACTTCGCATGATTTGAATGTATGGAGACCTAACAAGCAGATTGAGAAACGGTCACGTATTAGTATTTCTGACTTATCATCCATAAAAATTTTGCTTCTTCGATTACAATAGCTTTGGTATTAAGGTTTTTTATGCTTTGCGCATATCTATTTATTGATATTTGAATAAAGTTTTACATGTGTGTATTGTTATCGTTTCTATCTCTCAAGAACTTTAATATAAAATATTGTTGATATCTTATCTTGCTGATAAATTAAACTAATTTTGGGTAGTAAAAAATTAGCTTGATAATGATCATAAAATCGCATATATATATATATATATATATATATATATATATATATATATATATATATGTATGTATATATATATATATATATATATATATATATATATATATATATATATATATATGTATGTATATATATATATATATATATATATATATATATATATATATATATATATATATATATATATATATATATATATATATATATATATATATATATATATATATATATATATATGTAAATGTACTTTTACTTTAGATAATTACATTTAATCATTAGAACGATAATTGCCGAATGTTTCATTGTCATTACTTAAACAAGCGAGAATGCGGCAGGAAAACTATTTACTTGTCATTACTCTAAATGATTCATATGAACATAGGGGTGGAGTAGCCGCGTGCTCGTCAGAGAGAACTTGGCCCAAGCGTCAAATTAACGCGAACATACAACGCATGTCCGCCTATTTTATGGTGATTTAATTTCTACCGTAATTTCCGTGATTTTCAGAATAAGCTTAATTTTGTTAAACCTTGTTTATTAATCATTATCTAGTATATACCTATAATAATATATTTTAAGAGCATTCATTGTTTTTATTTCATATTTCAGGAGTGGGCGAACGAAACCAGATAATTCTACATTTCTTAATTGTTCGAAAATTAAGGAAACCTGTATTCCTAGTCTGTTAGTTTAAAATATTATTTTTAATATTTTTATAATAATATTATTATTATATTATTATTTATTTTTATATTATTATTATTTTTTAATAGTTTTATAATATTATTATTATTTTTTTTTATAAATAGTACTACATATAATAAAAAAACACATAAAATCAATTGTTATCAAAAGTCAAATTGTACGGTTTTGTTCATCCCCTCGTCATTTATAATCAGCATTTGTTGCAATACTTTATATCATATTATTTAAGTCTAATATGTAGCAACTTTTATTCATGTTACTAAAATAAGGTATCTACAATTAAAATAAGTTCATTTACTTTATGACAGAAATAAAGTTCTAAAACAAGGGTTAGAAGTTACCTTTTAGTAAAGTATGAAAAAGAGTGTGACTAAAGTCACTCGGTTTTGAGGGGCAACTTTAAGCCATTTTTTTATTTTTATATATCTCATAGCCGGAAGTAAGTAAATCATAAACTCATTTAATGTGCATTAAAATTATACGACAATGAATAAGTAGTCAAATATTAATATACAAAAACCAAAAATGGTGAATTGAAAGACTTTCACACGCGTTAGCAAAAAAAGTTTTAAAGGTTGCAAATTTCGTAAAATGTCTGCTTACTTAAAAAATCTAAAAACAAACTGCAAATATATTAAATGATTTCCTTTTGGTTGCTTTTGTATCTAAAGTTCGCTTTAAGGTGATCCTACCCCCCTCTCACTCCTTGATCACCGACAATTTCGAGGACTCACTTTCATCATTTATTTAATTTCAATTTTGAGTAAATATTTAACTGAAACGTGGTCGTCTCAATAAAAAACAGCAATGTTTCAGAGAGATATTTTCTCAAAATTGAACATTCAATGAGAAAAGTGGTTCCTCGTATTTCCCGGTAACAGAGGGGGGAGGGGGTAGCATCTTCATTAAACGCATACTTTTCTCGGTGCTCAGTAAATACTCTCTTTTGTGCTTCCTCAAGCAGGAAGCTTTGTAATAGGAAAAAAATGTTTGTAAACAAAGACATGTTAGAAAAATGTTATGGGACATTCGTAATAAAAACGTGTGGTCGTGCGAGCGTGCGTGTGCGTGCGGTATACGAATGTTTCTCAGGATATACATGGTGAAAATTAATTTTTCATGATCCATTTTCTTTATTATCTTTTTACGATGTGCGGAAAAGAATTTTTTTTATCACACATGCACGAAAACGCGTTTTTCATGCTTATATAGCGGGACTACAGTGACCGTTTTCCAACCGGCGGGTGTACAAAATTTTTTCGAAAATAAGCCGTAAAGGGTTTAGGACCCTAAACATGAGGTATCATCCGGATGATACCACATATTTAGGTAGGCCTAAAGCTGATTTTTCAGTCTAACAAGTGTGTGTTGGCACCGTATTGAAAATCGACCAATTTTACTTCTGCTTCATAGGCATACAAAAACACGTTATATATACATGGTTAGTAAAAAATACAGCGTGCACCATGTGGGAGAGGTCTTTTTCGCCCTTGTGTGTTTGCAATATTCGTCTTCAACGCGCAATACGCACTCGCCTTTAATTCGTGATTGCTCGCCTTCGACTCGTATTGGAAACCTCACACGCGGTCGAAGAAAATCTATTTCTTCCCCATGGAACACAATATACTATTATTAATTGTGGGATTCGTTTTTGTTTTTTAGTGGTTTATCGATTTTTGGGTTTTAGTTTTTCGATTGTTAAGACGATGGAAATATTATCATTGTTTCAGTGTAAATGCATTTGGAAGGGCATGAAATTACCTATCTCTTGCGATCCGAAATTATGGATAACCTTATTCTTGTCTCTCGTTGTACAGAAATACGACCATATTTTTTTCAAACAGTTATATCCAGGGCAGGGTCGTCTTTGACAGTCATGGGACCCTAGGCCCAAATTTCTCTGGGGGCCTTTTTGCGTATAAGAATAGACCAAAAAACAAAAAATATCCAACTTTCATCTAAAGTTTATAACTGCATACACGACACATAACCAATTTTTAAACCCCAGCTGAGTATTTTACAGTAAATAAACTTGTCATAATTTAAATGTAAATTCTAAGCTCTAAATCTTAAACTATAAATCTACCTACCTCAAGCAAACCATTTAATGTTAACAATAGAAATTTTAAGTAGCCAATCTATAAGTAATTAATGCAGATAAAAAATTATATATTTAAGTAAGAATAATAATTACTGGCAAGAATATTTTTTATTTTACGTATTCATACCGGAAGTGCCTCTTTTTAAGTCAATTAAGTGTCCATAGTTAAGTCGGGAATAAAGTTCTATATGCTACACGGGAAAAAAGTCGAGTATTCCCTCGGGTGATTACAGCCCTTGCTTTGCTCGGGCAGTAAACCCACCCTTAATCTTTCAAAATAACAATGGAAAAGATACAAAAAAACAGAAATATCATCGTTTATAAGTAATTTTATACTCTTTCAAATGCAAAATGAAGCGATCATAGAGCCCCCCTTAGCTCAGTGGGTCTGACGCTTGCCTATCGATACAAGACGCTCAAGCAGTTGTAAGTTCGATTCCCGGTGAAAATTATCGAGAATTTTTTCTTCGAGTTTTCCGTCTGGAATAGATCCCCGACTACGCATTATGCTTTGATGCAGGACGTATGCGCCCCATATGGCCTCCTCAAAAGTGTTTGAGACGCTAGTAAGCCGGTGATGGGTTTTGCTCGATCGACATCGCACAATACAACAAACAAGTATATTGTCACGGACCCAGTTTCTAATCAGCTAAGGCGCAATGTCGGGATATTTGATGCATTACAATTTGAAAATGAACTGTTTACTCAAAAGAAACATTTCTGATGATAAAAATAACTCTTAATCTTTCATATGAAAATTGAAAAATACACAAAGAATCATAAATTGATTAATTACAAAGCTTTAAAGAAAAACGTAACAGGAAGTAATTTCTGATCACCAAAATGATACATGGGAGCAATTTCTGTTCAGATCAAGACCCTATTTCTAATCAAATTTTGTTAATGCATAATTATCTTATACAACAAGCAAAAACACATTAAACAATATTATAACAGTAACTATGATAACTAATTAACATTTTTTGTTTAAGTAGTGGTGATTACTGAAATAAATATTCGATTATCTGTGCTCCGTCGACCACACGACGGTCAATCAGCTGATATGCGCATCTGATCACTCGGTCGGTAAGTATTATAACCTACAAAGTAAACCTATAAAACGTGCGATGTATCAGTGGATTTTACAAGTCTTTGAACTAAAGATGTTTGTGTGTGCTAAAACAACTTTCATTGCTGATGGTTGATGAGATTAGAACAATTAAAGGTCTTTTAATGTTTAAAATAGTTGTAATAAAACTGATCATAAATTGCGGAAATTCTAAAAATCCGAAACCTATTTCTAATCACCCATTTTTTTTTCTAAAAATGTAAGATTTATTATTAATATTTTGATTGTTTTATACAGAAAAGGTAGTAAGTAACTCAGATATAAAATCTTTGCTACGATACATTAAATAATAATAAAGAAATGATCCGAAAATCTTAGCGTGCTCGCTTGCAGTCGGCAGAAGTGAAATGGCGAAAACGTGATGTATTTGACAACACTGAACTAAAATATTTTTTTTCTTAAAATTGTATGACATTAATAGCATGTGAAGTTTTTAAACGTGCTTGTGAGATAGATAGCTATTAAATGTTATTTTTTTCAAACAATTTCAGGGTGAATTCAAGTTTATATCGTAATATATGTGACAAACTGATTAGAAATTGGGTACTGATCAGAAATACAAATATAAAATACAAAATCACATATGTATTGTGACACATCGGAGTCCCAAATAAGAGAGGCACATAGCCATTAAATACAAAGAACAAAAGAATTAAACAATCATATTATTTCTAAAATACGAAAGTAATATACCTTATTGATTTCAGAATATCGTAAAATATCGTAAAATAAATAAATCATTGTAAAATAAAAACGGATTAATGAATTTCAAGATTTATTTTCAATTCAGAATCTTCATTAAAAAATGAAAATAAGTAGCCCTGTTTTGCAAAACATTACCGCGCTGTTCTCGAAATATAAATGAATAAATATGTAAAAAAACATAACCTTAAATAACTCTGAATATAAAGGTCTTTATAATCTAGGCTTCTAACAGTTTCAAGAGATAGTAGAAAGATACATTTCTGGAAATTTTCAGAAGGAATAATGACATTTTACTTAAGTTATCGTTCGTCAAACAAAAACATTTTTTCTTACAAAATTATTTTTTTCTCGAAGAAGGAAAAGGCTATAGACTTGAAAGTTTAACAAAATATTTTTATCTAAGTTCCTAATCACCTCAAATTTTTTAAAAAATTTTCCATGTATATTTCCCAGATATCACCGTTTAAACACAACAGGACGTTTTCGTGTGCAACAGAAAAAAGAAAATAGCTTATTTAAAATTTCGGTTTGGAAAATATAGATAATTTTATGCTCTTTCAAATGGATAAAAAAGGAATCGATGATGTTATTTCAAACATACTAAAAACCAGAAAAACTGAAACTCAAAAATCAAAAAACCGCTAAAAAGAACAAAAAACATCGAAAAACAACAAAGATTATTTACAGCCTCCTTCCTTAAAAAAAACAAAATTGAGCCCTGAAACATTAATTCTGACTGTGATTGTTCAGAGTAATCTTCATCCACATCCGTCAACAGACACCCACATACACACACATACAGACACACATACACGTACACACGCACGCACGTACGGACGCACGCACACACACCCATCTGAACTGTATAGTCAAATAAATAAGAACTGTTTGATATCTACATTCCCAAGTATTGAAATATCTTTACGAATATTTTTGAGTTTGGGCGGTGACAAATTGTAGTGGAGAACGGTCATTCTCTAGTTTGAATTTTTTAAAAAATGATTTCCGCAACACAATGCTAGAGAATCGACTAAATAATCTTTCAGTAATGGAAGCGGAGGTATTAAATAATTTTTCTTTTGAAGATGTAATTTCTTATGTTGCATTAAAAAATCAAGAAGAAAAGTATAAATTCCTTCTTAAATAGAACTATGATTTTGTTTCTTTACCTACCTTTATTTTACCTACATTGCTGTTTAAGTTATTCGTTTAAAGCTTCAAAAAACTGACCTATAAATGCAATAATCAAAATCTCGAAGCTCTGACGCTCATATTTAGAGTAATAAGATTGATACTAAAAACTCCTTATTGCTCACTTTTATGACTCTGAGAATCAATTTTAAAATCGAATGCTGCCTTGCTTTCATAAGTTTTTTTTTTAATTAATTTGTTTACCGAAGTTGATGGAGTCCTTAGATGTTTAGGGCTTTAGACCCGGGCCTCGTGGGCCTCTATACAAAGACGGGCCTGGTTATATCTCAAGAACATATGACGGAAAATATTTGAAAAAATTTGAGGTGATTAATAATGCTGATATAAGAATATTCAGCTAAATTTTTGAATAATTTCATTTTTTATTCTTGAAAAAGAAAATTGTTTTGTAAAAAAGTCGGTTTTTTATGTCAAACAATTACTGGAGTAAAACAGCATGAAACTTGCTGAAGATTTACAGAAAATTACCGTTTTTGTAGTTCTTGGCTGGCAAGGAGAGTGTCATACCACCTCCGGGTCACGAATTTTGATGGAACTTTGGAAGGTGTTTTCTGATACCTAAAAATGAAACCTAGCATCCGTAGTTTCGTCGCATAGGCCCTTGGAGACAAGATATGACCGTTTGCGTTCAAAATACGCGTTATTTCAGTAAAAAGTGGCACCTATACTTTGCATCATAACTCTGCAAGTTATTTTACTAGAGAAATGATGTAATGAGATAAAAAAGTTGACTAAAAGAGTTTTAATTTAAGCTTTGTTTCATATAAAAATATTATTTTGTTGCAAAGCTATGAACAATAAAAAAATTTGACGAAAAATTCATGAAAATTTGAGGATTTTCAACTCTTTAAATTCAGTAGTTTTCCATGCATTTTTGTCATCATCTTTGATTGTTCATAACTTTGCAACAGAACAATATATTTTTATGAAACTAATCTTAAATTAAAGCTCTAGTAATTAACTCTTTGAATACAAACGGTCATATATTATCTTCAAGGATCTATGGGATGAAACTACGGGTGCTAAACTTCATCTTTATGTACCAGAAAATACCTCCCAAAGTTTGAACAAATTCCGTGACCCGGAGGCATGACACTCTCCTTGTGAGTTATTTGCTCAGATCGTAAAGATTTTTGTCATGAATGTTTGTAGAAAGACTTTTTGTATACTTTTGAGTGGAAATGAAACCGACGCACGCGGACTGCGCGCACTCGCTAAATACACTTCCTCCTGTCCAAGCTATTTCCTACACTGCATGGTCGGGATGCTTACTGATATTGATGACTTATCATCAGGTAATGGGTAAAATATCAGATTCATTTTTAGAACAATTTCATATGGGAATGATTAACTAGGTTTGGTGAAGCTAAGTGCCAAAAGTTAAAGCTATAATTTGCATCACAGGGTGTTATTATAGTAATATTTATCTAGCACATTCCGACAAAACACTTAAAAACTTAAAATTTAAACAAAATTATTAGTGATAACACTAAAAAACAATAAAATTGATATAAATACATACTTTAAACAATTGTTTCTCAAAAACAAAGCAAATCTTTTTATTCAAGATGTCACAACAATTATTCGAAAAAATTAAAAATAGACGGATTCATGAATTTCACGTGCGCCGGAAGCAATTTATGTAAAAAAATAAATAAAAAGTTAATATTACTGATGTTTTGTGAAAATCACGAAAAATGGGTATTGATACTGTTCTTTATCGCAAGCACGCTAAGCCAACACAGAAACCAAAAAATGGTGCGTTACAAATTATAGGCAAATAACCATCGTACCGCCCTAATGCCGAGCATTTATCGAAAGTACATAAAGCCACGTGGCAGGTGCTCAACTACGAACAATCCACCCCGAGTTTTACGTGTACACACTCACGCTAAACGCGTATAGAGGGACAGTCGTAGCGCCGGCGCTTGGCTCGGATGCAGCTGCAACATATATACCTAAGCGCACATTCTCACCATATCTCTCTCTCTCTCTCTCTCTCTCTCTGTCGCTCTCTTGGGCGCATTCACGCGCGCCGGCTGTGGATAATTAGCGGGCGTGGGCGGGCGCGTGTGTGCAAGAGACCGGCAGCAGCAGTAGCAGCAGCACGCTCCGCTGTACATTTTTAGCGTGTAAATTGATTTCGTCGCTTTTTATTTTCCGCAGCCCTCGTGCGCGCCTGGCTTGCAGTGTGACTTGGAGCGCGCGGTTTCGCGAGCGTAAGATTTGGGTCAGTACACACTAATACCACGCGGGAGCGCCGACTTGCGACGAAGCGACGTCCCGGGACGCACTGAGCCGTGTGTATATGCGAGCTGCGCGCTTGCGGATATCAATGTCTATATGGCGTTTTTTTGTTGTTGTTGTTGTTTTTATTTTGCTGCAAGCTCTGGTTCATATTTTCAACGGCGAGTGTAGCGCGAAAGAGAGGTTTTGATTATTATTTTGTGGCTTGTGATTTTGAGCTGGGTAACTTCATTTTTGTAGTTAAAGGATGAACAGTTGCATGGGCGATACTGATCTCAGCGGACAATTTGACTTCTGATAATTTCAAATAATGTAAAAAAAATACAATGCACAATGTTCATATAATATATGTAGTATTCCTATTAGATAAATCTAAGGTGCCGGAAGTATTAATACTATATTGATGTGTGCTTTATTTAAATATATAAACCAGTTGCTAAATTTCTAAGAATTTTACAAAATTGTTAAAAAAATTAAAAATTATTAGTTTAAAATAAGAAATTGCCTAAGTGTATAAATTTTATTACTTTAATAGTCCTAAACATTAAATTTACGCTATGGTCAGAATCACCCACATGGATTTTAAGAAATTCCAAAATAATTTGTTGGTTATCTAGTAAAAAATGAAAAAATCATAGTTTTCATCTATATGAGCAGATACTTCTTTGGTATATGTAAATAAAATGTTACACACCAAATTTTATCAATTTTGAACTATTAAATTAAAAGTTATTTTGGAAAATGTGTACCTTTAAGCAAAATGGCCCTTGCTTATGCCTAATTGATGGACCTTAAAATGTTGATTTATGTAATAGTCGAATGAAATAAATTAAACGGTTTTTGATGTAAAAAAATGAAACAATTAATGGATACTATTAATAGAAAGATTAAATTATTTAAAATCAAGAAAAAAAGACTAACGAGTCACCTTATGCAATAATTTTAGTATATATATTATTGCATAAGGTGATTCGTTGTCTTTTTTTTTATATAACTCATTAAATTTAATAAAACTAAAATTATTGCATAAGGTGACTCGTTAGTCTTTTTTTCTTGATTTTATTTTTATTTTGATATACACATACATCTTTACTTTTTACGAAGTGAAAAGTTCGTCTCGCAAAGCATTTTACGAAAATATTTTTTGAATATTTATAATTTTTTTACGATTTCACCTAAAAAAAGTTATAAATATTCAAAAAGTGTTTTCGAAAAATGTTTTACGAGATGAACTTTTCACTTCATAAAAATTAAAAATTTATATATGTATAAAATTAAAAATATATTTTGAATATTTATAATTCTTTTACGACTTCACTTAAAAAAGTATACATTACACATACCTAGCTTCATTTAAAAATAATATTATACACAAAATATTTATTGTACATAATATTATTATTAATATTAAAATTAATATTAATAGTTATATCCGTCAATTTGAAAAAATGAAGAAGATTAATTTTCTCGTGTTCTCGCATACAAAACAACAAGTACATCAGATAAACTCGCATATATCCTTTAATACCATATCTGACGTCAGCTCTTTCATTAATTACCTCGCGAGTGCATATTTCCTCGCAACGCAAGAGCGCGTCGCCTGCCTCGCACCTCGTCTCTTCATTAGGCGACGTTCGACGTAATTGACTGAGAGCTGATAATTTGACAAAAGCGCTGAAAGGACTCAGCTCGCAGACACACACGCACACACACGCACACACACACACACACACACAATCACAAGCACACCTATATACGTACATCCGTATAGCGTGACAAAAAATAAAAAGCCCCGAGGTTAATTTATTCCTAGCGCGGGAATCCACTGCATTCTCGTTCGTGCAGAACCAACCCCCGCGCGTCTCCTCACTGCGGTCGCAACACGTACCCCCGCGCCGCCTGATCCTTGCAGCGTCGACCGGTCGACGTCGAAAGAAAAAAAAAAGGGGGCCAGTGGCGTTGGCGGCGGCGTAGAGTGCAAAAAAGGAGGCAGAGAAGGAAGATCGGCCGCGTCCGCGGGCGCCAAACCGCAATCGATCGATGCCCGCTGCATGCACGTTATACTCGTATCCTCGTATGCATGCATGCCGCTGCCGCTGGTCGAATATAGAGCCCGTGCAGGATTAGCGCCCCTCGCGTATAGGTATACACCGGCTCCGAGGCGATTCGTATATAGCAATAGAACGGCTCTTTGCGGGCGAATCAATTTCGCAAATACCGCAAGCTCCTAATTAACGCGCGGCCACGCGCGCTCGCGAAACTGAAAGGATCATAGAGAAGACCGCTCGAAATTATACCCGCTGCAGCTGTACCGCTGTACCTGTACGGCTGGTGGATTTCTTTTTTTTTTGTTCGGTTCGTTATGTATAGAGCTCAGGGCTCTGCGGCAGGAACGGCGATCATTGTCGTGTAGCCTTAAAAGGAAAGCCTTTTAGCTTCTTTTTCTGTCTCTGAGAGGGCAGAGTGGGACGATGATGGGACGCTCGCAGCAATTTACGTTAAGAGGCGCAGACCGTGAGGATTGATTTTTTCTTAAAGGTATATGGTTTAGTGATTTTGCCTTGTTAGAGATAATTTAAAGTGAGTGATAATGGCATTTGTTACATACTTCAATGTATGTGGAATGAAGTATATTTATTTACAGGGTCACACAGATACCAATTCATGAGTAATTGAATAAGAAATTCTATTTTTATTTACAACTAACGTTACAGAAAGTAATATGAATAACTAATTGATTGATTGGAGAAAAAAATATTATATGAGCTGTTAAGAATTATCATAATAGAAAATAAGTTGATTTGGAAAATGTTACAACTATTCATGAATATTTTCAAAAGAACATACCTATGGATGCGTAGTAAGTAGTGGATCACAGGGGAACGTACAAACTAGATCTATCATTTAGATCTTGTCAAAATGTGAAAATAAAAGAGAATATTATTGTGGTGAAGTAATGGAGAACTTAAAAAAAGATGCTCAAATATGATAAAATAAGAGAAAAAACTTAGGATTTTATCAGGCATTTAGTAATAAAGATGTAGAAACTTCACTTTTTCATATTTTCCACTTTATACAGAAAGAAATTGTTGCTTAAGTGCTTAAAATTTGATGAAATTTTCATGCTCATATTAGTTATATAGGTCCCCTATTAACGTTTTACTTGAGTCCGCATAGACATCCATGGGCATCCTCCTTTAAAAAATATCGCAAAGAAATTTGATTTATTTAATTATTTATATCATCAATAACTACTTTTAAATGAATCTATTACCATTACTCTAGTTAAAATACTTAAATATAATGTGTATTTAATGTGTCATAAATGTTGAAATGACTATAAATATTTGCTTAATTTTC
Source organism: Gastracanthus pulcherrimus (assembly GCA_949152435.1). Lineage (NCBI taxonomy): Eukaryota > Metazoa > Arthropoda > Insecta > Hymenoptera > Pteromalidae > Gastracanthus > Gastracanthus pulcherrimus. Next base: position 150,356,815 of record OX424574.1, on the reverse strand, counting down.
AAAATAAATTAATTTAAGCAGAATTTATTTAGTGATTAATTACGCTTGAAAAATAATAAATACGTTTATTTAATATAAGTTACATATTATATCTTTAAACTGAATAAGCTGGGTTCTATTTGTAACAGTTAAAGTATCAATGCCCTATGTAATGCAGTATTTTATAATTTTAAAATTTAAACGCTTCAGATTTATAGATTTATAAAATCTAATTCTGAGTGCGATTTCATAAATGTTAATAAACTATTGTCTGAAAAGGGGAAAAGATGAGGAAAACTTGGTTGAAGTTTGCTAGACAATATGACGTAGGATCTGTGTGTACACGTAGTTGCAGCCTTGCAGTCAGAGTTTGGACTGACAACCTGACAACGATGGTGTATCATATGTGTAGTAGATACATGTCGAGTTTGACCAGACGACGTAGAGTCAGGCACGCTTTTACTTTTGCAAACCCGTAGGTACTATGCGTATAATTTAATATAAAAAAATTAATTTCATACTAAAGATATTCTCTGAGAACATATAGATTTCAGTACTTGGAATATTAGTGAATTTTCTAATCACGCTAATATAATTAAGATAAATGTGTTAGATACGTAGAAACCTATTTTAAAAACGAGAATATTATTATGCACGTCAACGTAAACTTTTAGTAAACTTTACTTTACTAAAAACTTAACTTTACTTAACATAACTTTACTTTTCCGTAAACTTTTAGTATTGCAATCGTCAGTAAAAATATATTATAAATATTACGGTTTTGTAATACGAAAATTTTAACTTTATGGGGCTAAGAAAATAAAAGAGTATCTATATAATTAATTCGGTCTAATGGATCACGCAAAAATAATGTTTATATGATACGCTTCTACTGTTAAGCATAATATATGCATAGGGTAAAATTATATTTAACTTGTATAATCAAAAAGAAGAAGGTTCTCAATTTGATCCTATATTATATATAGACCGATTAATTTTGCATTTGATAAAGGGTCACTTTACGACGGTTTTATGAGAGTTTGAATCAACACTGGGCACAACAACGCTGGTACAAGTAAATCACCATGTTTGGTCAATAATTCTTCTGTGCGGTTACATGGATTATATAGGAATGGCTGTACGGATTTCAGAACTTAATTCTTTTTTACTTTTTCAAAGAGAAAGCTTTGTAACGATGAAAATTTTCGGATCAGAGAATTTGATAAATTTCGATGTTTTCGAGCTTCCGGAGTCAGAAAAATAGTTTTTTTAAAAATGTCTGTCTGAAGTTCGAAATGCTAGAGCTACATAGACGCCTCTACAATGAAGCTTGGAAAAAATAATAGGGTCGCTTGTAACTTATCCAACTTAATGCAGTAAATATTGTTGTAAATCAATTATATTAGTAGTAGTAGCATTATTAGCACGCATGAGAGGACTAGCATTTCTAACCAAATCTGTGTGTTATATTTACAGCATTTTGAAAACTCAAATAAAGAATATTTATCCAAATAATATTTTTTGTAGTCATCTAACCACCTTAAAAGTCAAAATTAATTGGGTACATATTTTTGAATAAAAATAAGTTCTATATCATATGTTACTTGTTTCCTTGATAAAATTGAATTTATGTGTCAAAATATAACAGAAAATTTTATTTTTCATAAACAATTGATTTGAAATGTTAATGTGGTTAAGTATGTGGTTTAAATGTATTAGTTTGTATTAACTAAACTGCAATACAGATACTATTCTAATAATTATGTATAAGGGCCATTTACATATTACGTAACCTATCTTTGCCAATTTTAGACTCCCTCCCATCCCCCTATAACGCATTTTCACTGAGTTGCCTATGTCTATAACCCACACCGTAACGCTAATAAGGACCTCTCTCCACCTTTAACGCGTTACATAATATGTGAACGACCCCATACATATTTTATGCAATATTTTACATTGTAAATACTTTTATAATATTTTTAAATGCGTGTCTATTATCCTTGCAAATTACAAACATTACAAAGCTAAGTTTAATAACAATATATTAAAGCTTTTTTAATACGTATGTACAAACATATGTTCGACAAGATCCAGAGCACTTTAAAAAATACTACGATAGTCAAAACAATTTTTCAAAAAATTAGACTTATACTTATAGCCTTATCCCTTAGGACCACATATATGTACGACTAATTTTAATATTATATCTGCTGAAACATTTAATTTGTATATGATATAATAAACATTAAATAATTTAAAATTCATAGTACTTTTTATCATTTATCGGTACGTAATACAAAATTTGATAATTCGAAATTTGCGATAATTCGAAGTCAGTCTCTTGGATTTCGAATTATATATTAAGAATAGACTATATATTGTTATTATTTTAAGTGTTTACTAAATGTCAGATTAAAATTTATAAATATTCAGTTACTAGGCATGTAATGTAAAATATTCATACATAGACGACCTTGTAACGAACGTCAAATAATACTTTAGCCGCAAACTACCACATTACGCATAAATATATTCGAATCTATTCCATTCTGCACCAATCATTATGTATTCTATCATATGTATTCTATTACATTCATTATTCGACATTTATGCGCTAGTGTTCCCCAGTTATTCATGCGGCGCATAAAAATTCAAATATTCCCGCAACACATCAATATTCCGATATCCCAACGAAAAAAAGACCCCTTGCGCGCAGGCCTTGAAGGAATGACAAGACAGTTATACACCGGCGTAGATCGGCATCGTCCCGTCGCGGGGGGGGGGGGGGGGGTTCTCCACAACCGAAACAGAAAATAAAGAAAACAAAGAAAACAACGATAAAAAAAGCCCGCTGCAGCGAGAACAGCTACGTCTTCTTTCAGCAAGCGACTCTCTCTCTCTCTCTCTCTTTCTCGAGTGTGTGCTCGTCGCGGCCGCGAAAGGGTTCGCGTCCGTCGCCGCGGGTCTCGCGCGACGCACACACATACACATACGCGGATTTTCTTTTCACGAGTGCGTGCACCGAGCCCCTCCATCCACTCCTGTTATACACAAGCAAAGCACGGACTCGAGGATTGTTCACCTACCGCTGTAATTAACACTTCATTGGAGTCTCCGCTCCTCCCCTCGATGGCTTTTCAAACGCAGTAGCGCGGGCCGCCGCAGCGCGTGGCCCCGCGCCCTCCGCGACGACGGCCGCTCATCTTTTTCTCATTTTTTTTTTTCGGGACCTCTTGGGTATACACGTTGCGGCTGGTGGAGATCGACGGGCTGCGTGTGTGCGGCTGATGCGTGTCTGGGGGCGCCTGTCGGCGATTATCGACAATGCAGGCTGTAAATAGTTTGGCGTTGGTGTGTGGGTGTGCTTTCGACGCGGAACGCGGCTCTTTCGCAAGTTCGATAATGAATAGCGCGTGTGTTTATAATTGATAACGGTTTGTTGTGGTATGTTGATAGTGGAGCTTTTTTTTATTTTTAAATTTTTGATTATATTTTTGGACAAAGGTAAATATTTGTTACGCGTTACTTATCAAAGTTTTATTTGATCAATTTTGTTAATTTTATGTATAAACTTCAAATTTGTGTTATTTTTAGTTTAAACTGGTTTCCATCAAAGAATTTATAGATGAAGTTGAAATATTGTTCAATTATTTTTCAATTTATATTGCTTGAACGAAATGAGACAGATTTTTAATTAAAACCTCAAAAAGTTAATTTAATTATAATATACGTAAGTTATAAAAAGGATGTAAAATATCATAAATATTAAAGAGTAAATGCATACTCTCATACATATTTTTTGATAATTGTTTTACATTAAATATAAATTTGCTGGTAACAAAATCGTTTCTTTAAAAGAAAACTTATTACAACCAATTTGCGAGGATGCCCATGGTGGCCCCATTAATTGAGAGAACTTATGAGACCAGCACTATCGCTTAAATCTCATTTAACCACGAATTAAAAAGAAAAATCGATCTCCTTAAATGCGGGGAATTAGCTTAAGAAAATAATATCTATGGATTTGTCCCAATTAAAACAATGTATAACGTCTAACCGTACTCGAGAATATCTACTTATTTTTCAGAATTTTCGCCGCGTTTTTATCAACCTTCCCCGCACATAGAAGGTTCAAATTTTTTATTTAAATTTATGTTTTGGTGAGTTCTAAACGATGATATTGGTTTTATACGTTCCCCTTTAACGAATATAATATTATAAATTCGCGGGCATCCTTTTTTGTTATGATACCTTAAACCAAATACTGTGTCATTTTATAAAATGATGCTATTTTTTAACCCTTTTCTGCCATTAGAAGTGTATGACCATTATTTAAAATCACGTTAGTATTAGTGTTTACACTAAAATAACAAAATGAAGTCTCAGTAAAAGTTTACGTTCGAAAAATTACGGATCATCAGTAACAACAAAGTCAAATTATTGATGAAGCGCAACTCACAACGGCCCGTTTTTAGCATCAAACGATAAACACCGCACATAAAAAATTACAAACCCCCCAAAATCACAAAAATATTTACAGCCTGAACAAGTGTAATAAACCGCACCGATTTCCCCGCGCAAAAAATCTTCAACTCGCCCTCATCAACGTCAACAACAACTTTCAACGAAACCAAGTATATATATATATAAAAAAACAGGAAAACCAGAAGAAGAAAAAAAGAAGAATCACACGCGCCTCGCACTAAAAAAGAGCGACTCCGGCTGAGCTCTGACGCCGCGGCATCGCGTGCTGTACAACAACGCGGCGGCAGCAGGCACGTGAATCTCGCGCGCGTCGCCGGCAACGCGTCGGCACACTCTAACTCGGCGCGCTAACGCGGGCCCGCGGAGATAGTATGTACGGAGCGAGCGCAGCGCCGCACCGTCGCCGCCGACGCCGCCGTCGCGCAGCGCCGACGCCGACGTTCGGGGGCGAGGGGGAGGGGAGGGCGATGCCGAATTTTCCTAACTCCCGCGCGCGCGCGCGTTCCTTCTCTCTCTCCTTCTGTGCGATGTGTGTGCGACTCTGCGGCGCGTCTCTTTCTCTCTCGTTCCTTCTTTCTTTCTTTCGCCCCGGTGCGCGTAATTTGTACGTGCACGCCGCCGTATAGGTACGCGCTGTATTGCGACTTTTTGTTGGCGTTGCACGGCCTGGACTTTCTTTTGTATCACCGCTTTTGCGGCAGTTGGAGTTTCTGCGTGTGTGTTTCTTTTTTAAGTCGGTTCTATTGAAAATTTGTCTGTTTTCTTTAAAAAAAGGGTTGCATTTGAAATTGGAATGCTGTTATGATTCTAGTAGGATTTACAGTTTTTCTCGATTCTATTAGGCAATAAAAGGGAAATATATTAACTTAAGTTAGTTTTTGGATATGTTTCAAATTGCTTGCAATTTTTAAACGATTATTAGTTTGTGAGGTTTCATTATCCTGTATGATTCTGTATGTCTACGTTTTACTTAGAAAAGGTGTCGAGTCAATTTACAATAGTTCTTTTGTTTTTATCTTTTATATATGCGAGTACGTGCTGTATCGCTTTTTATCATTATTATTTTACGCATAAGAATTGTTGCGTATATTTTTGAAGTCAACGCAACAATGAAAATATATTATCATCATTTAGTTACCAAAGGTATTTCTAGTTTATTTATTCTAATTATAAAATTTGATGTAATATACATACTGTTTTTCAAAATCAATATCAAACGTTTTTAATCATACTTAACAAAGAAAGTTTTTATCTTAAATTTATATATTAAAAACATTAATTTCAACGTATAGACTTTTATCTCGAAAATTCGATTAAAATTTCATTAAATTTACGCAGTCATTATTTATTTGCCGCGTCAACTAGTCGATGCCGAAGCGCGTCCTGTAGGGCACACTGCTGCAATTTTCTAGCTCCCCAATGCGCGTATATGCGCTCTGAACGCTTTTTTTTACACTCGCTTTTTTCATCCAGAGTTTTTTCCCCCGTATATTGTACTAGACGAATATTTATAAATCTTTTATTTCAAGGCTTTTTGAAATATAATATAAATCTTAAATTACGAAAAATAGTATTGAATTAATGAAATCAATATTCTTGCTTTATTTTATAAATAAACATTAAGCTTTTTTAATGTTACCAGTAGGTCAACAAGTTTTTCACGAGATATTACGCGGTACCTACTGAACATATTCATTGAACATATACTGCTGGATTCCTTCGAAAACTGGCATATGCGTATAGTTGCTGCAACCTTTTTGTACTCTCCGATGTAGTATGCTTTTTTTCTTTCTTTCCTTCTAAAAGCTAGTCGTTCGGGAAATCTCAGCGTGCTCCAGGTAAGTAGAAAAAAGATTGTGATATACTCTTAAAATATTTATTTATCGATGATTATTTAAAACCCGATTCATGCTTACAATTTCAAATCATTGTAAAGAAATAAGGTATTAATGGCATAAAAATACATATTTATCATTTTGTGTTTTATTATTTTTAATTATTATAAATATTTAATATATACGAAAAAGAAGAATTCAAAATTTTGTATGCACATCATTTATATAAAAAGATTCCTTTTAACCACATAATACGATAAAATATATAATCACCTTCTTCATAACAGACATATGTTAAACAAGTATGTGCCAGTTAATCTTTTGTCTCGAGTACTTTATAACTAACTGGCACACAACTGGTCTCACTGTCCGCATCATGTTTATAAACAAATTCCGCGTGAACTTTTGCAGCGAATATAAATACGCTGGAATATAATTTTACACTTCCTTGGGTATTTAAAAATAAAGCTCTTTGAAGAATTCGCCGGAACGCGCATATTGCACCAGAGCACACCGTTTTACACATTTCTCATTTATTTGGTCCGCTTATATTTAGACGGCGGGTTATTTTCCTATACTTCTTAAACATTTTATTTATCTTTCAATGCTCGAAAACAGAGAGGTACAAAGAAAGAAAGATAGAAGGACAGAAGCAGAAAGAGATCGACAAGAAAATCTGACAAAACGTTCCTTTTTCGCTCGTTTTTTGTTACTCCGCTCGGCTTTCACTTTTTTCCCTCCACGCTCGTGTCCCGGCTGCTGCAGACTGCAGGCTCTCGCGTTTCTTTTCGGCGTATACACACACCAGAACCCGCCTGAGCATTCTTTTTTACTCCTCTTCCGCTTATTCGGGGCCAGGCGGCCTCTCTTTTTCCACGACTGCAATAGTATACTCGGTGCCGCCCGCGGTGTCTCTCTCTCTTTCGTTTCCGCGCACGTGATTTTCCGCGGCGCTCGAAAAAAATACACGCGTTCGCGCCAGTAAGCTCATATATTGCACGAGCAGTGCGGCGGTGCACCGCGCGCGGCCACGCGACGCGTGTGTTTTGATAAACGCGCCGTGGCGGGGCTTTGTGTACTTTTCGAAATACTGCTGCTGCTGCTGGCCGGCTTATGTCCAATTTATACGAGGCAATGAATTCGCTGATTAATCGTAAACTTGAAAAGGCCGATAGGCAGAGAAGAGCGTGCTTCAGCGCTGCTTTATTCGACGATCCGCTGCAGCGTGTTTTCGTTTTATTAGATGTTTAACAATGTTTAGCAATAGCAGGGTAATTTGTCCAGCTAAATTGTTTACACGTATTGATTCGTAACTAAATAAGGATATTATTGTTTTGAAAGTAAAGATGCATACGAGAATTCTGAGCCGATTTCATTATTATCAGCGTTAAAAATGTTATTAACTTACAGCGTTGCACTATCAATCATTTGATTTATTGCAAGGAGTTTTATTGCTTGGATCCAGATGAATAATTCATTATTCAACTAAAAATTAAGCAGCATGTAAAATGTTTTTACTAAAAAAGTAGGTTACATTTTTCACAAACTGAATCATAAAACAAGAATATTTTTTTGGTATTAAAACGCTTAATTATGAAAAGGATATTTTAATTACAGTAGACAGAATTATTCCAAGTGTATACTTTCCATTTCTTGTATATTTGATTAAAATGTTGCCTATAATTATTATTATTGTTATTGTTAATATTATTATTATTATTATTATTACTATTATTATTATTATTATTATTGTACAAATTACTTTTTTTTCTTTATTTGCATGCGCCAGTAGATTCGTTGTTTTAATTTCTTTTGAAGGCAAATGCTTTAATCTAATAAATTATTTAATTTTTTAAATTTCTCTCCAGATTATTTTTTTGCGTTTCACGCAGTTCTAGGTCTTCCCCTGAATGAAACGATGTAAAAAAGACGTTTAGCGAGTGTAAATATTGAGGGTTCAGTTGATCCGATGCTTGCAAAAGGCTAACAGAAGTCGATCCCTTTTTTAAAGGTCGCTCAAATACATTGCGTCATCGTGATAAAGGAAAAAAAGTAGAGTTTGATGAGGTGTGACTAAAGGATGACGAGGGCATCGATTGCTATATCGCTTGCTCGGGTTATGTAACTCATCTACGTAGGAGGGTGCAACTCCTAACGACCATTACTGTTATTTTATCTGATTAAAATATTTTTAATTAATAACACATTTATAATCGATTCTTGGGCTGATAAGATTGTATATAAGTTTTCGGTAATTAACAATATTTTTCATCCTTAATAATTTTTTTTGTTTATTTAATTTCTATTTTACCTAAATAAAATTTTTCCCAAATATTACAAAATAGTATTTATAAACAATATTTTAAACCCTTATGGGAGACAAAATAACTTACATAGTTTTTGAGTTTTGAGAATAATAAATTTGAATATTAAATCATTTGATTATTTTAAATCCCTGGTATAAATACCGCTGCCAATTCATTGGCACTTAGCTTCCTCAAATTAAATTAATTGTTCTAATATAAATTTTATTGTTCTAATAAATTCATTTTAAATTTCTATATCTCTTCTTAATTAGGAGCTCAAAAAATGTGTGCTGATTTATCATTGATGGCTTAATTTACAATAGTTAATTCAACTAGCTGTAGCCATAATCTTATTTTTATTATACATTTATATTTTTAATTTACACCTATATATAAATTATATTTGTTTTAAGCAGTTTTCGGTACTATTCTTTTTTTAAATTAATAATTTTAATTTTATACAATTCACCTCGAATTTGAATTCAACATCTAAAATCACATATTTAGATCGTTAATTCATACGTATCATTTTTACCCAGATTTACAAGAAATAGAACGTAAAGAATACTGATATACATTATTTCATTAATCTTCAAATACCTTTTCAATCAATATTTCAAAATATTAATGGAAAAGTTATAAAAAAAACAGAAATATCACTCTTTATAAGTAATTGTATACTCTTTCAAATGCAAAATGAAGCGATCATAAAGCCCCCCTTAGCTCAGTGGGTAAGGCGCTTGCCTACCGATACAAGACGCTCAAGCAGTCACGGGTTCGATTCTCGGTGAAAATTCTCTTAAGTTCGAGTTTTTCGCTGGAATTCGGGGGTCCGAGCAAAGTAGTCCCCACCTGGTGGTTGGATTTAGAACTACTGAAAGTTATAAGAAAACAGAGGTCTCATAACCTCAAATAAACGTTAGTAGAAAACGATTTTAAAGTTAAAGAGCTTGAACTGATAAAATTGAATTATAATCAATTAAAATACTTCCAATATGATATGAGACCCTTTATAACTGACTAGGTAATTCAGGTGACTCCATGAATCACGTGACTTATTATAACTTTCAGCAGTGATTGCAGCGTGCTCTGACGGGAGTTGGACCCCCGAATAGATCTCCGACTACGCATTGTGCTTTGATGTAGGACGTATGCGCCCCATATAGCCTCCTCAAAAGTGTCTGAGATGCTATATAAGCCGGTGATGGTTTTCGCTCGATCGACATCGCAACAACACAACAAACAAGTATATAAAATACAAAATCACATATGCATTGTGACATATCGTTCTCCAAACAAAAACAATTTGTTCACAAAATTATTTTTTTCTCTAAATAGGTAAAGGATAAAGGCTTGAAAGTTTAACAAAATATTCTTATGCGTATTCCTAATCACCTCAAATGTTTTCAAAAATTTTCCATGTTACACGTCCCAGATATCATCTACTAAACATAACTTGACGTTTTCGTGTATAACACAAAAAAGGAAATAGCTTATTTAAAATATATGAGTTTTTACAGTCCCTGTTTTAATAGTACCCAGATTTTTATTATAGTGTGTTATGGTGAAATATTGTATGTTAATCTTATAACAGAATTTATATAATGTTTGTTCGGGAAGGTGAAAATACAGCAAATAATAAATATAATTTTTATTTGATTTCCATTCCGTTTGCTCTCATCTATTACTTTTGTCAAAAGTGTGCGAAAATAATACCTACATACATAATAAATAACTTGAATAAATTTCCAACGCTTAAATAACTTTGTTCAACAATATAAATCACGCTCAAAAATAAATTTACAACTGCACAAATGCCCTTCTCTATCTCCAATAATAAACATTGCTTGAAACCCACACCCCAACATACACCCGAACCGATAATAACGATGATTCATCAAAATATTCGATGCGAAAATCCGCTGCGACGAATTAGCAGCGTCGCTCTTTCCGCACACATCCTCTGAAACTCAGGTCAAAGTAAAATACGCGCAGCGGGAGCCGCACGAATCAACGCCCCATAGCAAGCATGCAGCTCGCGCCATACAGCGACTTACCGTAGCGTCTTTTGGTCCATGTCGAGGGTGTGAAATCGCACGCAGGGGGGCGAGAAGCGCGCGGCGCCCCGCGACGGTGAGGCCGGACAGGCGTCGCCGTCGGCGTCGGCTGCCGGCGCTGCGGGCCCGCCGGTGCTGTTGCCGCCGCCGCCACCCCTGTAGGCGGCCAAAGCAGCGCTGTCGGAGTACGTTGTCAACAGAGGCCGATGCAGCAGCGCCGGACTGTCAGCTGCCGACGACGTCTCCGACGTCATTATCGCTGGACAAAAACAGCGTCATTGTTAAACGACGCAATACTGCTGAGAGGCCGGGGCCGTGGCCAGCAATAAAGGCAAGAACAAACAAAAAGAACGAAGAGCTCGGTGAACATCGGTGCACGCTGGTATGGTACATTATATAGATTGAGAGGCAGTGGTGGTGGTGGTAGTGATGGGGATGGGGGAGAGTTTCACATGTCTGTGATCAGTGTGTGGCGATTTGTTGTGGAGATTCGTGCAGCATGCTTTCTTTGAGAACTAGCTTTTCTTTGGAAGGGTCGGATTTTTGTTTTATTTTATCTTGAATTTATATTTAGAACGTTCTTTTAACTCATTTTTCAAAATTTTATATAAGTAGTTATAACGTTGTTTGCATAAATAAATAGATTGAAGAGAAAGCTATGTCTAATTAAATTACTTATTGATTGAACATAATTTACCCATAAAGGTATCACATTTTAAAATGGAAAATTTTGATAAATTCTAATAAGTAAGCCGTATCTCGTGAGCTCCGATTATAGAAGACGTATCTTTTTCGAGGTTATTTGTTACACAAACTTTCAGGTCATAAAACTATTACAAGACAGTTTAGAATATATCTTTAATTTATTTATCAATACTAATTGGTTTACGATTATAAAAAGTGGCAAAAAATAACATGAAAGAAAATAAGTCTTTTTTAAATGGAGCTTGCAAGATATGTCTTTTCTATTAGGAACCATCTATTAATTATCCGAAAATTATTGTATGTATTTATTGTGAATTACTGAAAAACAGGATTTTATGCATAAGTACATTTGATCATCCAACAAAGAACATAAATTACAGAAAAGATCAACAATTGACATTCAACACATATGTACAAAATTTTGTTTTGTGCAAAATATGAATACATCTGTAGGTTCCCGACATAACGACGTAAGTCTACTTTTTTTGAAAATTGAATTTTGGGAGATGTTGGTATCCTTTCTTATTAATATATTTTCAAACAAAAATGCAAAAAATCAGAAAAGTGTAAAAATAAGTAACCATATTTACTAGTTATGAATGTTTTTAACATTGTTTTAAATGGAAAAGGAAAACTTTAAATCTTAGTATCATAAAAAGGCAAAAAGTTGACTTTTGTCTTTATGCTTTTCACCCACAAAATATAACAACAGTTTCAGAAATTAAGTGAATGTCGAAACCCTGAAAATACGGCTTTCAAATGCTTCTATAAATAAGCATATACAAAATATTGATGCATGCTCTATAATTTTATTATTATACAAATTTTGTGAGTATTAATTATGTACATTTATTTATTGTTATTCTTAGTATCTATTCTAGTGTTTATTCTTCATAAAAGTTTATGCATGCTTTGTATTTTATTTAAATTATATAAACTTTGTGTAAGTTTTGAATGCGAATAACTTACTGTTTATTTGTCAGCTAGGCAACCTTTTTCGATCTTTGTCGGACATTTCTTAGACCAATTCAATGCTGCCTCATTGAATCGTCGAACATCTGGAAAAGATTAGAAATAAGCTTTTAGTACACACATAAAGTGTAAAAATATTTTGAAAATAATCAGTTATTATAATATATATTATGATACCAGTAATCAATAACGAATTGTTATTACGCTAATAAATTGGGCTATTTGGATTTTGCATGAGAAAATCCATTATAGGTCCATAATGTAGAATATAAAAAAATAAAGGACATGTATTTGTTTTCTTATTTTAAATACATGCAAATCAAAAGAGCTCTTTAAATATTCGTGACATCACGAACATATATATGTTCGTGACGTATTATATTATTGCAGTATATATATATATATATCGAAAATCTGTAAACTTTAAACGACTGTAACACTTTTAATTTCAATCTATTTAGAAAAAGAAAAAATATGTGTCCTTTATTTTTATATATTCTACATTACTGTCCTAATGGACTTTTTCATGCAAAGTCCTAATTACAATAGTAGATGTTAAAATAAAAGACATATGTGTACTTTTAATACGTATATTTTTCAAAATATTACAATTAAAATTATTTACTTCTAAATAATCCTACATTACTAATAAGTCTAGAGTGCCAATTCTTGCCATGTTTACTGTATACAAACTAAGAATACACGGCATAGGGTATTCATAGAAATTAAAAACGTTGCAGGTGAAGAATTTCTAGACACAGCAATAAAACAAAAACAAAGATTATTTCATATATTATAATAAAGCATAAGTTATCAAGTTAAAATAATAAAGTAATAATAGCTTTCCTTAATGTGGCCCTAACTTCCTTAATTTACAATATTTTTCAACGAAAAAAATCATGAATGTTGCTTTAAATAAGTACTTTTGATATTAATATTTGGTTTTAGAAAAAAATAAATTGAACTCTATTATAAAAATCCTCGAAAAATAACGTTTTTTTCTCCTCCTAACTAAGCATAACCCCTTAAGTGAAAAAAGCATGTTTCGTTATTAAAACATTATTTCTGAATCACAAAATATAATATAAGGTAATGAAATTTTGTTTAGTGAAGCAGTTCAATTGCGGGTACGTGATTTCATGTCATAGAAAATTTTACCTACTGAAACGTATGTGTAGCAATAATAATAACGTCTGATTCAGTTTGTTGATCTTGGTAAAGTCCATTAGTCATACAGTGCGCGAGTTCGTAGTCTTATCGTTATGTTAGTAAATTCAGGGTCAATTTTCTACTTTATTTAAAGCATAAAGACTTTTCTGAAGTAAATAATACGTACTAAATAAAAAAATGGTAATATTATCAATGTAGTTAGGGAGTTCAGAACAATGAAATTACATTTTCTATATTTAAATCAAGAAAACAGCGTATACGCAGAATAGAAAATAGTCTGACAATATAAGCGAAAAATGTGTGCTATTGTTTGAAGTATGCAAAAGATGAATTCCGAAACTCTTCTAAAATAATTTTCCATTTACCTGAATAGTTTCGAAAATATAACTGAAAAATTTTTATTATAAAAGTTTTGTCAAATACATAAAAAAGTTAAAAAGTGTTCTAATAATTCGTTTAACAGATTCTCGAATATAACACAAGATCGAATTCCTTTTTACAATCTTTATTTTCATTCTTATTAAATTTTTAAAGGGTATATGTTTATTATGAAATACAGTTAAAAATATAAAATTAAAAATGACTTATTTTCCGTGAGAAGCTCGTATTCTTACTAACATATTCTATTTACTGTATTACATTATCTGCTTTCGAAGGGTTATAATAAACTAAATATAAGATATTCTTAAAGTAAATCATCTTTAATTGTTAAAACTCTAATTTTGATGGAATATTGTTTATTATTATAATTTAAATAGAAGATATTCCAAGTAGGAAAGAGACATTATCTTATTCATACTAAAGAAAAATCTTAAAAATATTTTTTTCAATATAAGAGACTTCTTCTATATCACAACTTTTTTTAATTAGGTCATATTGTGATTGGTGATAATATATCATTTACTATGGGTTGCGACCATATCGAATTTGTTGTTTGAATTCTGATTAGTAATAATATATTATAAAAATTCCCATTCACCAAATATTGCATTTAAAATTTTTTTTCTTTCACTTTGGTGTATGATTTTACTTAAAGTTAATTTAATCAAAAGAAGTACATTGTGTATTAGTGTGAGAGCAAGTTGCAAACCGAGCCGAGGAAACCCGAGCAGTCCGCAACTACCACGAGCGTTAATCGTCTTCCTTCCGCGGTATACCTAAAAGTATGCTTTCCGTGCATAGAAAGCGGGCGGTAAAGTACCCCTTTCCACCCTAGGGCTTACTTTACCACCCCATTTAAGTTTTATTAACCCTTTTGTTTGCCGGAAGCTCCAGGAACCTACGTATAAGTCCAGTAGGGATAGTATCAATCGTGTGTGTGTGTGTGTGTGCGTGCGTGCGTGCGTGCGTGCGTGCGTGTGCGTGTGCGTGTGCGTGTGCGTGTGTGTGTGTGAGTCTCGAGATGTACCATTTAGCATAAGCGGCTACTGACGTAACTTTTCGATTTTCCATGTTGGTCAAGCAACTGATTGGCACAAGAATGAGTTAATGACTTACAACTCTCTAAAAACTTTTAGCCACGTTGTGTATTCTTAAAGACGTGTAATTGTATAAGTCATCTCATTTTCAATTGCATTGACAATCGCCCATTTAATGTATACACATGGTGTTTATACAACGCCTAATTAATTAAGGATGTAGTACCATCCTTCATAAACGTATTTTCAACTTCCTTCAAAGTAAATTTCTACCCACTGATTACTCCTTAATCCACAATTGATAAACAAAAGCTCTAGCTCTAATTATTCGACAGCCTCAATTTGGCACGGAGCTCGCTAGACGCACGCATAAACTTCGAACTCCTTGGTATACCCGCGGCACGAGACAAAGCGCGATAAAATCGCGCATGTACGCGTATGGAAGCGTATACGAATGTTATACGAAGGGACCAACGGTTCGTTAACCAGGCGATAACTAGCAACAAGTTCACTGGCAGAGATTCAGAGCGCGCGCGCGTGAGACCGGCTTCCCGGTTGACCAGTTGCCAAGAGTCTCTCGTCGTCTTGTATAACGGCTCCGCGGACGATGAAAGATCAGCAGACGGTGAAAAACGGCCGCCACCGGAGCCTCTTTTTCTCCGACTGTCGAAAACGCATCGACGTCGTTTGGCGCACGCTGTATATTGGCGAGAGTCAAAGGGATGCGTGTGAGATGAAAGTGTGCAAGATTTTCAAAGAGAGCAGGTGGATTATAGAGGAACAAAAGGAGCCGCTGCTTGTTTGTTGCTGCGCCTTGACTATATTGCTACTGCTATGCGTGAGCAATTTTACAATTGCTTTACTACTATTTGCAATATTTTCATATGGGAAAGCTTGTTTGACTTTGGGCGCTCTAAGTATACTCTAAGTAGATTTTGCGCTGCGTTTTGTCAATTTCAAACAATCGTGGTTAGAATTTTCGTCTGTGAAATTGTTTAGTATAATAATTTATTCAACGAAATATTATATACACTGTATAAGTAATATTATTATGGATAATACAGATATATTTTCAGTTATACTATATCAATTCGAGCATTTATTTCACCAATTATTGTTTATTAAATAAACCCTGAATGCTATTCAAATAATATTTTCAAAATGCTCAGAATATCATATTGTAATTTTATATTCAATTGCATTATAATTTAAAGTATTCAACATAACCGTATTATCTTATGTTATGAAATTTTAAGTTAAATATGACATTTTGATTGTATCTACAGCGAAGCACATCATTTTGAAAATTCAAAAGCAATATTACCTGCATCTAATTGAGAAAATAATATGTATCAATAGTATACTTAATGCATTTATAATGTTATTTAAATCTATGTATACTTTCTTTTGTAATAATTTTTAGAGCTCGAAAGTTCATTACCTCATCAACACAACAAGAGCACCATTTATCTTCATTTTTATGTTAATTCTATCCATGATTCTAGTGGTACATACATACTACATACCCTGCTTCTGTAAGATTTGTTTGATTCTTATCCCCCCATCTACGTCTTGGCCTACCATTAAGTCTTTTGCTTTCTCGTTTTCCCATTAAGACTCTATATGAGCTGTTATTTCATTAGCTGTAGGTATAATATTTGGTCCCTAGTCTACACGATTTAATAACTCTGGTAATATTCGGTGATTGATAAAGTTTTTCTAATTCATAATTATGTAATATTCTTCACCAGTAATATTATTGTAATATTCTTCACCACTCTCAATATATTTCGAAGTATAAATTCATTGTTTTATAGGTTCTTTACTTTATTTCCGAAAACTTTAAATTTATTTTCATATTAAGCGATAGTAGTTGCGATGTTATCACTTTATTAATCATGTAAAAACATGCATTTACTAAGTGTAAAGTTTCCTAATTTTAGCTTCTACTTCATTCTTACTGTTTATTACTATACAGAGTACCAAAGTGTTTAAGTTTCCCTTATAGCCCTTCAAAAGTCATATTATAAGCATTTTCAAGTTAGTATCTTCATTATCTATTCTTGCTGTATCAATTTTCAAATTTTAAAACTGCTAATGGAAAGAATTTATTGTATTACAAATTAAAACAGTTATGGAAGTACTTTATTGTACTATAAATAAATAAGAATTGGCTTTTTGAATGAAAGCTTAATCTACTAATCTTATAATGCAATGACTTATGAACTGCACATGTAAAAGATATTTACGTATTTCTACTATGAAATAAAATAATACTCCATTTTACAGAGAAAAAGAAAGTCTTTCTACAAAGCATCGCGAAGTTCCACAAATGCACGGCAAAACAACTCCATCTCCAAGATCCTTACTCCCTCGTAACTCTGTTCCAAGTCCAGCCCGCGCGACAAACCTCCTTGTCTGCACACACCAGCCGTACAAGCGAGCGATCGATAAACGCATTTCGCCCAAGATCCAGCGTACGCGCTCCCGAAATCAAATCGAGCCGGGGGTACGAAAACACGGTATTGCACTAACCTCCCCCGAAAAAATAAGAAAATAGAAGAAGCAGAAGAAGAGCGAAAGAAAGAGGAAAAAAAAAGAACTTAATCCCGACTGGCGACGAAAGCGCTGACTGGTTTATCCGTGTGTCTCCTCTATACTCGTATCACAGTAGCTCGTCGCGTGCGCGCTGGTCGTTGGCTCCTGTGGAATCTTACGCAGGGGAGTCGTATACAAAGCGTGCCGAGGGGTCGGGGCATCGCATAAAACGCCGAGAGAGAGAGAGAGAGAGAGAAAGAGAGACAGACAGAGAGATAGAGCTACTGCGGTCCATTCGTCATGGCTGTTCCCCCCTCTCACTCTCGACGGCCGTGGTGGAAAAAACGAACGAGTTACAAGGCATTGGCGGGAAAAGGAAATTGCGGGCGGTTGCGAGTGAGCACACGGGGAGGATATCGAGTGCGCGGGGTCGAAGACAACGGGATGGACTCTTTCGATTCGAGAGATGTACGCCCGCTTTATGACGATATCCGCGAGCAGGCTGATTGGAAAGGCCACCTTTCTGCTGCACGGATTGTCCGTAACAATGTCGCCTCGAGTCGTCAGCTTTTCCTGCTCAATACGCGAATGGCGAATGTAGGTAGGGGGATTTGCGTGAGCTTGTTTTCCAGCTTGCCGTTTCAGCGGTTACGCACGATTTGTTGTTCGCAGAGCGATGCACTGCGTCCCCCGGTTTGTAAAACGAGGTTAATATTAAAATTTATTTGCGCAGGAGTATAACTCAGCTGAAATACTTTTCTATGTGAATCTTCAAATAATAAAGTCAATGGATAAAAAAAGTATTTAGATGTTTAGTAAACAAATTTACTGAATCTATCAGTTAGCATTATATTAAATACAAGTATAGTTAAAGTGAGCTTACACTCAAATTCGATCAACTAATCATTTTTATTTTCATTACTAAAAAATCTACTAGAATTATGATGATTAATGTATATAACTATATTAAGTATAATAATATTAAGTATATAACAATACAAGTTTATCATTAATTAATTAAGTTTTCCTGGAAAAAATACAATAACTTTTATTGTTTATTTAAAAAATGTTTGATTATATGTTTAGGTTAATTTCTTCATATTGGTGTTAAGAAAAAAGTTTTCTAAGGTCTCTACCTCTACCATTAATTAATGCTCACCAAACATTAAACATTTGAAACATTTTTTATGATAAATGCACGTCTTTCAGCAATGAATTTAATTTATCAATTAAATACTGATAATGAGAGTGTCCAAACTCCGGGTCATGGATTTAGATAAAACTCTGGCAGTGGTTTTCTGGTACCAAATATTTCAGAAAATTAGCGGTTATTTGTTCTAATATGCCCTAGTTCTTGAAATATTTACTCATATTTATCTACTTTATACATATTGCATTATTTTATCTATATTACTTAGATTTTAGTATATAAGATACCCATTGCACGTATAAAGATATATGAACATCTTAAAAAAAACACGAAGCATCAGGATAAATAACCGCCGATTTGCTTTATTATTTGGTATCAAGAAACAGCTCCCAGAGTTTTATCCAAATCCATGACCTGGAGTTCGGACACTTTCCTTGTTAGTAAGCATATGCAAATATGGGGAACCACTAATTTAATTTAATTTTCAATTTTGAGAAACTATCTCTCTGTAAAGTTGTTGTTATTGTCTAGAACAATAACGTTTCATAAAGATATTTGTTAGCAATTGAAAATTTAATGAGAGAAATGGATCCTCGTATTTGTCGGTGACAGATGGCTTTAGCAACACCTTAATGCATTTAAATAATAAACCCAACCTTCACCGACAATTAGTGGGACTCACCTTTTTCATTTAATTTTTTATTTTGAGTAAATATCTTTCTGAAATGCTGTAGTCCCAATCAAAAACAAAAACTCTCCAAAGATATATTTTGTCAAAATTGAAAATGAAACAAAAAAATGTTTCCCCTGTTTTGCCCGTAATACGAGGATTTAGCATCACCTTAAACAGAAACATAATGATATTAAGGGTGTTTGGTATTTTGTCTGACAAAACTTCATTATTTGCACTGAAATATATCAATATACTTTTTAATTATTTATAGTTATAAAATTTAATATTTTAAAAATAATTATTTAATCATTAGTCTTTAAATTTGAATTATATTTTATTTCTGTAAACGAGTATTACTGAAATTTCAAGAGCACATTTATTTAAAAAATTTGTAAGTTTTCGTCTGATATTAAAAAGAGAAACGCAAATATCAGCTACAATTAAGATCGCTGTGCAAATTGAATAAAGAGCTATCGAAAGTACACATTTGCCCAATCGATTCTCTCTGTGACTCTCTAAGATTTGCATAGCAAACACGCGCAGAATTAAATTACTGATTTACTCTTGCGTCTCCGTGATTCTCTCTACTTCATCGCCGAATTCCCTGCAGTATATTTAACGAGAAATGAAAATATTTATTCGCGAGCGTGCGCAACGATGCAAAACATTGGAGAAGAAAATAAGAGCGTAAAAAGACTCTTGATGGGATAGAAGGCGACCTGCTATATCGACGCTGGTAAACAACACTTGTGGTCGCTGGAGCTTTCGAGGATAAAAGCACGCGCTCGCTATCAACGCGACGTACCAGATGTCGGTAAGGAAGCTTTCGCGTGTTTTTTGGTTATTTTAGTTTCCACGTAGGTCAACAACATCGTTCTTCATTTTGTACTATACGACAGCCGGCGTAAGTAAGAAATGAGGTATAGTATAAAAAGGGCATTGAAGTTGGTTTTCTTCGTAGGGTTCGCAGGAACTTTTGCCAAGAGCTTTTGTGAGCTGACCCATTACTAACGAAGTTGCAGTTTTTACGAGCTCTCCTAGTGAGACAAATTATTCCTTTATGATTTTTATAAATCGCGTGATAATAATTCATGTAACTTTTGAAGTATATTTTAACTTAGATGAAAATATTGAAGAACTTTTTTATTAACTTTTGAACGGTTTTCGCTAAATCTCATTTTTGTAAGTTTTTGATTTAAATTCTCATTTATTATCGACGAAAGCTTTCTATAGAAGTAAGGTAAAACAATTGTTAATTACACTACGTTGAACAAATACAGTTTCCGATTACTATTAATTGTTGTGCTATACTTTCAAATATAGATGTTGTATTTTATTATATGTTTTAAAAAATAGCACATGAGATTACCTATAATATGGATATATTCTAAAGTTATA
Organism: Gastracanthus pulcherrimus; assembly: GCA_949152435.1. Taxonomy (NCBI): domain Eukaryota; kingdom Metazoa; phylum Arthropoda; class Insecta; order Hymenoptera; family Pteromalidae; genus Gastracanthus; species Gastracanthus pulcherrimus. Next base: position 150,336,126 of record OX424574.1, on the reverse strand, counting down.
ATTAAACAACCCTAAAACTTAGAATCTGCAGCATCAAATTGTTTATGTTCAAAAAAGTAAAAACTATGAAATTTAAGTCAATAATTGATTATTAGTTGAGCTTATAGTAAATCGCAACTATTGCAATATCTAGTATAATATATCTAGGTAAATACAGTAACAGAAACTAATATAACAGTATAATTTCTATTGTCATTTATACGAAGCATTTAGTATTTATATTTTAGTAATAAAATTTTTCTAAATAATATTTTATTTCAAATAGTGCAAATTATCGACCAAATATATAAATACTTATAAGTTAAAAATGTTTCTTTCTAATGCAATAAGTATATTTTAAAGACAAATGATACTTTGTAAATAAGAAAGATCACAATTTTGTTATATTTTAAATATCAGAAAGTTTCTTTAAACTACAAGAAAATTTGAGAATTACAATTAATAAATTATAATGAGGTATATAATTTACGTCTACATTAAATTTTATAAATGCAAGGTTATATATTAAATGTGCATTCATATCCAATATAAAATTGTACTTATTTCTCTTTGAACCGCACTTCGACTCGAGTTCAATCCAATTCTCCGTCCAGCTAGGAACGTAGCAAATGCAATGGGGTATATATACTTGCGGTTTGGCGATCAAAACAGCTCATTCAGTACCGCAAGTGGAAATTTATTACGATCAAAGATTCTAATACTAGGATATGAAACAAAATCAATTGCAGATCGTCAGCTTAATTTATTGCTAATAACATTTTAGTCAGTGTGTATAAGAAGTGGATCAATCGAATAAATATATTTATTGTTAAAATTTGAACTGAAAGGTATTATATAGAGCTTACAAATTTTCTTTATATTTTGGTTTCATGTTAAAGTTGTCCATCTCACATTCTTTAATTTAAACATTTTTATTAATTTAAGATAATTTTGTGATATAATCCCATTAATGATGGATAATTATCTGCTTTGACCTCCAGCTGTCTCAATATAGTACCAGAATATTCAATAATCTATTTTACTATGTTCCATTTATTTGTCATTTTTCTATTTTTTTTTTCTGTATTAATGGCAAAGATAAATATTTTCTTTAATATAACCATATAATTTTCTTCTCGAAGCGAATATCAAAGCTACTAAAGTATCGTATATTCACGGCTGATCACGTTTCATATTTTCTTTTCCAAATGCGAGTTCCGATACGTCTGGAATTTCATCTCCGCGAATGTATGTATGAAAAAAGCTCGTCGATGTATCCGAGGGTAAATACGCTCGATATCTCACGCCACCGTGCTCTTATCAATCAAAAAATCTATTCCTGATCCATCTTATCCAAAGTTCAGTAAAACTTTTTTAATTTTTCACTGATGAAAACTCGGCAATTAAAAAAAAAGGGAGAAAAGGGAGTAACTTTCGAGGAATCTCGAAACCCAAATCGTCAATTCTAGCAAATCGCGGATATCCGTAAAAGTTGAAAATTCGCGCTGAAAACTACCTACCGCAGCGCAAAACTATCTCGGCAATGCCTCGTCGAGCGGTGTGCCGAGAAAGTTTCGGGCGCAATCGGCAACCCGCGCCCTGCCGAGAAGGGGGGGAAAGACGGCTTATCGCGCGCGACAGACCGCGCCGCGTGTTCCACGCCAACGGAATCTAACCGCGCCATATACGCGCTCGTACACGCCAGCGCACGTGGTACACCCATACATAGAACATCGTGGCGCAGAAGCTCCGGGCGAAGCCTTATTTCCCTCGGCGCTGCGAGGAAGCTATTTAACGATTAATACGAGTTCCGCTATTGTCGAGGGCGTGAGAGAGAGAGAGAGAGAGAGAGGATCGCGCGCTTAAATTTTAAGCGCGCGCGCTGCTCGTCGCTCCGCTCCGTTCCATGCCTACACCGACACCGGGGGTGAAAGCAGCAGCAGCAGCCCTCTACTTGACCGTGTATATACACCGGCGCGTATATATACGTATTCGATCCTATCTCGAATCCGCCCACTTTGCTGCCCCCTTTTTTATGCAGAACGAGCGAGAAGAAGTCCGGATCGAGCCTCGTTCTCCCTCTTTCCTTTTTTTTTATATATACATGCCTCCGAGTGTATTAGACTTGCGTACTGTAGACCGCGTGCGATCCCTCGAGGAATTCTCCCTCTTCCCTTCTCCCTCGAGTCTGCATTGTATACAGCAAAGGGCAGCAGTTTTTCTTTCTTTCTTCTTTTTTTTTTATAGAATGTATATATTTTTTTAACTTGTCTGCTGAGTATACGCATTGGGCATTGAGAGCGTCTTATAGGAGAGGAATGTGTTTTGTTGCGCGGGATGATCTCGGATGAAGTAGTGCGTGGGCTAATAAAATAGGATATTCGAACAGCTGGCGCGGTAGAAAAAAAGCATTTCTTACAGTCGATGAACTTCGCGTGTAACTGTTATAAAAAGCATATAGGTATATGTATGGGTAAATAAAAATAACTAATTGTTTAAAAATAGTATGAAACACTTGATTTCTTAAATTAAATATATTCACTTTTAATATTTTATAATTGTTAGCTTTCTAACAAAAGAAGGAAATTAGCTTATAAAAAAATTCCAATCGAAAAGATAGGTCAATTTAAGCTCTTTCAAATGTTTTTCCACTGAACCGATGATAGTATTATTTGTAACATACCAAAAGGATCGAAAAACTAATATTAAAAATTGAAAAACCACTAAAAATTAAAACTATATTCAACAGTCAATAAAAATTATTTATGTCTATACGCGGCGAAAAAAAACGAAGAGAATTAGCTTAAAAAAATTAATTCGTGTAATTTTTGAGAAATAGGCATACGCACATACGCACATGCGCACATGCACACCCTCACACATACATGTGTGATGCACACATACAGATATTTTCTAAAAACACTATACTTTGCTTCCAAATGCTTCAAAAGATGTTTATCGCATGTTTTTAGCAAAACTGTTTTTTTACTATTACAAAGCTTTCTGTTTGAGGAAGTAAAACAACAAAATTCTTCTTTTTCATGTATGAAACTTAACACGTTGTATAACTTCTCTATAAAATACGCAAACTTTTTGTAGATGTTAAATTAGTTCTACGGTTCAAAAAGTACAATGTTGTGTTTCTTTAAAAAAAATACAGCCTATAACTTCTTTGTGCTAATAATAGTACTACTAATAGTAGGAACTGGTAATTTTAAATAGTAATTTAAAAACTGTATTTTCCTGTTTTATTTTTAATATTTTTAATGATTCACAATCCCGAATTGTACGAAAGTTTACATTCAAAGCGAATACGTGCATAGCAAATTTGACGTTTTCGTTTGGCCTTTGGCAAAAACAATTTTTACCGTTGACCTGTATCCAGGATAATACTATTATATTCCTTGTAAATGTTTTCAAAATACTGTAGCCAGAATAGAATTGAAAAACACCTTTATATTGGAGAGAATGAAGGATGAGAAATATTTCATAAATATTATATCTAATAATTAAGGGGGCAGGCCTGGGTTAAACTAAAAAAAATAATTTTCTTTTACTAGTTCAAGAAACTGATTATGTTTAAAAGCAATCAATCTGAAAATATATTTGCTATATATACTTAGTAATCTCTTACACTTTACCGTTGTAAAGCCTCAAAATCTTGATCCTACACGTCACAATAAATAACTATTTTCAATACCAGATTTATTAAAGTTACTGTGTTCCTCACACGATTGCAGGTGACATGATTAACGGAAATTTGTTTTTTGACGGAAAATTATTTTTATTATTTTTCTTCAAAGACAACCGATTTTTAGAAAAATTTTTATTTTATTTTCTTTTAATCTGTTGAGTTCCCCCGCTTTACTCTTTTTGTAATACATGTCAAAAGGAGTCGAATAACCGTCGACAAAAATATTTTCGTTCATCATGTCACCTGCAATCGCGTGAGGAACACAGCAACTTTAATAAATATGGTATTGATAATAGTGATTTATTGTGACGTATAATTCTAATACGTATATTACTAAGTATTTATAGCATAAAATTTTTCAGAATGATTGCTTTTAATTATAAAAAGTTTCCTAGACTAGTAAAAAATTCTTTTTTGGACTTAACCCAAGCCTGCTCCCTTAAGAAAGCAATGATAATTTTGAAAGCATATATAATGGTGACTTATCGCCTGATTAACTTTGTACATCTGAGAGTAGATAATGAACTAGATTCGCATGACAATATGCAATTTACATTTGAATTCTGTAATAGCAATAGGATTGAAAATTATGCCAATCGATAGCTTGTTTCGATACCGCTATCCTATTCAGTTTCCAAACTGATTATTTCAATAGTTGCTGCGTGTTATCCCACTCCATGCATTAAATAGTTATGCGGCCATCCTACAGCATTTCAAAGGGGTAAGAAGATTGAATGTTGTCAAATTCAAAGCAAAAGCGTTGTTACATCTACGTACATCCATTATACTTTATGATTTCACTCTGATAGGGGAGCCGTGTATAAGTTCTATGCAAAATATATTGATTTATCGATATTACCGTTTCGTCTTTATAGGTTTTCAAGGCAATGCCAGGAAATAGGAAGCCAATAGTGGCATACATTTTCTTTGTGTTAGTACGCTACAGATACAAAGATGTACAAGTACGTTATACGTATTGAAATGTACCATGAACATTTCTAAAAGCTTATATCGATGAAAGGGTCACGCATTTTATTGTTATGTTAATATTAACTAAAATCAAGTATTATATCATTAAAAATTGATTAGTTATGAAATATGAAATAAAAGTAATATTTCTCGTTCGATTCCAGTTTTCTAAAATGGAAGAAATTCCCGGTTTCATAGTAAGAATGTAATGTGTGCTTCTCATTGTTAAAATTCTTCTTTTACCACAAATCATAAAATTAACCATATATGACCAATCAGGACAATAACGCATGAATCATGAGACCAGAATACTCCACCATCAATTACAAGAGTAAAAATCCGCAAAATCATAAAAGTATGGTCGCTACATAATTAAACCGCGCGGTTCCAGCGACGGATAAGCGTTGAAACGGCCTTAAAACGCACTCGAACTCCCACACACTCGCGCTCCTCCCTCATTAATTCACCTCTTTTATACTCCACCCCCTACCATTCTCTCTCTTTCTCTCTCTCTCACTCTCTCTCTCTATCTCGACGTTTCGTCTATTGATATTCCCGCTGCAGTTCTCAAATCCGCCGCTTCGCTCGAGCAGAACCACATCGCTCGCTTGCTTCCAAGGCGGCCTGCATCGCGCCGCAAAGGTCAGAGCTTGCAAGTGCGCACACGCACGCACACACACACACATACGAAGTAGCTGCGCACGCGAGCGCATCGGCGCGGACAACCGGACGATCCTTTACATGCTCTCTGCGCCCTGCCCACCGCCCACGAGTTCGCGTGCGGAAATTTTACCGGACTCTCTCTCTCTCTCTCTTTCTCTCTCTGGAGCACGGAGGAGTTGGAGAATCGTCCCGACTCGAGTTCCGCCGGCCGCGAGTCGCGAGCGCGCGCGCGCGCGCGGCTAATTGTCTAGTTGGATTATGAGTGCACTGTAGGGTATATACAGCGGTTGCGAAAGTACATCCTGGACCCCGGTGCGCGCGGCGAGGAAACGAAGTGGATTTGTTGGAGGACGTTGTTTTAGGGACAGACAGAGAGTTGTGGGGAAAGCAATCAGTTAATGCTCTATCGTGGAATTTTTATTTCGGAATTGTTAGTGTGGAGTCATTTCAATTTTCTTGTTTTACTTTATTTATTTTTTAGTAGTTTTAATTGAATTTTGTAATTCTGGGAATTCGTTCTAGTATTGGTAGTAGAAAAGGTTTCGAGAATTTTTAGTTTTAGAAGATGTTGTTTTATAGAATACGAGAATGTTGCTACTTTATCTCTTAAACGTATATTATTAATTAACAATAATAGCTGTTATTATCTGTATGTTTCTAGAAATAACTGAATCGGTTCAAGTTTCAGAACTTTTGGCTGGCTATTTCAATGAAAAAGACACTGAGTGAAGACTCAAAACTTCAAGAAAACATTTCATCGACGAACTTTTGTTGCTCCTATTTTTGACCCTATAAAACTGTATAAATATATTTTTGCTTTTAATCTCTTATCAATATATTGTAATAATATAGTTCATTTATTTTTAAAATATGGGTGATTGTCAAACAAACGGTACTTTTAGTGTCGCCAATACATTGAGTAGAAAGAAAATATTGTTACGGTCTGGTAAACGTTTGAAGTTATTAAAACCGATGCATTTGAATATCTTAAACACAAAACCAAGACAGCTATGCTATATTTTTAACACACGAGGGATATATATGTAGCCTAAAAGTAATTATCATGGCTTGTCGCCATCGAACAATTCGCGTAATTCTTAATTTATTAGACAATAACTTTAGGATTTAATTATATCTAACCTATGAGACTTTAAAGTACATCATACGTACAATATGTTCTAATTTTTTCACAATTTTTTTTAACCTTATCTGTCTACAGGAGTGTTACGAATGTTGTCGCCAACTTTTTGAGTTTTAAAATCCCTCTATTTATCGTATTATAATGAGTACATATCAGCTTAGTAGTGTCATCTAACCTATGAGGTTATTTAGTTCGAACTTCAAACCACTACGTAAGCGAGCGACCCGGTTTATATTTGCTGTTTTTATAGTTAGTTTTAACGTTTAACGTTTTAAAATTCCAAAAGCTAAAATGATACGTAATTACCGTGGTCATCAATATTATTGGTAAGTTACACATGAAAAATAAATTTCATGCGGTATTCTGGTGTAATAACGTGTGTATATATACATACTATGTGGAAAAATATTTTTGTTCACTAAAATAAAACTACATGCGTTTCTCTAGCAAAAAGTAATTACCGTGGCCGTAATTGCTGTGGCCGATCTGGTAAAATCTCCATAAGAAATACATGTAAAAACTTTTTTGTCAGCTGCAGCTGTTTCCAAGAAAAGTTTGTCTCATTTTACCATAAAATAACAACTTAAACCTTAAATTAACACTTAAATAGAGATGTTTAGTTTGATCCAAAAATTAGGTGAAAAACTACCGATTTCTTGACTATCACCCATATACGTTATGTTCTTCAAAAAAACATTATATACCGCAGAATCGGATGTTATTTATTTAAATAAATTATTATCATAACAACAATTATTCTTTTAAATTTTATAAAATTTCTATTCCAATAATTTTTTAGGGTACCGTTGTTTTTAACGTTTGTAACCTCGCACATAGATCCATTATTGCTCAATTAAGGGCTAGTGAGTTTGGGTTTTATCTAAATATAAGTATTTTTATAATTATAAATAATTATTCACTACTCGGTTGGTAAAAATCAAGATGGGAAATTTGAATTCTTAATAGACTTTCGGACCCCCTTAAGAAAAAGTCACCAAAACTTCAATTTGTATGTTTTCAAAAATATATTATTCATCCGATTTTAATGTTTAAACATTTTGATTTCAAATATTCTTTTTGCTCATTAAACGTACACAGAGTAAAATCCATTTGATTATTCACTTATAAATAATTAGACTGCAATCTTTGGTTTATAAATAATTGGCATATCAATAACTATAAAAAAAAAAAAATTTAAATACATCTTCTTGTATACGCAACTATATCCGCCCATCTCCCTTTAACACGCTGAAAAATGCATCTCAACGCCCCCGTCGGATGAGCGCGTACATGTACCCGTCCCATTGCGTGAACCCGTCTATCTCTCTCACGAGAGAGAGATAGAGAGCAGCATTGCCACGCGACCCGTGCGAAAGGTCAAATACCGCGCGCAAATCTCGCGGGGTCTCTATCTCTCTCTCTCTCTCTCTCTTTCGCCGCGTTATATGCGTCGCCCTCTCACTTCCCTACTACGCTATACATGGGCGCGGACCGGCGCGTATAAAGCTCTAAGTGGGTCGCGCTTGTTTATCCACGAGGTCCCGCGGATGGGGTGGAAAGTGAAAGATCCCTGCGCGCGCAAAAAAAAAAAAAAGAGAAAAAGAAGAAGACTGTGAGCGATGGCCCGGCAATTTGGCTTTGCGCCCTGTCGCGCGGCGCGATGTGTGGCTGCCGAGATATCTCACCCGCAGCGCGGCAGTGCGAGCTGCTGCTTTAAAATCAGAGGAGAGAACTAACTGGATACCTACTCGGCTTTTTTCTAGCCCAGGGAACCTTCTTTTTCGGAGTATTGTATACAGCGCGGAAGGTCGAGAGAGCGAGGTTTATAAATGGAATGTGCTAGTCATGCTGGCGGAGGGAGACGGTGATGTGAAGAAAATATGTATCTTATGATGCGATATTTTGGTGAATTTGCTTAGGAGGGTTGGACCTTCTGGGGAACGGAATAGTCTTCAGGTCACTGATAATGATGTGTTTGATTAGTTTATGTAGTAATCATAAATGAGATCATTTTATTTTGATAAATATTAATTTAACTTTAACGAAACAAATAAAAACAGGGTTTTTAAGGGAGCAATAAATAATCCATCTTATTCCAGGGCTATTTTTGTCATTTTAGCGATTTTTAATAGTTTTATTATTTAGTGGAAGTAAATCATAAATGATATTTTTACTGAAATGTGTAAATGAGATCATTTTATTTTGATAAGTATTATATATTATTAACTTTAACAAAAAAAAATAAAAACATGGTTTTTGAAGGCGCAATAAATAATCCATCTTATCTCAGGGCTATTCTTGTCATTTTACCGATTTTTAATAGTTTTATTATTTAGTGGAAGAAAATCATAAATAATATTTTTACTGAAATGTGTACTTTCTTCTATAGTTAATTATATCGATTATATCAATATCGTTTAATTATTAATTATATCGATTGTATCAATATCGTTTATGTAAGCTTTTATTAAGGCTCGACATTTACCAGCTACTGATGTGTCTCCGATAGGACACACAAGCATACAATTAACAGGTTACCATTAAGGGACCGTCTATACATTGCGTAAGACTTTTCGGAGGGAGGGAGAGTCTCTAATATTCTTACAGTGTATACTAAATTTACAGGAAAATCAGTAAAAATGTCTTACGTAGGAGGAGAGGGGGTCTAAAATTCTTTAAATAAGCCTTCCGTAATTTATGGATGGTTCTTAAAATGTACTAAAAGTAAATAGTTATTGCCGAATTTTCGTATATAATTTGTATCATATTCTAATATTGTATTTTAAAAAACTATATTATTCGACTCATTCTTACATGTTTTCAGTTTCGCGAATGTTCAAACTGAAAACGAATTCTAAATTTCCTGTTTTATATAAACTCGTATATGCTTTCCTATATATATATATACAAGTCAGAGAGACGTATATAAACGTAAGGCAACGTTTTATCTAAAGTAATCATGGCCTTGATTACGAAAATAAAAAAACCCATACACACAAATGGGCACAGATTAGTCTTTACACAAGTGGTTGCATACATTACATTAGTTTCATTAAAGAATTTATGATAATTAAGCCATTTATATACACAAATGAGTATTATGATATTTTTATACTAGGGACTAGGAATTTGGATGGTATATTGTTTTTATGTTGTATGTAACGAATAAGAAGGGATTTTACGAAATACATATACCCTAATGGGTTACATTTTGGAAATTTCAATTTTTTAGGGGGTTTAAAGATGTAAAACGTTTTTTTATGTAATAATTTAGAATCTCCAAGGCTCGATGAGTTATTCATGCTTATATCTTTAAACATTAGTCTTGATATTCTACTTTATTTATGAAAATCGAGGGCAACCCCGCGATGGGTGATACTAGTTTTTATATAAAGATGTAAGAGTTTTAAAAATTATACTTATTTCAGTTATTTAAAAATTACACGTCAGGTTAGTAATATAGGAAATTATTTTATTTTTTTTATACTATATAGATGTATGAATACATATTTCGTATTAGGTACGAGTATCTATAGTATGCATTTCTCAAGTAAAAATAATACAAGTTCTACAAAACATTTCTCATTAAACCGTCATCTAATCATTGCAATTCACTCACTATACTCGGGAAAAAGAACTTTCTCCCCTGATTTACACTTTTCCTTTTTACGTGAGCGAATTACGCGGCGCAAAAATCGCTCGAGCGTGGCCAGAAACTGATGAAAATTTCCGCCCTTAAATCCGTCAAACGATAAGTTGCTAGTAAAAAATGCCTCGCGCGCCCACTGCCGTAGGTATCAATTTCGCGGGAGTTGAATCGAATTTCACGAGGATCCGGGGGCCTCTCTAACCTTTTGACAGCCGTATAACTGGGGAGAAAACCGTAGAACGAATGTTCGAAAATCAATTGAACAGACGTCGAAGTACCGGCGAGACAGCGAGACAGGAGAAAAAGTTCAGCGCGCGCGGGAAACTCATCTTTCAGCTTTCATTCGGCATCCCCCCTCTCCCCTTTAAAGTCATCCGCGGAATGTTATTGTCGAAGCCCACGCATGGGCCACTGCGCCGCGTCGCCTGCTTCCTTTGCAGCGCGCTTTATTCTTTTCTCAGCGTGGCTGGCTGCTCGGGTAACGCGAACCCGAGCGAAGTACAATGAGAGAGGGACATTGTTGGGCTGCCGTCGGCGCAGCTAGCGCCTTTTATTAAAAGGAAAATTCATGCAAAAGTTTCTCTCTTTGACTGCGCGCAACGAGAATCCGAACTCGAGCTCGCAGGGAGCTCGGGCTTCTGCACTGGCGAGGCAAATTTTTACGCGTGCTTCTGCGCGCGATTGGTCGAAACCCTGAATAGCCGGGGGAAGTTCGATATTTATTGGTCGAAGCCGTAATGTGCATCAGTGTGGAAAGAGAGGCATTTATGAAACGAAATTATTTTTCAAAATGATGTAATATGCGAGAATTGAGAGGAAGAATAATGATGTATTATTGTAAATATAATATATATAGAAATAGCAAATTTAGTTATCCTTTCATGTACTATTATTTTCCTTTTTAAAGTATTGTCATTTTAAGCACAGGTGCACGTATGATAGCTGAATAGCTGAGTAAAGTTATGGTTTATGGTTAAGCGTATACATAATCCGGCTGTACTAAGCTGAATGCGTGTATATACAAGATGCACAAAGGATATGTGCAGCGAGCGAGTGCCACCTAAGCTACTTAACGTGAAAACACGAATGATCAATTTTAATGAATGTATTAAAACTATGAATAGTATGTGTGTATCAAAACCTTTTATAATATCTAAATCTTGAACTTACAATATGTAAAATATAATCTGCATTATTTTACAAAATCAATGAATTTTGTTTACTCATAAAGAAAGCATTTTTATTTATGTTTACTTTTTGTCATGCATGCGACTCATTCAGTTTAACTTCTTACATTACTTTTCAACTTTATCTATCAATTGAATTGATATGATTAGTGTACACTTTTACTTACGTTATCTTACGTCATTTTTGTAAAAAAATGTCATCATAAAAAGTTCTGATACTTTACTTTATTAAAAGAATAAATTTATTGAACATTTCTGTATTGTACTTTTTAAAATGAATGTTTGTAATTAAATTGAATTTATTAGTATCCACCTAAATAAATCATACTAAATATTGCCAAATTCAACATATATCTCTTTTTCTGGAAAAATTAGCTTATTATGTGCATACGTGAAATGAATGCATTTCGAATGATGTAAATGCATAAACATGTGCAATAACTGAAAATTTAAATTTCTTATAAAGTATGGATTACTACGATTGATTAATCTTATGCAACAGTTCGACAAATTGAAACTCAATTAATAATTCTGAAAAATACCACTCACGCAGCTGCATAATTTATTGTTGTTTACTTCATTCAGGCTGAATTTGCACATTGACGAGTTCCAAAGTGCAGCAGACGTCAAGCGTATACTAATTTGCATCACTCACCGGCATTATATGTACGTGCGGTATTTACGAGGATAAACATTCAAAACTTATCAGATGAATTATCAATGGTAATATACTTTAATGAATAATGAGATTTAATGAATTGAAAAATTCGATGACGATTCTCGAAAAATCTGACTCATTACCAAACATTATTTACATTACTATGACTAAATACGAAACACTCAGCTGATCTTATTCTGCACCGTATATATAAGGACAATGTTCATTTTGGAAATACAGTTTGACTATCGATCGAACAGTGTGCAACAGAACAAAACATAATGATGTCCAAAGTCTTGTTTCTCGTACTCGTAGGATGTGCCTTGGTTCTTGTAAGTCCCATTATATTTAATAATTTTTTAACATTCACTATTAATACTTATCATGATAATAGTAAAATTTTCGATAAAAATATTCTATTATAAAAAAATGCTCTAAATCGAAATGAAGTCTTAACTAATTATCTAATTAACTAATTAGCTAATTATGCATATAAGTTATATTCAATCTTATTAATTTTTCAAGTAAGCTTTTATTAATGTGAAAATAATAATAAGACATTTGTCTTAAGACATTTGTCTTAATACAATTATAATAAAAAACAGTGTCAATTCATAGACATTTAGATTCCCCAAACTTAATTAATTGTTCTATTTCTAAAAATGTAATTACCGGGTATAACAAAACAATGACGATACAAAATCACGAGATATAATATTTGTCAAAAAATACATAAGTTCAAATATCTCAAAAAATAAAAGACCTTATGCACTGGACAAATATCTCAGCCAAGAGATACTAAAAAGCTACCTTTTTTGGAATGATTCAAAAGAAATACTGTAATTTTACTCTATAGTTATCGTGCGACATTAAAAATCGTATTTTTACAAAATGATGATTTTTTTTTCTGCAGACACAGAAAAAGATTCAAACTCGAAAATGTTACTAAATATTGTTTTCGATATAGCTAATTACAGTAGCACCTTCCGGCTGTATGACTCATGGCTCGTGACTGCGGAGCCTCTCCCAATTTTGAGGAAAATTTTTTATAAAAAGGTTTAAACCGGAAAAGTGTGATAGAAAAAGTTTTATACAAAGGTTTAAGCGAACAAATGTTATTAAGAAGCCTTTAAAAATGTTAAAATTGAAAAAGTGTAATAGAGAAGTTTATATAATTTTATATAAATTTTTATAAAAAGTATTCGTTTAACCCTTCTGTGTAGTAGGACGAATATATTCGTCGGAAATACATGGTTAGCCCATATATACTATATATAAAGTACGCAGGAGGGTTAATGAAAATGCATGAAAATAAATTATATTAAGAATATTTGATTACGGGGAATATATAGGGAAACATTAATAATATGACCTAGATACGGCTCTGGTGCTCGACGTCTGATTGGCTGGCGCGTCATTCACAGTACCGGGAAATAGTTAGCCCCGAGTTTGACAATGCCGGAAAGTTCTACTGTACCTTTGTTTTTTCAATATCTTTCCTTGATTCTTTCTCATATATAACCGTTAAAATAAAACAATGTTTTCATGTATAATGGAAGAACTTAGCTTACGTAAAATTTCGGATTGGAACATATAGGTAATTTTATGCTCTTTCAAATGCATTTACACTGAATCGATGATATTATTTCTAACATATTAAAAACCCAAATTACTAGAATCCAAAAATCGAAAAACCGCTCAAAAAGGAAATCGAATCCAACCATCAATCGAAATTATTTATGTCCTCACACCGTGTAGAATAAAGCAAAGAAAATGACACATACACATACACACCTACTTATGAATATTTTCTGAAAATAGTATATTTCGCTTCCAAATAAATATCCCAAAAGACATTTTTATCACGTTTTTTCAAAAACTTTTTTTACTAACATGAAGCTTCCTTTGTGAGGAAGTAAAATACGTGTTAGTTCCGAAAGGTATAGGTATAGGTTAAAAGAGTCAATAAATTTTGTATTTTTTTACACAGGCTAAGCCAGCTCTTCGAAATGATGAGGTTTCAAACGAGGTAGAAGTACCTAAAGTATCAACGGAAGTTGAAAACCCCAAAGAATCCATAGAGGTCGAGATTATCGAAGTTGATGAAGAGAAACTCAAAGAGGTAAATATATCTTAATTATTCTTTTATAATATTAATTAAAAATCAATTTTCAATAATGATTTTTTCGTAGATCTTCAAGGCCATCGAGAAGAAAGTCAACGAGCTGATACAGAACGCAACCGAACAATTCAACTCCGATGACTTCCAGGAGGCCTTTGCGGAAATCCAAAAAATCACTGAACAAATTTTCGACCAAACGAAGCAATAATCTTAAATTAATTTGGCTGTTTTGACCGCATCTAATATAATGATTCAATAATTTTAATAAATTTATTTTTTTGGATATGAAAGAGTTTATTTAAATTGGAGTAAATGCAAATATTTCATGGGCAGATTAATTCAAACTCCACATTAAGATAAAAGTATTAGTAGTAGTCAAACTTAGCTCAAAAAGTATTATTTATTAAGTTCACAAGTCATTTATTTGACGAACTACTATCGAAAAATGTTCATTGTGCCTACAAAACGTTCTTTATATTAATAGAATCAATATCTTATACGACAAACAACGAACTGAAAAATAACGTGAAACTCCAAGAACCGCTTCTTCCTTGAAGCTCTTTCTTACGCTAAAATTGAAGTTCAGTAAGCTCGCGATAAATCGCCGACGCGTCAATACACAGGCAACGTCGTCTCTCTCTCTCTCTCTCTCTCTCTCTTCCACTTCCATTCAAGCAGTGAGAACAAATGCGCTGCCGTTCTCCTCCGCGGCAGTGAATTTTTCGCGCAAACCGCTCCGAGCGCTCGTATATAACAAATAACACCTCGAGAAACGCGCGTTACACATTCTCCCCCTCGTTCATCCCCACGGCGGCTCTCGCTCGACTTGAGAGGCGCGCGATAAATTTATATATTCGCCACGGCTGCGGTCATTTTTCCCGAGGTTGCGATGTAGTAGCGTGTAGCAACAGTGGGACACGACGCGACCTCAAAATGCAGCGTGAAATAGGATCGCAGAGGAGAAAACAGAAGAGAAAGATGAGGAAGAGCACATGCCCATGGATTTTCGAGACGTCACGCTCTTCGTCATTTCCTCTGGGGTAGGGTACTTCGCCATATCCGCCTTCACACGCGACAACTCTGCTACTGGCCTTTCTTATCTCTCTAGTGGAGGGAGAGAGTGTGTGTGCGAAAGCGAGAGAAATAGAGAGAGAGAGAGAGAGAGAGAGAGAGAAATAATGCCTGTCGCCGCGGTCGATCGATGCGCCGAAATGCAAGACGGATGTGCCAAGTGGTGTAGACGGCGAGAGGTGAACGGGGCAGAGATACTGCGGTCGCTGTGAATGGAGTTGAGAGAGAACACTTGCCGTTGGAAAGGGGGATTGTTTTCGTGGACCGCTTCCGTGCGGGAGTCTCAAACGTCTCCGCGCACTTTAAAGCAGGTATTATACGGCTCTTGAGCAAGGGCATTCTATGAAGTGTGTATAGGTACTACGATTAAGTTCTGGGACTACGCGAGGCTCGCGAACATCGTGCGTTGTGGCAATTACGCGACTTGAGGTATTGATATACTCAAGTTTTGAGGCAGTTGTTATAACAGACTGAACTTTTTCCGAGTTTTGAAATATGTTCTTATTATTGTTGAGAGAGTTTATAATTTTATTATACTTACTCTCTAAAAATGAAGCAGTGAAAAGCAGGTAACTGTCACTGAGTTAGTGAATATTCACTGCTTAAATAATCGATTTTTCATAATTTGGAGAGAAATAGTTAATATTTGCAGTAATTAATAATAATCAAAAGTTAATAGAATAGAGGATTTAAGGATGTCGGCCAGTAAATATTTTATTTTTTTCAGATTTGAGACAAACTTAAAAGAACTTTTATTTTTGGCATATTCTTTACCAATAAATATAAAAATATCCTAAGTTGTACTAATAAATAGAATATGTCTTAAAAGTTGTCTGAAAAGATGCATTGCATTTGATAATTCTATTAATTTTCAGATTTCGAAACAGTCCTAGCGATCAAGCTTTGTATAAATCAACTTGAAGTTTTATACAGAACCTCTTGACTATATTATTAACACATTATAGAAGTGAATTTGAAATTTAGTTTTTTTTTTCGATATAATGTATACAATAATTAATAAATAGTATATTATGACACTGTTGTGGGAGATGGTTTTCTACCTTGCTCGAGGGTTTTCGCACGAGCGAAGCGAGTGAGAAAATCGAGCAAGGTAGAAAAACACCTCCCACAACAGTCCCATACGATATTTTATAGCACAACAACCTCAAAATCGACAATAAAGTTGACATTTTGAGGTTAGTGTGCTATAAAACAACATTATGAAATCGTTGTATTTTAATATAATTTATTTAACTACGGTGATATTTTTTAGTTTAGGTTTCAGTTAACCCCCCTGCGCAGAGAGCCGAGTATACTCGTCCAAACCGCACGTCATTTTTGTATACATTTTGTATCACAAATTTAAATCTTTACTTTGTTGGGACATCTACAACCTCTCAAATTGAAGCTAAATAGTATAGCTATTATTTAGAAAATGTTACGAATTTGCAAAAACTATTGTTGCAGACTTACATTCGATCTAGTCCATATACACGAAAATAAACTTCTGCGCAGGAGGGTTAAAGCCATTTCACAAATTTCTTCTTTTCATACATTATGTCGAAAATATTTAAGGAAATTACTTACTTTTCAAGGTTTCATCGCTAGGAGCATTTTCAAACTAGTATTTTGAAGCCATACGAACGAATTTTGCTATTTATAAGGGCAACTTAGGATATTTTTATATTAAGTAGGGTTTTCTTATTATATTTTTACGAATAATAAAGGAAAATAATTGAAAAGTTTTTCTGAAATCTATTAAGGCAAGTAGAATCTCAAGTAGTCGGCGTCCTTAATTTAAAAAGATTTAATAACACACAATCTAAACATCTCAACATTAAACTAATATTAAATAAAATTAATTTAGAAATTAGATTTTCGTTTTATAGTAGTATTGGAAACGTGGAGAATTGAACATCTCTCTCTGCACGACAAGGATTGATTCTGTACTCGCTTCACTGAAGGAGTCTGACATCCTGCCTTAGACCGGTGAATTTTCGAACATTGTCTTACTAACTTTGCTCGTTCCTACTTTTGAAAGTTAACGGAAATCAAAGAGGAGATCAAAGGACGTTTCCTCAAAGTTTAACAATACCTACGTCAGTCTGTTACATAAGGTTACTCTAATCTAACAATGAAGAAGTTTTAATCTCATTTGAGTATTTATAATGCTAATGAAGATTAAAATTAACAATAATTTTGGACATTAATTCACAGTCTCAATGAATAGATTAATAGACATCGAAAATCTGACATCGACATAGAACTCTAATTTTTCTGAAATTAGCAATCAGTGGATAAGCTGTAAGTATTTTAGACGGTGACACCTACAAATTTATTTTTCATATATTTTCGCCTTAATTTGTATAAATCATTATTTAATTCCAAAATTACTCAATTGTCAAAAAATGTTTTAGGCGCCATTAAAAGAAATCCTATTTTCAAGTATATATAAAATTTGCGTTATTTAAAAGAAATGTTAGTATAAGTCCAAAATTAACATTTCATCTATCTATAAAATAGTAAGAATGATCATAGCCTAGTTTAATATAAAGTTTCTAAGTTACATTAAAGTTGTTCTATAATGATAAGCTATATAATTTTCATCTACACGCAGTCCAGAAGCCACATCGTTTATAAAAGAGTCAGAAAGTTTTCCTAAACACGATAGGAATCAACGGTCCTCTCTCGCGCTGACAATTATTTCTCAGGTCACGCAAACGGATTTCCGCAGCTGTTAATCCCAGCAGCGGCATCCGTGATTCATCGTGTTTCCCCCAAACGAAGTAGTAGTTTTCCGGAATCAGCAAAAAAGAATTATAGGCGCGAGCGCAGGATAGACGGAAACACGTCCAGCAGCAGTCCCGAGTACGTGACGGCGTCAACTCGCTCGAGGGTGGACGAAACTGTGTTCATAGCGAGAATGGCGTGGTTGTATCTATAGTTGCGATGAGTTGTATTGCGTGGCGTGAAATTGCTTATACGCGCCTGCCTCTATATACCTGTAATTTTGGAGGTAAGCTTTAGCAATTGACGAACCATTAGTGGAAGATTTACGCTACAACTTTTTTTATTTATAATAATATTGTTACTTATTGTACGAAATAGAGAACTGTATCCATTTTCGGCCCCGAGTGAATAATTATAAGTCATATATTAATCGATAGCGGAGTTTTTAAGAATTACGAAACAAAAGGTTTTAAATGACTAATGGAAATCTGGTAATTTATGGAGATACTTTATTTCTTTTCAGACTCAACTTTCTTCACAGAACTTTCCAATATTACCTAGATTTTAAAATCATAAGAGGTTTATAGTAACTTCACCAAAATCGCTGATGGATATACCTTGATCACGGATAATTCATCAATTACTAAATAAAGGTTACCTGTAAATTTTAATTTACAAGTAAAAGTGGCACAACAGTATGCACACAAATTGAGAAGAGATACTGACTGGTTGTTTACAATTTCGGCTATGGTTTAATCCGTGATAAGATTTGTACTGCATCGATATTGCTACAATTATGATAGTCAACTTTAGCCAGTTTTAGTATGGAAGGGACTATTTCATAAGATTCAATCTATGAAACTTTTTGATCTTGTCTTTAATAATCTACAATTAAGTTCTTTAATGATTTTTTGTATTATATTATGATAGATTATAGTATACTTCTTTTATAAACTTATTAAATTTTCGCAATACATTCTAATACAAGGAGAAATCATTCATCAAAAATACTAGCTTAACATTATCTTATAATGGTGGCATCTTTGAAGTTACATTAACTATGACGGCATAAAGAAAGACACGCATTATAACTGCTGTAAATCTTCTATTTGAAAATTCAAATAAAGTGAATCGGCTTAAGTTTTCTGTCAGAATCACGGACACTCTCTAAATCTGAATAAGTAAAAATCACTTAAAATGAGTGATTATTCATTTAGAATAAGTCCAGATTCGCTCACTTACTGAATAAGTGATCGACTCTGAACTTAGAGTAAGTAAATATGCACTTATTCTAAGATTTTTTAGAATACTTTCAAAGAAAAAAATCGCTTCCAATTCATTGACACTTAGCTTCCTCAAATTAAAGAAACTGATCCAGTATGAAACTTTGTTTTAATAAATTATTTTAAAATGCTATATCTTTTTTTCATTTATAGTTTAAAAAAATGTCTTTTATTAGTTTTGAGTAATAAAACTTGTTCATTTATGCTTTCTTATATAGGAAGCTTTGTGATGGTAAAAAAAAGTTTTGCTAAAAACATGTTAGAACTATGTTTTGAGATACTGGAAATCAAAATACACTATTTTTAGAGAACGTCTGTATGGATATGTGTGTGTGTGTGTGTGTGTGTGTGTGTGTGTGTGGGTGAGTGTGTGTGTGTGTGCGTGTGCGGGCGTACGTATGTGCGCGCGTATGTGTGTGTATCTGTTTTTTTTTCAATGCGATTCTGTTTTTTTTTTCGATTTTTCTGTTTTCGTCTTTTAGGTTTTTTGATACCCTTGAAATAATATCATCGATTTAGTGATAATGCATTTGAAAGAATCTTTTACAACCTCAAAGGAGGATGCCCACAGATTTATAATAATTGAATCGTTGAAGGGGATTGTATAAAAGTAATACTCGTATTATTGTTTAGAGCTCGTCCAAATATGAATTTTAGAAAAAGAATTGACTCCCTTAATTGTGGGAAAGTAGAGTAGAACGCGTTGAAAATTCGTAAAAATAAGTAGAAATACCAGAGTATGGTTAGACATTTTACATTGCTTTAAATGGGACAAATCCATAGATATAATTTTTTTCAGCTTTCCCCGCACTTAAGGGTATTCACTTTATTTTTTATAAAATTCATATCTAAACGAGCTCTAAGCTACGGTATTGGTCTCATACGTTCCCTCGAGGGGGCCCATATGGGCATCCTCATAGGCTCTTTCCCTTCTTTTGTTATACACGAAAAAATATTTAGTTTAAGCGGTTATATTTCGGAAATCTATGATGGCAAATCGTTCACAAAATTTTAGATGATTAGGAATTCAGTGAATTTACGTACTAACATCTGATTACAGTTAATTTAAATATTTAAATA
Organism: Gastracanthus pulcherrimus; assembly: GCA_949152435.1. Lineage (NCBI taxonomy): Eukaryota > Metazoa > Arthropoda > Insecta > Hymenoptera > Pteromalidae > Gastracanthus > Gastracanthus pulcherrimus. Next base: position 150,315,900 of record OX424574.1, on the reverse strand, counting down.
ATTTTAATAAATTACGTACGTAGAAAAAATTTCTGTGATAAGGATTATTGCCTATGGTTTTATAATTGTAGTAAGAAATTATCTTTTGTTAACCCTTCAATGATAAAACAAGTAGACTTTTTTGAGCTATTAATTAGAAAGAGATATAGCAATTTAAAATTAATTTATTAGAACAAGAAACTTCATATTGGAACAATTAATTTAGTTTGAGGAAGCTACGTGCCAATGCATTGGCAGCGGTTTTTTAATATTTGTTTACATATCTTTTAAGTAGTTATTAATATGAGACTTCAATTTTAAACTTTATTGTTAGTGTCAATGGTGTCATACAGAAATAATTTACCTTATCGATTTCAGAAAATCGTAAAATAGAAAAATCGTTATAAAACAAAAAGGAGTCGATGAATGTTTAAATTTCTTTTTGATTTCGAATCTTCTTTAAAAAACTAAAAAAATGAACCTTGGTAAAAAATAACCGTTCCATTCTCGAGATATAAGCCATCAAAATAAAAATTTCAAAAAATACATAACCTCAAATATCTTGGAATATAAAGGTCGTTATGAATTGGGCAAATAACTCGTCCAAGAGGTAGTGAAAAGGTACCGTTTTGGAAAGTCTCGGATCAAATGCGTCCGATCTACTCCAGTTACCGTGCGAGAAAAAATCGATTTTTTTACAAAACAATTTTTTTCTTGACGAAAGAAAAAGGTTAAGACTTAATCATCTCGATTTTTTTTTAATTTTCCTTCTTATATTATACAGATATCATCCTTTGAAAAATATGACGTTTTCGTATGTAACAAAAAATTCGGGTCGTAAAAGATAGATAATTTTATGCTCTTTCGAATGCATTATTACTGAATCAATATTATTTCTAAGGTAAGAATGCATTATTACTGAATCAATATTATTTCTAAGGTAAAAAAACCCGAAAAACTAAAACTGAAAAATCGATAAATCGCTAAAACCAAAAACACATCTAAACAAGAAAAATTATTTTTGAGCCGCCTTCCTTAAAAAAAAATAATAAAATTAGCCCTGATACATTATTAATTTTCACCGTGTAGGGTGTAAAGCTGTAGCGTTATCTTCAATCTTCAAAAGTTGTAACTAAAAATACGAAAAGCATCGTCACAACTTCACGCAACAAGTTGCAACTTATCGCAACTAAAACATAATCTCGCTATCCTTACGCTTCTCCTTATCCTGTCGCTAATGAACCTTAAATGAACCCTTAAATGGACATCCGAAATCAGGATTATGGCGTAAAAAAAGCCACGTGGGGTCAATTTAGACACCAAGCCGATCATTTTGTGCACGGAATGAACTGGATCGTTCAACTTAGTTTCATATGTCGGTGAGTTCCAATCCGAGGTTAAATTAGTATAATTAATTTGTTTACAAACTATTTGTTTGAACATACTTTTCTTTACATGCGCCATTTTTAGATCTGCAATTAAAAAAGGAATTGACTTTAGATTCGATATCTATGCCTTCGAGAACCCCTAGATTCATATCCTTGCTTAATTTGCATTTGACGTATAAAAAATAACCCTGTAGTCAAAATTGACCCCACGCGTTCTCCCGAGGGTCTAGGCACGCGCGCACAAATGGTCTCTTTTACACTCGCGGGCGAATGAAGGACGAGAGAAGTGCAGGTCGCGCGCGAGGTCCTCGTGGGCGTGGCAGCGCCTTGTACTACGTTGTAACTACTACGTATTCGCGGTGCCGCCTCTGCTGAGATCTCCTACAGCTCGTAAATACACATAGTACTGGGGATTTTTACGAGTTCGAGCCCAAGATAGACCGAGTTCGTGCATGCGGCGCGTGCAGGAGGGCCAAAGGAAGAAAAGCAGATACTTCCGCGAAGAGTTCGAAGTTGCAGCGCGTAGGTAAGGCACGGACGACGTAAATTCTGATGACGGAGAACTATAAACTATATTGCCCCCCTCCCCCCGGCACTCTGCAATTATGGCGCGTGACGCGTTATTGCGTTATATCTTACTTTGCTTGCGCGAGGCGTATCGAGCTTAGGGCGCTTATAAGTGCTTGATGAAGGTTTACGATTATTCGACGGGTGTTAAGACCAAATTAGTATGAATTTATTAAGTCTAGTCGGATTAATAATTGAGCTTGCTTAGAACGCTGTGTATTTTAAATATTTTATGCCCGAATAATGTCTCAGCAGTTTTGTTGAAAATGTTGTTTTATATATACTATTATCTTTTATGAATGAAAGTATAGAAAGAAACATATATAATATTTATTTATTTCACATTCTAATATTACAATTTCTTCTCCAAAAAATATGTTCGTTTTTGACAAAACCGATCAGAATCTGCCAAGGAAAACCATTTTATCACATACCATAAGGATTGTATTAGATTATGTAGGTAAGTAAAAAATATTTTTTTTTAATAAATTTCTAATAAATTATATTAAATCTATAATAAGATAATATTTTTTAACTGTTGTATTTGTTTTTTGAGTTTCAAGTATAGTTTTAATGAGTATAAATTTTATATAATACGTCAATTAAAACTTTCACTTTAATGTAAGTTTTAGAAGTGTTGAGTACTATTTATTAGCTTGCAGTTAATTTCATTTATGCAAAAATATCTCTTTAAAATTTATAATCAAATACATAGTATTTTATTGCATTCAATTTTTATTGTATTAATTGCAATTTTAGTTATGAAGTTCATTATAGGTATCACTGAAAGAATTGCAATAACAAAATATACACTTAAAAATTGTGTATATCTATAATCAATCAAATTATTAAATCAGAATAATAACTAAATAATATTAGTTCAATTTACAATACACCATGATTGTCCACTGCATCAATGCTTAAGAAAATAAAACAGAATACGCTAATTTAAGAATACGTTAAAACTTAAATCACTCGAATCCATCAGCATTTATTTCAATAAATGAATTGAATTAAAAAGCCCTTTTCTTAAAACTTCCGTATACCGAGCTCTTGGCATAAAAGTAATTTAACTGCGCTAAGCAGTGAGCGTAGCAATTATCCGCCGAGAAAATAAAATTCAGTAGCCGCGGTTAGAAAACGACGCTGATTTGAAGCGCAAAATGTAGATTGCGTTTCCGCGTAATAGAATCATTATTTGCATGCAAAGAATTCCCTCTCTCTCCCTCTCGCTCTCGCATCCTCTAATTTGAATTCCTCTCGCAGTGCGCCTTGCGTTTACCTATAAAACTTCAATAAGTTCCTCTTACTTCCTGCAGCTAAAAAGGGGAAAATTCTCGTAGGATTCGCGAGGGAAAACACGCTGTCGCCGCCCCGTACGCTTCTGCGCTATTCGATATAGGCGTCGCTCGGATTGGCGGGCGAAGAGCAGCAGCCGAAGTGGTGTACACACGAGCATGAAAAACAAAAAGCAGAGAGGAAGAGAAAACAAGCAGAGGCGAGAAGAGACGGGCTGCGTATCAGAATGCTCGTGTGTGCGCGTATGTGTGGATAGGTGTCGAGGAAGAAGAAGAACGAGCAGGCAGGCAAAATGAGGTCGTATCGCTTGATCCTCGGTATACACATAGCGTTTTGGTAAAAATCGCTGTTGCACGGGGGATAAGATACGCCCTGGTTTTTCGTTCTCCCTCTCTCGGTCAGAGCGTAACTGGCAAAGCGCAGTCCACTTGATTTACTGGCTCGCGAAATGAATTACCAGCGTACCGACGCCACCGAGCTTTCCTTCGGCTCCTCGTGCGTCTTCTGTCTTCTTACGCCACCTTCTTTACTCTCCAAACTCACATCTTTCTCTCTTTCTCAAGCTTTTACTTTCTTTCTTTTCTCGAACGCTGGTTTCAACCAAAGTAGAAAACATATATTTTTTATGAAAATTTTATTTGGTCATGCAAATATTTACGATAATTTGCAAAAATTATATTAATTATATGCTCAATGTGTTTAAATTAAAAAAAGTATGAAAAATTTGAATTAAGTTGAGGTTAGCTGAACATATTTGTGTATATCAAGTAGATACAGTTATATGTCATCAGGCATGAACAGAAAGTTATATACTTTACAAAATTTTAGTTGCTCTTACCGCTTTCCTCAAGTCTCGAATAAGTGTAAAATTCCATAAATAGTTGAGAGGGGCAGAGTATAAAACTTTCGATATTCTTTTATTTATCAAATCATAACGATTGTTGTTTTTTGATAAAAGTTATCATAAATAAACAAGTTTTTGTTGCGTCACTCCTTAGTTAATCTATCGAGTAGTTATCCTGGCTCTTTAATATTCTTAATATATAAAAAAATGTTAAGTATATTAAAGAAAATATGAGGTATAAGCAATTGACGATTAGCCTGTATAACATCTTAATATTGTATTATTCTGAAAATATCAAAGTTATACAAGAACGGTGTGCTCAAAAACGTATATTAGTCTCATCCTATTATCTTGGTGTTCAATGCCAAGTCGTTTGTTATTACAATGGGCCACTTGTCGCAGATTGAACAAGCAATTTTAATCTCATTCTGGAAAAGATCTTAAATCTTCATGATTTGTAAACTGTGCACGTTTTCATGTGCTTTATCAAATAATTATATTTATTTTCTTCACATACCGTATACAATACTATTAGAACTCAATTTAATTTTACTTGCATGAAAACGTCAATATTCGAGAGAAATCGGCTAGATGAATATAGCATGAATAAATAATATATCTCCTAGATCTCCTAGAATTTTTTCTTTGATGTTAGGTACCGAATAGTACATTATGCAACAAGAGAATAAAGTCGACTTTATTCCCGTGTAGCATATAGAACTTTATTTCCGACTTAACGATGGCCACTTTATTGATTCGAAGAGTGGAAAGAGTAATAGATATCTCAAAATTGAGAAAAAAGAAAGAAAGCATTTGAGAGAAATAAAGAAAAAAATGCTTTTGCGGGAAAAAAGTAGATTTGCGGGAATCATATGCTACTTTTGTCCCGCTTTTCAGGTCAATAAAGTGACCATTACGGTTGAGTCAGAAATAAAATTTTTTTTAATTCTCTGAATTGAAAAAAATCAAAGTTTCAACATTATAACGTTAATAAGACATTTGTGACTTAAAGAATTTGTATTACGAGTACCTACTACTTCGTATTGATTAAGAAATATTCTAAAATATTAATTTAAATATAAGAGCCCAAAAAATTAATAAAAATCTTATTATATTATGCAGTTAATTGTTATTAATCGATTGTTTTTTAAACTTAAACTTAATGACTTAAAGTTTTTTCAATTGGTCCAAGGTAATTCAGTTATAAAGATTCTCTGAAAGTTTCAAATCGATTCGTTGAAAATCGTATCCAGAAACGTGTGTCTGATGAACGTTGATGTTAAAACTTTGATTTTAGTAATTGAAAGAATTAAAAGCTAACTAAATGAGATAAATGACTCTTATATAAGGTTTGATGATGTTATAAATTTCTTATATAATTCATATTAAATTTTTTAAATCGTTCTAGAGAATAATTTTGTGTATAAGAGTATAAGTATATTTTGTGGAAGGAATAATAGCACATTGTGCAACAAGGGAAGAAAATCGGGTTTTCCTATGCGAGGGTGTCGCAGGCGCCCCAGACTATCACAAGTGCTCAAAATCATCACCCTCGTATAGGAAAACCTTTGTTCCCCCTGTTACACACCGTATTATTTTAGTTCACGTAAGGCCTCTTTTGTGCATGTAAAGCCAATGGAGAATGAAGAATTCCGAGTGTCTCTGCGCAGCGGGGAGAAAATGTTTTCTCCCCGCTGTGCATAGACGCTTGTAATTCTCGACTTTCTATGGACTGTACACTCGACGGTGAGATATTCTTAGTCTAGCTGACGGTGTTTGACGTCACATTTATATATACCTTATAGTGTAGGTACCGTCAAATACCGAGTCAAGTGACGCCAAATATACCAAGTATATCTTACCGGCGAGTATACATGCATTGAAAAGAGGCCTTTTCAATTCACCCGTTATAAAAAATTCATATGTCAATTTCAAGTGCTAATATTACCCTTTGATAGATGATTTCATTAAATACCGGGTTTTGACTTAAAATGATATATGCTTATACTACATTAATCAATTTTCTTAAAAATAAACTGAAATAACTTGTTTTAATGTAACAAATAAAAATTGCCTTTCATTTTGATCAAACTTTTATTCTCACTAAATCAGAATCACATTGATTGCAAATAAATTTCAGAAACTATTAAAATATGTAAATACTTAGTAAACATAGTTAACAAAAATAAGAATAAAAATAGAAATCTTTCTCGAAAATAATTTTTCTTTTGCCACGACGAAATAAGTCCTCTAGTTAGTAAAAATCAGGAATTCGATGAAATCGTACATGGAAAGTGATTTTTGTACTTCTGGTACTTGAAACATATTTCTCATCGTACACAAAATTATATTCTCTAAAAATTTTGAAAATGTTAAGAAATTTGCGCAAAAGTCCCTTTAACAAATTTTGAAATATTCTCGAGTACCTCGAGGTGTTATATTTTGCCTAAAAAGTGTTGCGTATTCATGTTTTCAACGGAAGAATTCTAGTAAGTTCTCAAATATGTATGTTTACTTTCAAGATACAATCCACACTGAGTACTTTAGGATTAAATTTTACTTTTTTCATTATTTAAAGAGACCAGATATTATGCTAAAATTTGTACCATTTGAATCAGAAGCAGAAGCCGAGATCCTCCTAGTTTCCTTAAGCCGCTGTCTCTTGGCTCGACCACCTGCATCTCTCTATGGTCCTTACTTATACCTAAATCTGCGTCGTGCATTTTGCGCTACTATACTTAATTCAAGACGCAGCGGTGGCAGCCAGCACCAGCAGGAGCCGCGGTAGCGAATATCACGTGTACCGTTCGCCGCCAGATGCAGCGCGTGCGCGCGCGCTTAAAGAGAGAGCATAACTCAGCGGTTGCGGACTACTCGTCGCTGGTGAGCTGGAAGAGCAACGCGCCAACCGGAAGATGAGGAGACCAAAGTCGTAACTTTGCGAGACCTCCGTACCCCCCCTCCCGTGAAATGTGGCCAATTACTCGGGCGCTGCTGGGGTATAAGGTAGTAACGATCTTTCGAATGCTAGCGGAGAGCGAATACTTGGCCAAAAATTTCAAGGACTCTCGAGAGCGAGAACGGCGAGACTTTGAGCGAGGGAACTCGAATGATCCCGGCTGGTGCTTTAACGTTTCGGCTTTGAATACCGGGTTCAAGTAGTCTCGCGGGTAAGTTTCCGAGAAAGCTGTTTCAATTTGGATCTCTAATCTTTAGGCATACGAGCCGATTAATACTTTAGAATTAATTTTCGAGCGCTAATCAGTCAATTCAGTCTCAGCAAATCAATTGGTATCTGTTTTTTATATAATGTATCCATATTATGACCAACCTTAAAGATTCGTATGTATTCAAAATTTAGTTATTTAAATATTCCTTATAAATATAGAACAATTATTGTAGAACATACCTTTTAATTATATATATTTTTCAAAGAGAGTATAAATAAATATATTAACATTTCGAATATTTTTAAGTATCAATATTGTCCAATTGGGTTGTTTAATTATTTTTCTATCATATTATAATAGATTATAGCATACTTCCTTTGTAAACTTTTCTAATTTTTGCAATACAACCAAAATTAAAGGAGATACAGCGCTTAGAAAATTCTCGTGACGTCATGGTTCATACGCGGCGCCTTTGCAATTGCATGAATCGTGTTGTCATAAAGAAATTTTCGATAGCTGTAACTTTTGTATATCTTGTTCATTTTGCAAAATTCAAACAAATTGGTGAATTAACTTAATTTGTCGAAGGCACCGATACCGCCAAAGAAAAAAATATGAAACAACAGAATTGATATTTTCTAAAAAATAATGCTCCTACTATCCCATTACGTGATTTTCTATTTTGTTTAATTTGAATTTTGATTAATTATTTTTTTGATAAGCGGAATACGGATGAACGTTTTGCGAGACAGATTATTTGATACTGAAAACAAAAGTGCAGACTCACTATTCTAAAACCGATCATACTCTTTGTCTGTCTCAAGTGGTTTATTGCTACATTTATAATGGTTTAATTTATAGCACTTATTTAATCGCAGAAATTGAGAATATTCATGTTTACTGAATAATATTATACTTTTTATAGTTTGAATAGTTTGTAAATCTTTGTTCATGTTTTAGTAGACTATTTTTGAGTTTTACTGCAAACTAATATTTTATTTGTAAACGAACATAACAAACTACACATGTTAATTAGTAATTATTTATACACTTTAATGAATATATATATATATATATATATATATATATATATATATATATATATATATATATATATATATATATATATATATATATATATATATATATATATATATATAACAATTAATATAAAAATAACGTCACTTTCAGGCAAAACGATGAGCTTCCAATGATGAGGAATATCACGAACTCACCCAAGAGGAGGTTAAAAAAGTAAAGTTATTGTATTACCACTTCGCTTTTTATTTATTTAACTACTTATTATAACCAATTATTTTAAATTTCTTTTATTTATTACAGATCGGTCACGGTTTAAATGAGTTGTTCAAGCAACTGTTCAAAGAGCTCAGTAAGCAAATCACAGAAAAGGTTGATCAGAAAGATTTGGAAGAACTCAAGGATCTCTTAAAAGAGTTCTTCAAAGCTGATGAATAATTAAATCAATATTATCACTAATCATTACATCAAGTTATTGTATAAACTAATACGTGTTGTACACAGTGAAGTAATAAATTATTAACAAAAGATACTATAATCACTTTCAACGTATACACTAACAGCAGGGTGGTAGCTTACGCTCTAAGACCGCTAGTTACTTCACGCATCGTAAAATCTTAGAAAGTAAGCTGAATGGGCGATTTCACCTAAGAGAATTTTTACTGTCTACTAAAGTCTATGACGTATTTTTAGAAAGGCATCGAAACGTTTTTTAAAATAAATATAATTATATTTACAAAAAAATCAGACAATTAAATGGTGCCAACTGATTTGACACACTGCTTTATTAAAAAGATATCAATCAATTTTCAAGCTCGAATTATGTTTTCAACAATTGTCTTCGTACTTATTTCGTTCTCAGCCTTCAAGCCTTTAAACCACCTCACCTTATTAGATAAAGCCCATTTCTCATCCTTGTTGTACAATAAACTATTATTTGTTAGGGATCAAAGGGGTTTTTGCCCCTGAAAAGGCAGCTGTGCACTCATTATAGAATCGAGCTCTGCTCCAATAAGGTACAGCATTGCGCTGGTTTCTAATTAAGGGTTATAATGATAATCGTGGAAAATGTAAAAAATGATTAATCGAATTCGTGTATTCAAGTCGTATTATGCTGATCACGGAAGTCGACGGAAAATAGAATTTAAATCCCTCCAGAAGCTTCAGGGCACATTTGCAGTCGACACACGGCTGAGTAACTAATCCATTCTCCATGATGAAGAGAGCGAGTGTATAGGAATATGAGAGCGCGCATGCGACAAGCGCACTTCATTTATTTATCGTTGCTCCTATGGTAGCACGATAGAGAGAGAAAATAAATGGACGAGGGTTGACGATACACTGGAAAAGAAACGAGTACGGTAAATATTTGAAAGACAAAACGTCGCAGGTGGATAGTACAATACGATGAAAATAAATTGTTCATTTATATCACACAAATTTCTTGAAGCTGGGCATTAAAGGGTTAACTTAATATTAATTTTATAGAAAAAAGTTCTATACTGGAACTTTAAACTTGTTTAAGACTAGAAACTGTACATTTTGCCATGCATATTAGAAAACCAAGTAGATTCCAAGGTGCAACCACAATCTCTAAAAGAAATATGAATTTACAAATGCTCAATCTCTACCACATTTTTAGCTGTATGCTTCTGTAAGAATACTTCTAAAATCAGACTTACATACTTCGTATATTTTAGGCATCTATTAGTTTCTAACAGTAACAATAGGGAACTTGCATACATTTTAAATTCAATATTATTCGATAATATACTTAAAAATAATAAACTTCCCAAGTTTTTAATGTCTTGTTTATTTATTTATTGATAGTAACATTTTAGATCACTATTTGAATCAATGTCATGTGATATCATCAACACGGGCGTCGAACACCGCAAAACCAGCGCCACTGTGGCGACTGTAGGTACTAAACAGTAGCGCTGTCTTTGCGGTGTTCGATGTTCATCTTGATGATGTCACGTGACATCCATTCAAAAAGCGATTTAAAATTTTACTGTTTTCAATGCGTTTTAAATAAATAAATACGGCATAAAAAAATAAAACATTCAACTACGTTTTACTTCTTTATGTTACTTTATCGATTCCAAGTGTTAAAACAGTGGTAGGGGAGAACGGGGTAATGCCGGTCACTGGCTAATTCCGGTCCCCCTTTTTTTCAATAATCTAAACATTTTTAGGAAATAATTCGAATAGTATATTAAACGCAACATAAAATGCAATTAATCTAATGCCCAAACAACCTTCCATTCAGTTTTATTAAGGAATTATACACAATCAAAGTGTAGGCCTACATTTCTTATAAGAAATCCGGTCTATAAAATAAGCTTTTATGCATATTATTTGTTGCTTTATGCAGTTATTTTTTGCATCTTTATTAATTTGAACAATCTAAGAATACGAAGTAGTGAAGAAAAAAGAGTATAAACCTATTATTTTTTGTCATTTCAATTTAAATTACTAAGCAGAATGGGGGTAATCCCGGTCACAATGTTATTTATATGACGCTCCCGAAAGTTAGGCTAAGAAAACGTTTCGCTGCGCTCTCAGGTAGGGTAACTTTGCTTAATTGTTTTTGATTGAACAGTGGTTATGTTATTATATGTTTCACTATGTAAGTGCGAATAATAATGCGACGGATCATATGAAAGTTCATATAATTAATTTAAAGAAATTTTTCACCTATAAAAGTAACTTTCTAATAGTGATCGGAATTGTACCGGTATTACCCTTTGATGTGGAGTAAATTCGGCCAAAATGCTTTTTTTTATTTCGACTTATAGCTTCGATATCTTACATTTTTATATTAACCCAATAAGAAATATTTATAGTCAATGGTTTGAACTAACATAATAATTATTTAAAGTTAAAAGAAACAATTTGAAAGTGGAAATAACAAGCACGTTTGCTTAGGTGACCGGCAATACCCCATCCTCCCCTATTAAGAGACCCATGCAAGTTCCCTATTCACTGTAACCTACAGTGCTTCTAGCCATTTTTTAAATAAAATATTTTCTTTGCATTTATTCTAGTCATAATTAATTAGTTAAAGAATTGCATAGCTATTTATTGTAATCAAATATTTTTTTATGTATTTTATATTGATGTATAAGCATAAAAACATCGCATCATTCCATATACATTTAAAAGTTTATGAATTTCTCATTAACCTCGATTGTTATTGATCAGCCTTGTGATTTATGAAAAAATAGTGGCCACCGCCTTCCAGGAGTTAAAAAATCGTAAAAGCATGCCTGAGACAGGAAGAAGGAGATAAACAGAGAAGAGAGAGAGAGAGAGAGAGAGAGAGAGAGAGAAAGAGAGAGAGAGAGAGAGAAAGAGAGAGAGAGAGAGAGAGAGAAAGAGAGAGAGAGAGAGAGAGAGAAAGAGAGAGAGAGAGAGAGAGAGAGAGAAAGAGAGGGGGGCGAGCGGGCGTACTCTTTACAACCATGGCGACGACCCAAATATGAATTATCGGCTCTTGAAGTGCAGGAAGGCGAAAGTTATTCTGGGAAGTCTTACCCTGATGATATATATATATATATATATATTATATGTCTCGCGCACTTAGCGTTACAGGCCTCAGGCGCGTGGGAGCCGCCTCGCTACTGGAGTTTTCGTTTTCCCAAAGTCCGATGGGTAGTTCCCGAGGCAGGCCTGCTGCCAAACTCCCAAAAGACTTGATTAATATTATTCCGTTAACTTATACTGGGTGAGCCAAAGCGCGTTATCTTCTTTTCCTTTACACGCACTCCCTCTCTCTATCTTTCTCTCGCTTTCCTCCCCCCTCGCTCCTTTCTCTTCCTTTTGAAAATTTTAGTATTATGTAGCGGAGTTATTGGATACTAAAAGGGACACTGTCAATTTTTTAAAAGTCCTATTTAGCTTGTTGACGTACATTATCCGTCGATCACCTCGTCGGGGTGAGAAGTAGATTTGGATTTACTGTAGAATCTCTGTTTTTCTGGCCTTTTGAGGCCACAAGAATTATGATTGCGTTTTAAGAGACATTTCTATTTATTTTTGTCGATTTTTATACATTATTTTAACAAAATAATCTGTATTTTGATTAAACCGGAATTTATTTGGCTAAATAAACTTATTTTGTATAAGAATTCAGGCAAGTTAACCTTATCGACCTTTAAAATGCAGTTTTTCTAACACTATTAGTTACAAAATTTACAAAATGATCATTAATTGAACTTTCTATACCGGAAAAAGTGATGATTTAAGGATGTAGTTATTTAAAATAAACATAAAAAATCATATATTATTAGTTGCAAATTAAATTTATTTACTAGTATTTGATTTACACATGCTACCGAGATGCGAATAATAAAGAAAAGTCGTGCAAACTCCATTGACTGTATCTACATCAAAATCCCATCATATGACTTATGGCTATGTAATTTATAGAAAATAATTTCTATTAATATTTTAGTTTTTTTTTGTGTCAGCAGAGTTACTGATTATTGCAAGTATTAGTAAAAATTTAACTTATAATAATGGAGCAAATTAATTAATCTAGTGATATAAAGTTAAGTATATATTACTCTGAAAAGAAGGGGTATCATTGGTTAGCTACGTGATTTCAGAGTTAATCTTTTATTTATTTCGGTATTTTGATGTTTAAACTCTTTCTTATTATAGATGAAATTTGTTATACAATAATACATACTTTTAAATGTGATAAAGATTTTTTTCTGCCTCTTAATGCAATTTTAATCAAAACTAACAATTTTCCATTATACTCCATTTTCATTTTTCTTTTGGAACGAAGATGTGTGTTTGACTACATATATGTATCACAAACATTCTACTTGAGCATCTCAAAGGTTTAGTTGACGGTTATACCTAAACCTAGCCAAAGATATACCTAATCTAAATGTTTGAATTTTACGTCGGGAAACTACGGTTACTGATATTCCAGAATTTTCTCTTATACTAATATGGAATTTTTCTATCGTATTTTAAATGGGTTTAATTAAATAGAATTTTGAAAGATCAGGCAGAATTTTTTTTTTATATCAGAAATCGTAATTTTATGAGAGATACTATCAGAGATGTTTATTTGCATCGACAAGTACCGATTGAACATTAATACGAAACTTGAATTTCTGTCTCAAGGTGGTCCTATAGTAAAGTTTGATAAATTTACTAGTTACATGATAAAAATTTTTTTAATTTATGGTTATATTTATTATCTAAAAGAAACTTTTTTATAAATTTTCATAAAATTTTATACAGTATACCCATAGTTATATATAAAAAAACTAGCAATTTCCAATGAAAATTGATGTTTTTCCAAATCGGTTCTTGCGCATGGGAATGCAAGTATAGCATTTGAAAAAAATTATGTAATTTCTAACACCTGTACCCCACATAACTGTGAACTCCAAATTTTTAAAAACATAATTATAAAGAAATAAAATTATATTGAATTTTCATTATAAAAATAACCTATAAAGTTAAGATATCCTTAATGTTTTAGATTGATTCATTGTAATCATATGTGCATAAGACTTGCTAAACATTGGATAACCATAAATGGAGAAAACTGCACTTTTGTAAAAATAAGAAATAATTTTTTGATGATTTTAAAACAATGTTTCTATCACAGAATATCCATAAAAAAAATCTGACAATAATTTATTTGTTTTCTGAAGTTTGCCTGCACAGCGTAGGGTAGATTTGGGCAGGGGTTAAGATTCGATTAATTTAGAAACACGCTCGATTGTGCGCAATAAAGGTTGGAGGAAGAATACGCATAAGTAACTATTTAGTTCATTAAAATGATTTCTATCGCCAATATTGTCAATACAAAATCATTTTCTGTTATACAAATGTACAGAAGTATCAGAAAATGAAATAAAGAAATATCGATTTTTTTCGTCAAATTTTACTATAGGAGTACCTTAAGGGGAAGTGAAAGGGTACTTTTCAAACGCATTTTCTGAATCCAGATTATAACAAGAATCTTTTGAAAATCAAACAAAATAATCTTTATATAAATGCAAAGGGCATATTACACATAAAGCCTAGTAAACAATTACTCGAGATTGAACACATTTTTTTAGAAAAAATGGCTTATACCCTTCAAATTTGTATAAGCATTGTTTGGTTTAAATTTCAAAAGATTCGGTTGTTATTTAGATCCGGAAAACTGTTCGTGAATCCGGAAAATTTTTCGTGGTAAGCAATGTATATGGGTCTCTTTTACATGTCCTTGAGTCACTATATCCGGCAGTCTGGAATCAGTAACGTAGGATACATTAGAACCCCTTAATGTCCTTAAAAATCTTCCTTGTAGATAAAGAAATATATATTAAAATATGGAACAAGGGAAAGCAAAATTTGCAAATTTAGCCAAAAGTCTGGCATAGTGGCCAAAGCCAGACTTCTGCAAGACTTTTGCCGGACAAATTTTTTTACACGGGTATGAGTGCAAAACATAATTCGCTATTCTTTATGTTAGCCAACTCTCTTCTAACAAGGAGAGTCCACACCCTCCAGGTCTCAAAATTTCATGAAACTTTAGGAGGTATCTTTTTGTACCTAAAAATGAATCCTAGCACTCGTAGTTTCTTCCAATGGACCTTTTTTCTCGAGATATAAGTCATTATACGCCAAATTCGTATAGTTTTAGTAAAGAGAAGCACGTCTTCTTCTCAACGGAACTCATCATGTTTTTGCAAAAAAAAATTACCCTAAAACATAATAAAACTAGGCGAAAAGAGTTTTAATTTAAGCTTTGTTGTGTATAAAAATATTACCCGAGTAAAAGTTATTAACAATTAAAAATGGTTACTAAAGAGGTGTGAAAAATCACCGAATGTATAACAATTAAGTTACAATTAAGTTCCGTTCAATATTCATGCATTTCCAGTCAGCATATTCGATTGTTAATAACTTTTACTCGGATTAATATTTTTATACGTAACGAAGCTTATATTAAAGCTCTTTTTGCCTAGTTTTATTGTGTTTTAGGCCCATTTTTTACTGTAAAATTATGCAAAGTTACGTTGAGAAGAAGATGTACTGCTTTATACTCATATTATAGGCATTTTGGCGTATAATGCCTTATATCTCGAGAAACAAGGCCCATTGGAAGAAACTACGGGTGCTAGGCTTCATTTTTAGGTGCAAAAAATACCTAAAGTTTCATCTACTTTCGAAACCCGGAGGCTGTGGACTCTCCTGGTAAGAACAAAAAGGTCAAGTAAACGAGCTATTAAATATTTCTTATCAATTTATTAAAGAGCATATTATTATTTAATTTATTCAGTTAATAACATAAATTGAACATGCTGTTCATTCTCAAATTGTGATGCGTTCTTTTTACTTAACCTTTTTTTTCTTATTTACGTACCTTAAACATCTTAGTTCAAAAGTAATTTCGGGTCTATAAAAGTTCTACCACGTGGAATCTTGCTTTAATTAATCTTGCACTTTCTTAAGTAGGGGAAAGAGGGAATGGCCATGATTTAGAATCACGCTAAGATACTTATCACGCACTTGACTGTTTCCTTTATTTGCTACTTTACAGTTAATAACAGTTACTAACTGTTACTAACAGTGAATTCTCTTACTTTTATTTTAGGACAAATGCGCTTAGCTAATTTTTCTTTAACCATGGCTCAGATAACATTATTTTAATCCTATAATTTATAGAGAAAAAGCGATTACAATTTGGTCTACTAATAATACGATTGTTTAACTTGAGATTCAGTCAAGTTAAGATAGAATCCCCATACAATTTTGCAATGAATGTATATCTATTAATTAAAATTTTACTGGCACTAATCACCGAGTTGGAGATGGTTAAAATATAAAGAAATTTATACCCATCTACTAACGTCGTTAGCAATTATGGATAACGGAAAAATAATTCGAAAAAAGCAACAAGTCAAATGCCCGTTAAAAAGGCATGAAAGGAAGATCCAACGACTTTTTAGAGCAAGAAACATCTCGCCACTTCCTGCGCTTTCCGCTTTCCGTGAAGACAATATTGCAGTAGTTGAAAGATCGTTCAGCAGAGGAAGCTGCATCCAGTTCGCTATAAAAGCCTTGTAATTCGAAATGAAACCGGGCAGAGTTGAGCGGTTTTTATATTATACACGCGAAGCGCGAGACAGCTCGGGAACAAAGGAAGCTATAGGTTGCCGCGAAGGAAAGAAGGCTTTCACCCGTCTCATCTACGTTATGCTGTGTGCGCGCGCAGAGGGTCAAAGTTACGTAAACAACGATTACTGTCACTTGCAGCACTCTTCCTGGAAGTTTCATGGTTTACTGAAGGCAACGGCTTGATCGACAAATGGAATTGTGAAACTTTTAACAGAAGCTTGGGCATTGGAAAAATAACTTGTTATACAATTAAAAATATTCTGTACGAGTGATTTTCAAAAATGACGTTGCTTATTTGTATCTTACGCAAGTTACGATATTAAATAAAACAGATTTAATTTTTAATGATATAATACTTATTATTCTATTATTTTGTATTATATTCAATTTTTACAGTGAGAACGTTACAAATTGAATTATATATATCGTTATATACAAACGATTAATTTAATTACATAGGTAATTAAATAAATTAACATTTAATTTAATTTACATAATTATTCTGTAATTGTTCTTAACTTTATTTTATGATATCAAGTATGTTCCATCACTTTTTTTGTGAACACCGTGTCAGTTCGTATTTTTGAAAGCATCTTTAATTAACGCCATATTTTAAAGGCTCTTTTCAACAAATTTATTTCATATGTATTTTGAGAACGAATTAGAGAGGATTGTTATAATAAAGGGGAATCAATTCTCGGAGAAGTAACTATATTATATGTTAGAAATGCCACTGCGCTTACATACTAAAATGCGTATCCTTTCGTGAATCACCCATATAGAGTCGTATTTATTATTATGTAGTTATTTTGTGTGATATAAATGGCTTTTCTTTTAAAAATAAGAAATTGCATAAACTATCTCTATTAAGATATTTTAGTAGAGTAATCTGATTAAACAGATTTTATTTATTGTTTTTTTTAGAGATAAAGCAAATACCTGTCCATTTATTTTATAATAATTCATTTTGAAAGTTGAACATTTAAATCTCAGTTAATTTAGTAATTTTTACCATAGAAACCTTTTATATTTCTAGGTATACTGCAATGTCGGTATAGTGCATTCTCGAGTAATTCAATAACGTGAAAATTGAGATAAAGGTTAAACCATATTGACAAGCATTATGCATTGAGCTTGTATAGACAAATACAATAACATACAATAATTGAGTTATCATATCGACGCATCTATTTTCATTGAATAAGTACATTCACCTAATTTGTATTAATTATAATTATGAATACTCCAAACTTGCTGTTTTATTATTACATGCAAACTGTTCTAACATTTTAAGTAAATAATGTACATACAAGTACAATCATTTTATTATTTTTCAATTATTTGAACAGAAATACACAATAATTTGGATTAAACCAGACAAAAAAATCTTTTAAACTTTCTTAAGTTGTCCAGCTGCAGAAAAGGAGTGAGTTAATGAGATCTATAAATGTATATATAATACTTATGAAAATACCTCAAGTCGAATATTAGTTACAATGCATAAATAATGTGTCCATGTAAGTATTATTCGATAGTATGGCATTGTTAGAATACATCCAGTATACATAGTAATAATCATTTTCAGTTTGGCACCTTAAAACGTACTTACGATTATGATATTTCACTTATCCAGAAAAATTTAAATCTAGGTCAAACCGCAAGACAGATAGAATTATTAAATATTTAGTGAAATCATATTTTATGTATAATATGCAAAGATCAAAATTATAATGAAGATAATTAGTATCGGAAATGGAACAAAGCAAATAAATAAGTAATATTAGAAATTCGCTAGTATAATTATATTATTTTTAAAAAATGGATGCACGGCATAGTATAGAAATTATAGTTTACGGATTTGATGAGAATAAGAGTATAAAACATTAAATTAACGAAAAATTGACTTCCTTACTTGATGGAAATGTTCAATAAATAAGATTTCGTTCCATACTGAATCAATGGAAGTGTAAGATACCAGACGAGTCTAGTAAGACCGTGTATATTTTAAGTTTATTTTTATTAATATTTCCTTCTATGTAGGAAACTAAATGTGCTAAATCGAATAAACTTCATATGCTATTTGTATGCTATATAAATAGTGCATATGCTATTACATTTATTTATTACGTACATCCTAATTCATTTTATGCTTCAAACTGAGCATTCGGTTCATTATATTATTTTAGTGTAGAAGATTCAACGATTTTTACTTCGATTAATGTTTGACATTTTTACTGCTTATTTGTCTACTACAACAAACTAGTCTTCTGTTCGAGTGTATAATAAATATTATTATATGGCATGGTATAAAAATAGAAAACATCGCTGTAGATACAACAAGCAGTGCCACATAAGCCATTGATTTACTTCTATACTTCATCTTCAGTGATAGAATCTCATCGATTTTGTATAAACGATAAACCTGCGCAGACGAGGAAATACTTTGAAATATATAGAAAGCGACACGCGCTCGCACAATTTCACGGGCGAATCTTAACCTTCTTTTCTTATACAGGTTGTAGCTTTTTCCTCTCCTCTCAATCTCTCTTATTTATGTTGCGATGTTTCGGTGTGTCATATTGGAAACTGCTGCGGTTGGTCCTCATCAAATGCACGCTATGCAGGATAGACAACAAAAAAAAGAAGTCACGAGATATGGGATTGGTGCATATATCGAGCTATAAAGTGCAGCAAGAAACAGAGAGAAAGGACACCTGCGATTGAATGTTATATCGAGTTTTTACGGTTATTGGAAACGCGTGAGCGAATGGAAAACTGAGTGAAATTGGACCGGTCCGCATCAACATTTATCACGATTCGCTGACAAAATAAACAAAGCTGAACTGTACTTTTAAATAATGCGGCACAATTGCGCGATAGATTGACCTGCCAGTCATCGGTCAGTCGCGCTCATGAGTTAAATGGCTTTTGCATAAATTAAATGCCTTGATGAGTTTTAGTACATTAATTTTATTGCAATATTGGATAAAGAGTTTTATTGTACGATGTTTGCAACGTTACCGATTTGCAATTCTATATAAAACTTTTTTCATATAATAGATACTGCATTTTTGTCAATGATTAGTATTTTCTTAGATGAGTTTGAAAGCGTGTTTAGAACATACATATATAGAAAACATCAAATTAAAGTTGAATAACTTTTAAACGTATTAGAATGCATTTGTTAACTTATTTATGGTACATGAAACATGTTGACAGTATATTGCTTTCGATTTGTAAGGTTACTGTTAAAACTTTTAAGGTTCAAACTCAAAACTGTAATAATTAATTAGAAAAAATAATTTTTCCATTTTTATTTAGTAGAACTGCGAGGATTGTAGTCCCAATAGTCTGAGCTTTAACATATATCATTCGGATAACAAAAATTGTAAAGACTACTTCGCATAATTAAATACTGCATATTTTATACGAAATACTAACTTTTCGTGTATTTTTAATACAATCTTCAATGTAGACAACAATAATATATTAACTCGTGACGATCAACCTAGTTTTTTTCATGCTAAACTAATGATAAAACGAGTAATAGATTCCTTCCACCTCTAATAATATATTATATTTATTTATGATATAAAGAATGTACATAAAATGTTGATTAGATATTTGTTTTAATTTTTATACTAATTATATAGCGACGTTAACAAATCAACAGAACTGTTTATAAATATTTGTCCCCGTTGACCATGAAAGATCCTCATTTTCCATCCCTCTATTCATACCCGATGAAACAGCACTCTTATAGTAACACAATTTCAGAGTCTCACGAAAGAAACTCGACTCGCTTATATATACAAAAAGATCCGCGCGCGGACAAGAAGCACCGCCGCGTCACAGCGGTAAATTAACGGCACGTCGTCGCGTCACAACGCAGCGCGGTCCGGAAATTCGACGACTCCCCTTCCTCCCCGACCCCCCGATGCTAGCCGCGAGTCCACGCCGGGGGCGTTAATTAAAGCAAAATCAACACTAATTAACTTCGCGCGAGTTCGGTGCGTTGCGCTTGCGTACAGAAAGTAAAGGTCGCGGGCGATCGGAGCCACGGCGCTGTGGCTTTGAAACTCTCTCTCTCTCTCTCTCTCTCTCTCTCTCTTGCGCGCGCGCGTGCGGCTTGCAATATTCGAGTTGATCAACAGCGCGGCGGTTGCTGCTGCTGCTGCTGCTGCTGCGGTGACGATCTCTCTACCCCTTTGCTGCAGTTTCGAGGATTTGCCGTCGGGCGTCGCACCGCAGCGCGCATGTATATACCGCACGAGTGGGATTAAGCGTGCGCCTAATGTAAACAGCGCGTATCGTATTTCACAAAGTTACGGCGCTGCAGCTGCATTCTCAAGGCGCTCGAGCGAGATTTAAGATGACTGGCTGCGCTTTCATTAAGATTTTAAATGACTTTATGCGCGGAATAGGGATGAGTCGCTAGCGCGCGAGAGTGTAGGTCTGGAACGGACGGATGAAATTATGATTTCAAGTTAGTCTTGGCATTTCTTAGAACGGAACCTTGGCCGTCTTAGGGTGATTTCCTGCAGTCGCGGTGCGGAATGGCGATAAGCACGTAGTTTTCTCTTTAATGGACGTTGGCGTAGACAGAGGGAATTTTGCATTTGTTTGATTTAGACATTCAGATTGAATTCAAGCTAAAGTACTGTCAAGGTTAGCAAATAATTTTGAAACAATACCAAAGATTATATTAGCAAATTAACTTTTACATGCTAAAGTTAATTTCATATTCATTGCATTATCAATGGGACTAATGAAACGTTATGCTTCTATATAATTTATATGCAAATATTGTTGAAATTATAATTGTCAAGCTGTCAATTTGGTTTGAGTTTGCTTATTTAGTATATATTATATTATAAATATTTTAATATTACATATTGACCAAAGTTATATATGTAATGGTCAATACAGTATGCCGAACCGGTTCCACCTATTTCTACTTTACACTCAATTTAAATTATCACGTGTTACATTGCTCATGATACTTTTGCCTGAGATTCGGCCGTGGCGATACGTCTCCTATATACTTGTAAGTCGCCACCAGAACCGACTGATACGCCATTGAGATAACTTGGCATCTTGTGAAAATCCAGGACCACGATATTTAGAGCATTTAGGGATCCTATCTACGGATATTGCGGGATTCATTTATGTCCTGTGGAAGTTTGTGGAAGCTTCCTTGGCCTCTGAGAAGCTTGGCCAATCGCTACATATTTGGAGCAACGTCGAAGTAGTCCTGGGCGAAAGGATCCAATATTTTGACTCTGCTGCTTCACCTTCAAAGATACATGACTTCGTACTTATGGCACGAATGCCAATTTTGTTGCGTGCGTTTCATTTTATAATTATTCCGTGTATTTATATAGCTTAACTGATTGAAGTTTGATAGCATTAATTTGTACGGTTATATGAATGATAAATAGTTTGAATACTGGTGAAATAGTCCAAGAGTAGAAATAAATGACTATAATATTGATCATTGCGAATTTGTATATTTACTCGATGTAACAAAAATCTGAATTTGAAATATTTTGAACTTCATTGGATCGAATGCTTGTTTCCGTAAAACTTGGTTTTCGGAGAATTTGAAAAATTCAAAGAAATTTGATCAGATGTTTGTTCGGTCGAGTGTATATGTACAGAAGTGCGTATTGTGAAAAATATAAGCGCTAGTAATGTTCGCAGTCGATTGAAGTAGAAGTAAATCGTATTATAATAATCACTGTTAATTTCATTTTCTTACTAGCTCGTAAACCAAACTATCCTCTATTTGTTCATTTATTTATTAGAATTTCATTTTTATATTCGATTTAAGTAATTATTCTACGTGCATATTTTTTAACAATAATTATTATCATTCGTACATAGTAAAAGATTAAAAACTTCATATATATACGATACTGACTCTCATTTCTATACAGTTGTAACCTATAAGTTCTAATATAACGGTAGTACTAATCGTCAAAAAATTAACTGCTAAAAAAGTTATTAGCTTTTCACTTAATATATCATGAGTAGATAGCAATGATTGAATGATAAATTCGAAAATATATTAGTTGTTAAGAGTGTTTGTTTGAAAATGATATACTTCAAACACGTTCAAGGAATAAAATAAATATTGCACGAGTAGCATCTATCAAGAAGAACATTTTTACGACCTTTTTAACAGTGAAATATTTACAACCTTATCTTTTCTACCGTTGAAAATTCGAAGATAACGCCGAGCAGTAACAGATGCCATAAACACAAATGCCGCGCGCTGCAGCGGCTCGCGTAACGCGCTCCTTTTTTCTCCCCAGCGAGAGCCTCGCGCAAACAGAGCGCGGCAACAGCTTACAGCGAAATCCCGCGGAATCTTCGCTGCGTCGTCATATACGCGCGCACTGCTAGAATGTTCGCTTCGTTTGCGAAAACTCGTTTCTCGATCCGCTCGTATTTGCGGAGAAGCGCAGCAGCAGCAGCAGCGTCTGGCCAAAGAGCGAACTTCTTATATACCCGTGTAAGTGCGTCATATACCTATAGTCGGAGCTCGCGACGAGAAAAAGAGAGAGCAATAATATTGCGGGAGAATCGTCGAAATTCGACCTACATAAGTCCGTTAAATCGGATCGGTCGCGACGGCTGCTGCGCTACGTATACCGACTATTCGACCAAGCGTATACGTATATAAACGCGCATACACACACGTGGGTGGTTGCGTATACACTAACATGCGAGGCAAGAAGAGAAGTTAAGTGCAGTTCAGCCATTCCGCGTGGAAAGGCGGTAGTAGCGTATACGAAAAGAAGGAGAGAAGTAGCAGCAATAATAATGTAAGGCTGGCGGGTGCACATGGCGCGGTGGGATTCGGCGACTTTCAGCTTATATATCGTGCATTCTGTGTGCGTGTTGTCGAGTCAGGACGGGAAATTAACCCTCCGCGGTATGCTTGGATGCGCAGTGTTCGTACTTTTTATTGGGTTGATTCATATACATTGGCTTCTTATTTGGAGGGATAATATTAGGATAAGATTTTCGAATTAGAATTTTCGACCACTAAAGTAAATTTGTATATCTTTTACTATTGCTACTTGACTCGAAACAAAGTTTCGGTCTCGAGAAAATTTATAACGCAGACTGAGTTGAAAATAATTAGGTAAGTTTGTACATTTATAAGATGATCTTACAGTGTTTGACCTATATAATACTTAAAAAACTTTATTTTATATTATACATACTAATGAAGCGTTTCATTTTATTTTTAGAATTAATTAACTAAAATTATTCTCAGTGGTTAAAGTTGTATACTTTATTTAGAAACTGTATTGTTAATACTAATGACCTAGTTCTAACAAAGTACATTTGAGAATTTAATGGATGAGAGATATGGGATTTTAGTTTTAACCCATTTCTTCCTAAGCGGCCATTTTACAGTCGATTGGTTTTTTGCCTAAAACCGCCATTTTGAAATTTTCCAACGGAAATTTCAAAATTCTGACTTCAGAATCGGAAAGAGCGGACAATTTTACTTCAGAAAAGTGCTATTGGTTATTATTATTTTTTTTTTCGACAATTTTTTAGGCAAAAAACCAATCGACTATAAAATGGCCGCTTGGAAAGAAATGGCTTAAGTAGCCTTATATAGATATTTAAGAAACTAGAATTATAAATGCATCCGCACATTTATGATTTAATAGAGGGTGATAACGACATTCAGTTAACAGTATATTTTTAAATTGTAGTATAGTTCCTTTGTAAACTTATGGAATTTTTAAGTTAGGTTAAGTTTAACAATTTCGTGAAAAGCAACCACGCACAGATAAATTCTTTACACTTACACATACAGAAGCTGTAAACCTGAAAAGAGTAATTCAGTTTCATGTAAGGAAGAGTGAGTACGAGCAATAGAAGCCCTGAGCATTCTCTGTTATGAACCATTAATGCAATTGTCATCTTCAAATTATAATTATCACTCTATATTTATACTTCAAAGCTACCCAGGTAATTTATTAATGTGTCCATGACTGTAATACAAAAGACCACAAAAACAGAGCTCTTTGTCGCGCAGTCCAAAGCTAAAAAGTTTTAATCCACCGCTGACCCTCCTACCTGCCGCTGCACTCCGAACAAACCGTAAGCTCACTGCACGCGCAGAGCGATTGCGAGCTACAGCTGGTCGCGCTCGGCTGACCAAAAAGCCAGCGCTCCACTCGTTCTCCGCGCGTCGAAAGAGAATGACAAAAGGGGCCAAATGGACGCAAAGCGCACAGTTTTAGCCGCTCGAAGTCAAAGAGCGACTACCAGCTACTCAGCGACGCTTTAATGTGTCCCGCCTGGGTGTAATCTTCAAAATAATCATAAATGTTTAAGGTCTGACTAGAACTTTTCCTTTGAGGCTAGGAATTCAAAAATACCCTTGTTCCGCGAAAGTTGATGCCAAAGCATTGATTTTACTAATTCAGGGAATAGTGAGGAAATTGAATTAAATAATGGACCTAAATAAATTATAAAATACTTTTTAAAGTATTGTTACTGACAGAAATAATGATAATTATTGTAAATTAAAATTGACGGCAAATATAATAATATTAAATTGATAATAAATAAATATGCAGTGCTGAAATGATGCAATGTATTAACTACAGCGTTATAAAAGAAAGAGAACCAAATGAAATCGGCTACGCGTAAAGGTTGAGCATGTGTTTTTTGTCTCAAGTACATTTCCCGAAAGAAGGTCGTAAAAAAAGGGCCAGCGTTGGCGCTCTCGACAACAACAAGGCAGTGCAGTTTAGACTTTCGTATGGTTCGCACCGTGTGACTATTAGGGACAGCATCGGCTTTTTAGCGTAAATGCGTCACAGGAATATTTTGGCTAGGCATTTGAATAAATATAATTTTGAAAGTTTAAACTGTGAATGAATTGTTAATTTCTTCTCTCGTGAATCATGCTTTGTGCCGGAACAAGTGTTATATTTTACATAAAACAATGTTTAAATACCTTGCTTCAAAGGAAAAATTCTAATGAGGCCTCAAAATTTCTGATCATGTTTAGATATAACCTAGGCTACGTGTATGTATATATATGTATACATGAATGATCAGGACCCAATTCCTGATAATTTTTTACATAAATTTTTACATCAAATTTATTTTTACAGAAAGTTGTTTCAAAATTTTAGTAAGGATTATTCGCTATCTAAACATGTGTAATTCAAGTCTAAACAGTTTATGTAAGGTCTACTTTTATGGAAGCAAGAGCTGATCAGGAACTAAGTCCTTGACGGTTCGTTGATCAAGAACAAAATTAACTTATGAACTGGTTTGTAACGCTACAACTGCCCTAAGTGCTTTTCCCGATCAGAGGGGATTCGGGGGTTTGCTTTTGAGCATTTATACGGTAGATTTCAACCAAGGCTCACAGTAAGGATATGTCGTACGTTAGCAGCAGTCGATGCTCGTACAAATTCGCCAAAGCCATTCGTAGCAGGGGATACGCGCCGCTCATTTCTACGCGTAAAGCGAAGTATCTTTTTACTGCGCGCGACAATAATGTACAGAGCGTAAAGCAACGGTATTTTATGGCGGACCGAAGGATGCGAAAGTAGCGAGTTCAGTTGGGTCGCATTCCTCTCTCCCTCTCTCTCTCTCTCTTTACCTTTCTTGTTCTTCCTTAAGCTTAGATTTTTTATACTCTGCTTTATTTCGCGGTGTCTTCTACTAGCTGTTTGCCTTTAATTGGATCGTTGTTTTATTTAACGGCGAGTGCGTTAAAATAAGTGAGTATAAAAGTTGAAATACGAATTTTATATTTCACTGTCTTTGCATGCATTTCTGAGTGGTGGAAATATTCTGTTAGAGAGCGACTGGGCAGTTTTCAGTAACTTTCGTTATATTATTTTCATGAGTACTTTAATTAAGTAAAATAATACATTAAATAATTATTTAGTGATTCTATCTGTCTATAATGTTTAAGTACACTTGGCGTTAAAAATATCTGGTCTAATTTGTATAAACTTTTGAAATCATCCAATGAGGATAGCGAGAAACAACATTCAGTCCAATGAAGTTGCAGCATTAAAAAAAATTCAAATAAATTCGACCAGATATTTTTAACGCCAAGAAAACATGCAAATTTCATTATTTATTCATTCTAATAACAGCCCATAATAAATTATAAAAAATTGTAAAAGAGTTCGAATCTCTTATGCTATATTCTTTGAATTTTATGCCAATATAATGCAAGGCTGGTTATAAAGATTTATTTTTAAGGACGAGACCTTCGTGAGCAGCGATGGGTACCTAATTTACTTCACGTAGAAAAGTTAATTTTTTACGTGTATAAAATCACGTAGAAAATTAGCCCTATTTTTTACACATGTTATAGTATACGATCAGAGGTCAACATAATCTTATAGTACGCGGAGAATAATAAAATATAAGACTAGCAGTTTCAGGAATATACATATATTATAACGTCTCACAGAAAAAATTAAAACTCTTTTAACAAAACACTGCCGATTACTATGACAATCTGCTTTCTAAAAGTAATATAAATTTTACTGTAATTAATATGTAAAACATATTATATTTTGGCTATGTGAAGAACACTAAAGATAATATAAAACTTAATATCTACAAACATATTATATTTTGGCTATGTGAAGAACACTAAAGATAATATAAAACTTAATATCTACAAACATATTATTATAATAAAGCTAATAGATATCGGAATATCCAGGGTAAGAACAGAAGTTTTTGCAAAAAGGAGGAGTAAAATTAAATTTTGCATTCACGCTAGAATGTAAATTTTACGCCCGAGTTCCAAAGATTATTTTTTGATTCAATTATATGCATAAAAATGTTGATTTTATACATATATCTCTGTCTTAAGTCTAAATGTCTGTTTTGAGGCCGTGTAATGCAATTTTACGTGTATATAGAAAAAAATTTGCCACTTGGTCGTTGTGTGTTGCTCCGAGTGTCAATCACAAAACACAAGAACCGGCAAAATCAGAGTGTGAAATTCCATGCCTGAAAAATGTTATTTTTACGCTTACTGAATCAAAAAATATTTTTTAAATTGAATTATCTCTAATATCTCAAAATATTATGAACCAAATTGGCAAGTAAATATTTATTCAATAACCTAACACCTAACAAATATTACTTAAATTTTCAAGGCATTTTATTACGCCTACTGCATCAAAAAGTATTTTTTATATTGAATAATCTCTAATAACTCAGAAGATGATGAACTAATTGGTAAGCAAATATTAAATCAATAACCTAACACCTAACAAATATTCACCTAAATTTTCAAGGCATATTAACAAGTATTATTAAAAAGTTTTAATCATACAGTGTAACAAATAAAAAACAACATGTATTAAATCATTTCCGGTCAAATTACATGAACTGTACTAAGTAGTATATTAGTCAATATAACGCAGTAATACTATGAAATATTTTCCTTTTCTTAAATAAACTTATTATAAAAATAATTGTAAAATGCTTAATTTATATTTTATATTAATATTATTCGTATTATTAAAATTATGAAACAAAAATACAAAAATTATATTCCGTATAAAGTTTTGCGCACTTTATTTCCATGCTACATTATCACCATCAAATGGCAGAATATCGAATTTCCACCACCCCCTCCAATATGATTCTTTACATTTACTACATTAAATACATTTTTTACAGTAAATTACATTTTTTTCGTGTACGTGTAGAAAACTCGATTTTACGTAAAGAACCGTGTGTGTGGGTGTGTGTATGCGTGTGTGCGTGCGTGCGTGAGTGCGTGCGTGCGTACGTGTGTGTGTATGCGTGTGTGCGCGTGTGTGTGTGTGTGTGTGTGTGCGTGCATGTGTGTAAGTCACCTCTCACCAACACATGGGGCAACTGTGTACAAAGTGCGGGGCATCTATGTACAACATATGGGCAAACAAACGCCATGGGGCAAACAATATGGGGCAATATGCTAATAACAAGGAGAGACCACGACCTTTAAAACGGATTTCGATAAGACTTTGGGAGGTATTTTCTTGTACCTAAAAATGAAGTCTAACACCCAGAGACTCGTCGAATGGGTCCTTGTTGTCAAGATATAAGCCATTATACCCCAAAGGTGCATTATTTCAGTAAAAAATGATACCTCTATTTGTGACCAAAACTCTGCAACTCTGCATGTGCTAGAAGAATAGTCAAAAAGTAATAAATAAAATGCAAAGAGAGCTTTAATTTAAACTTTGTCTCATATAGAAATATTAACCCGATCCAAAATTATTAACCATAGAAGATGGTAATTATAAAAGCATGAATATTCAGGAAAATTTAACTGTTTCAAATGCGTTGATTTTTCATGCGCTTTAAATCACCATTTTTAATGGTTAATAACTTTGTATCAGATTAATATTTTTATATGAAACACAGCTTAAATTTAAGCTATATTTTCATTTCATTTATTACTTTTTGGATAATATTTCTAGCACAAATACTTGCGAAATATTGGTAACAAATAGCGGTACCATCTTTTAAAGAAAAATGCACATTTTGGTTTATATCGTGAAAACAAGGGTCTATGGGACACAACTACGATTGGTACATTTTTAGGTACAAGAAAACACCTCTCAAAGTTTCATCGAAATCCGTTTTCCAAGGGTCGTGGACTCTCCTTGTAAGTACTATTATATTTTCAATATGTATGTAAATTGCGGTGGCTACATATTGACAATGCATCGACATTATATGGCTTACATATTACTCACAGCTTCAGTCACACTTTGGCCACACTTAATATTTTCTACGGGTATCATAAGATCATAAAATATTGTATATAAAAGTTTTATGAAAAAATATATCATTTACAAAAGAAATTAATCGACGTTTTATGCGATATCAATATTGTAAAGTTTTACGATATATTTTCCTCGGAGTACTGAATTGTGCACACTTCTAAAAGATATAACGTTGCAAAGTTATTAGTAAACATTAATCACTTAATAAAAATGGCTTTGGAACGTAACCTAACATAAACACTATTAAATTTCTTTAAATAAAGTTCGGAAAACTTTAAGCACAGTTCGCTTTCTCGAACCAACGACATCATCATCTTGCTCATAATTTTACAGCTTACGAAACTTTTTCCGAATCGTTGGCAACAGATGGAACCCCTGAGAAATATATTAAAATATCCAGCGTCTCAATAATAACTTGAAAAGTTCAGCGTACGTGAGAGAGAGAGAGAGAGAGAGAGAGAGAGAGAGAGAGAGAGAGAGAGAGAGAGAGAGAGAGAGAGAGGTCGCGCAGTCAGAAAGCTCAAATCGAGTGTAAATGTAGCGGTTGCACACCTCCCTCCTTACTCGCTCTGGCTCTATATACCAGGCGTACAAGCGAGCCACCCCTTAACGCGGCTGACTGTACTCATGAAGACGTATGTATGTATCTATATAACGGGCTAGCCCGGAAAACAAATGGTTCTCGTGGTTAAAACGCCCATGGGACCGTACAGTAGCGATCGGCCGATAAGAGTACGAGAGGGCACTTTGCCCGACTCAAGAGGAAAGCGAACGATGAGAGAGAGAGAGAGAGAGAGAGAGAGAGAGAGAGAGAGAGAGAGAGGCGAGAAAACGATGGAGGGGTGCGCTAAGAGGGGATTACCTGTCGATCTATACTTGGAATTTATGGCAACTATCGCTTCCTCACGCACGCGTACATTCGATCAGCCGCACTAGGCCTCGGCCATGTTTTTCTTTTTTAGATTCGTGCTATTTCGACGGCTACGTTTTTTATGTGTCTCCTTTTTTTTACACTTTTTTGCACAACTTGAATTCGAAGGTGCAAGGACGCGCGCCTGGAATGAGTAATGCGGCTCGTGGTGGATTTCGCGCTCATTTTTTCTCTCCCATTATTTACAGTCAATGCCGTTATTATGCCTCATTGAAGTGAAGTTCCGCGTATTGATTTTAGCTTCACAATGAATAACGCTCTACCGTTATTCTCTTTTAGTTAATTTTTCGTGTTCTTATAAATGGAGTCTGGGCGAGTTTGAGGTTTAAATTGTGTTTTTAATTACCAACTCATTTTTTTACAATTGTTTAAATTATAGTTAGACTGCATTTGTAAATTGTTAATATAATATTTTATGTAACTTTAACGTGCAAGCATTTCATTGCGAGAATGGGAATATTTTGTTATAAAAACTATAATATTATAAATGGGTTTTCTTTAAGTATAAGGTATCATATATTTATTCAATTAGAGATATTTATAAAACTAATAATATTATGCATAAATGAAGATTTCTTTTAAGAAGTACAGCTTCATGGCAATTAGCAGCTATTTCTTTTACGTGAAACTGGGTTATATCTTTATAAAGTCTAAGATCTGTAGAAATCAAACGTAATTCAATTATAGAAATAATATATAAAGTGAATTTCAATATTCAATATGACGGTTCTATGAAGAAGTAGAAAGAAAAATTTAGGTCGAGAGACAGTGGCGTAGAATTATGAAATTGTATTCGTCTCCGTTCATTATTTCTTCGCCCTGAATCGCATATAGTTTAAGGCCATGCACATCTGCAACAACATAATTTACGAATCAGACGATCGATCGTTTTATAAATCAGAAATGGTTACTATACAGTTATATACTATATTTTTAAAATTTGTTTGGAATGATATATTTAATATTAATTGTATACTATAAAATACTATTGCGATACAATGCTTAATAATAATTTAATTTATGACATTCAACTAAAGTGCAATGTCGTTTGACTTTAATAACGTGCAGAATTTCAGTCCAGTACCGGAATAACGCGTAAATTGAGCGTGTTCGTCGCTTGAGTGCATAACTATAGTCAAATTAACGCACAAGTTGCAATAACATTTTCGTTTAAAATTGAATTTAAACGTAGCATTTTGTTGAATAGAAAAATATAAAGATATATACGATTATGAATTATATAGCATAGGTAATCTGTACATTTTTATCACTGGGTATTTTTTATTAATAAAAATTCTATATCATATAATTACTTTAAAATAACTGTAATGACCCACTGCACGCTTCGATTAATTTGATTAATTTAATATAATGAAAATGTTATTCTCATTATAGTTGCATATTATTTTATCTTATTCTATTGTATATAAGAAATACGATTTAAAATACCAAGAGAAAATTTCGATTTAATAGTATTACTTATTTTATATAATAATATGATTAATTAGAAACTTATTCGAATAATTTTAGTACATTTTGGTAGTCCATATTCATTATTTCGCGATTTCATGCAAAATAACTAATAATTTCGTGAATAGAAAACGGATAACTCAAGGTTTTATCAAATACGTACTCATGATCATTGATAAATGGCTTACTCAGAGTTAATCACCAGTACAACTTTCATAAAATGAAACATAACAATCCGGCATTTCAAGAAGTACTGAATTAATCGCAACTAGAATTGAATGTAATCCCCCGCTCATGCTCATTTTATCATAGCTCTGTAATCCTAAGCGAACAGTACGCACCCCTACTGCAAAAGTAACAGTTTTATCTCCGCTTCCACCGTTCGCATTCGATTTTCCTCGGCGACCGCAGTATATACCGTGGCGCGCGACCCGGCCACAGTAGTTCAATTTAACCGCACGCGAGGGACTGCTATCAGCACTAAGCAGACGATAAACGTAAGACCTTAACGCCGCGCGCGATGCAGCAGCAGCAGCAGGTATCGGCGAGTCCTTGATTCAGTTCGCGCATCGCCGCAGCATTCAGCCGCACCGTCGGAATGTAGCCTTCCCCGTTTAAGGCGATTAGTCTCGAGGGATTTGCCGCCGCCGACCCTACCGCAGGAAATATTCTTAGAATTCAATTCAGCGGGAGCAGCCGCCGAGGATAGATAATCGCGGGAAATTCAGGAGAAGGATGTGCCCGCCTGCACTAGTGCGCCTTCCACCCGTCTAAGTGGAAGAAAAAAAGGCCGGGACGGAGATGGATTGATAAAGAGCGGGGAGAGAGAGCGGGGAGGGAGAAAGAGAGAGAGAGAGAGTGGGAGAGAGGCAGGAAGAGATTATATGGAAGGAAATCGGGAAAAGCTCGCTGGGGATGGTAGGGGAAACGAGCCACTTTACTTTATTGTTCCAGAACGTTCGAAATCTCGAAAAACGAGTAAACTTAAATTTTGTTCATTAATAATGATGTTATAGTTATGTTGTTTTGTTAATTTCTTTAAAATACAGGACAGTTTATAAATGAAAAAATATGTTAGAAAAAGACATAATCGATTTTTGAGACATTTATTAAAAAATACTTTTTATTCTTGCCATACTTCAACGACTGTATATCGCCATCCTTGTAAGACTTTAAGTTTGCTGTATATATTATATTATTTATATACAACACTTAATAATTAAATTGTACAAAGTCATTCTTTATTGCTCAATAATTTGCATACCGTTATTCAATGCTTTAGTGTTAAACTAATTTATTTTAAACAGTATAAAATGATGAATTTTTTATTCATTTCTACTTTTGTACAAAAGTTAAAAAGAGAATATGTGTAAAAATAGTTACCCTTTTTTTCTCTTTTTTCTGAATAATTAAATAGCACAGGATAAGTTGGAAAATACAAATTAAACATCAATATCAAATAAAAATCTTTCTTTTTGAGAAAGCAAAAAAGGAGTAAAAGGATGTAACATTTTTTCCAATTTATAGATTAAAAGAACTCTTCATTAATATCACGGACAAGGCTTTACATTATATTTAAATTCTTCATATAGTCCATACAGTTGACAGACACCTGTCGATGACACAGTATATTATTATTGATTGAAGATCAATTATCAATGTACAGAATGACTGAAAAGTATGGATAACCTAGTATATTTTGAAAAAAAAGTATTTTCAATGAGAACATTAAACGAGAAAGTTCCAGAGTTTTACGAATTATATCAGAAGAGCCAAATTCTTGTCAACAAATTTGATAGCTGTTTTAAATCCCTGAAATATTTTTGTTTAATATTTTCAGCGGAAATGCTTCCCTTTCGTGATATACAAAGCTTTCCATACTTTGTACTCATCCTTTATAATAATTAATATAATTATAATTGTTTAGGATATCACAATGTTGTCTGAGATTTTTCAATAATTTATACCAAACATATTAGAAGTATTTTTCAAAGAAAACTACCACGTCGCCTGAAGGAGCTGTGCTGTTCCTTATAAGAAAACAGTGGAAAACATGGCCAGCGCAGTGAATATTTCCTACAATACATACACGAGTAGTACATTTAGAATTAATTTGATACATTTTATCAGTGATAAAAAACCTGTTAATATTGTTATGTATAATATATACGATGTCGGATGGTAGAATCAACCTTTTTGTGTCAGAAATTTAAATTGTATTTCAATTTTGAAATATGTTACCCGTATAAATCTTATAGTGGAGCATTCCTCGCGCCAGCCACGTTTATTATTTCATCTAAAATCCGCTAGTTTTGCAAACATTTTGTTGAAACTACAGTATAATGTATTTCGTATTCCAAATTATTAAATATCCTCCAATATACTCGTAAATGCTCAAAAAGAAAATTAACAGACATAAATAATGTATCGAAAGCTGTACTTGCAAGAAGAGTGCATACTCTCTTGAAATGGATTTGGATCATGCTTTGGAAGGTGGTTTTTGGTATCAAAAAATTATGCACCTATCATCATATTCTACTCCAAATATGCATTATTTTAATGAAGAATGGCACCTCTACTTCCAATCATTACTTGAAATGCTTTTATGCTAGATAAATGACCTAAAAGATAATAAAAGTAGATGGTTAAAGCTTCAATTAGAGGTTTTTTCTATGTAACAATTTAAGATAGTGACTAAAAAAGGTAAAGTTCCTCGAAGGTCGATCAGTCGTCCGTACTCATTCTTTTTTAGCTCTTAATTTGCTATTAATCAGCTTTACGTAGAATAAGGAGAACGCTAAAATTTACATTTTCCTCACTCAAACAAGAAGATAAAATAATTGCCTTGTAATCCATGTAATGGCCTGGTAAATAATCCGTGTCATTTGACAACACCACCCGCGGAGTCTCTAATATTTCAGTCTCAGCTACTGCCGAACAAAAAGCCGGAGCTACTAAAAATTGGCTATAAAAGTAGAAACCCCCCCGAGCAGACGATGCTAATTTTTCTCAACATGCAGCGAAGGGCGCGCGGAGCGCCGACGCAGCATCGGAAAAAGTCGCGCGAGAAATATGAATCGAGAGGGTGGGTGGGGTGGAGGGGGGCATAAAGAAATGTCTGCCGGTCGAGCTGCCGCGCGCCCAGACTATATATACACGTGATACAGCGGGCGGCAGATAATAGTAAACGCGACGAGAGGGCGTGGAGGGGAGGAGGTAGGGAAAATGGAGCAGCACAGAAGCCCGTTAGAATACAGCGCGGGAACCGCGAAACGAGCCGAGCCCACGACAGGAACAGAGTGGGAAACAAAGTGAGGCGGACAGAGACGAGTGATGCAGATTTCCGCGAAAGTGCAGGCGAGCAGCCGGTTTCGAGATGGTCTGTAAGGTACAGGATGAGTGACTCCACGGCTAATAGTTTAAAGATGAATGTAATACGTATTATGTTGATTTTTAATTTACATTCTTTGACGGAAGTACGTAAATTATTTGATTCTATAATTCGGTATTTGTATGATATTTTTTATATTATTGTTTTGACAGATTACAGCATACTTTCTTTGGGAACTTTTCAGTTTGTTGCAATTCTGAGTCTCCCAGAGCTCACCTCGCGGAGAGAGCGGTGGCTCCCTAATATATTATTACTAAAGTAATTACTTAAAAAGTAACAAATTTTTGGCATAACTTTAGTAATTATTTTTATTTCTAAATATTACACAAATGTAAGTAATTAATACAAAAATTGAATTAAAAACACAGTAATTACTTTAGTATGTAACTTATATCAACAACATTTTATGTTATTTCTTAAGTAATTACTTTAGTAATTGCTATAGCAGTAATTTGATAATGTATTAGGGTGCCAACGCCCTCTCCGCAGTGCTCTGAGAGACCCGGTATATTAAAAACTACAAAAGATACAACGTTACGTAAAATGTTCGTGGCGTCATATTGCAGTGTAAGTGACTTTTAAGTTTACTAAAGTATCACGTCATTAAAGAAATTTAAAGAAGTTATAACTTCTTTAAATTCTTTTTTAATTTTATAGGATTTAAAAGTAGGCTAAGCGACAATAAACAAATAATAAAATTTGATGCAAATTTCTAATTGATTATTGGCATTAGTATATATGTTATTATTATTTTTTTCTTCTCTTTTAATTACATATATTATAAGTTAAATTAAGTTAAGTTAAGTTATTGTTAAAAATGCGCGCACAAAGAAAATTGGACGAATTCTTTCTGAAGATGAGGTTTTATTTAATCAAGAAATTATTTAAATTATTTATGTCCGATCGCTATGACGTCTAAACAAAGACTGACATTTTATTAAAATTTTCTCGCTCAACTGATTTTCTATACCACCTGAAATTAACATATTAAAAAATATGATCGTCACTTGTCTGTCTATAGCTGTGAGCAGAACGCTTCTGTGGCTACCCGTCCACGAGAGGGTGCTAATCCTCCCCCTCGCCCCGTAGTTTCCACCTTTTATCACTTACTCATGTAGGTGGTGGTGAAAGGTAAAGCGGCCCCGACGATCCTGCTTGATCGCCGTGCTCGCAAGCCTACACAGCGACAACATTCTTCCTCGCTGTGGCGAAACGCTCACACTCACGCTTTATCAAAATCGTTCTTACTCGTTTTCTTTCTATTTCAGGTAGCACAACAAAAAATAGATGATTACAAATATTATATTAAATTCTATTTGGAACAGTTATTGTACTCTTATTACTGAAATTAAGGTTATATATTTGTATGTAAATATTGCAGTTTATATTTTGTTTGTTATTGAAAACTTTAGCAAATACGGCGACGCTGAGAAATATAGCTTACTTATAATTACCGATTCGTGTACCATCAACCGGGGTAATGTGGCCCAAAATATTCTACTCAACTAAGACTTAATTGTCAATAGTTTATTTCGTGTACGTGAGAAAAACTCTGAGACCAACGTCATCTTTAGACCCGATCAAGAACAAAACATTCTAATAACATTCAATAATAAGAAAATAGATAACCAATAACCGAATTTGCCTGATAGATTTCATAATTAAGAATCCTTTCTATCGCTGCACATTATAAAATAAACACGTATTAAATTGTGCATACGTACAGAATTCAAACTATTTATTGTATTTTTGAATGCAATCAAATTAGTAACGTATGTGAACTGTCAGTGGAATGGAGTTCATTTACCCTAAAGGAACAGTGCGGGAAGGCCGCGGGCGAAGAGAGTGAGGACAGCGGGGGCAGAGGCATTGCGGAGAGAAACGCTTCGAATAATCGGCCCGTAATAACACTCGAGTTATTTAACGCCCGCGGGCGCGAAATAGAACGGAAATCGACTGTTGAGCCCGGGATGGACGTGCGAGCGCCCGCGCGCGCTGGGCATCGGGGGATATTAAGCGCCGAAGTCGCGTGCCAAAGTGCCGCGAGAGGGAGAACGGAGATCTGATGATATTCTACGCACGCGGGAACTATCCTTGTTTCTATATAGTTTTCGTTACTTCCCGCGGGGCTTTTGAGAATGTTTTCCTTTTTAATGGCATTTTCATTTAGGCGTGCTCATTCTTTTTCCAGATCTTATTATTTGTGTTTAGGTTACTATGCCCATAGAAACCTTATTTTTCTAAATTATTTCGGCTAATGCTTTGAACAAGCAATCATAATAGAAATAACAATTATTCGCTCAAATACGAATGTTGTAAGTGCTGCAACAGTTGATCACTGTCGATCTTGAGTTTGATGCTGAAAAACAATTGCTTGAAAGTTTGAAAGCGTTTAAAGTTTATTAAGCACATTCAATTATTAAAAGTAGATAAAGTTATATTTTTATAATGAATTTAAACCCAGCTTCAATTAATTATCTTCTAATTATAAGCTGTAAATTTATGACCTGAAATTACTCATACTTGTGAAAACTTGCTTTTTATACCTGTCGCTTATATGACAAGAATTAATTAATTTACTCGCTTCCAATTCAGTATCGATCAATCTAAATAATTAATTAAGAATAATCTCATACCTATTTACTTGAAATCTTGTAGTGGTCGTATTTTTATAATGAATATAATATTA
The DNA here is from genome assembly GCA_949152435.1 of Gastracanthus pulcherrimus. Classification (NCBI taxonomy): domain Eukaryota; kingdom Metazoa; phylum Arthropoda; class Insecta; order Hymenoptera; family Pteromalidae; genus Gastracanthus; species Gastracanthus pulcherrimus. Next base: position 150,278,186 of record OX424574.1, on the reverse strand, counting down.
TAGTCTAATATGAAAAGAAAGTTATAAAATATTAACAAATGGGTGTGTATATTATATGCTGTTTAGATACCATCTAACATAGGTAAACTAGAAAGAATGTATCATATCATATTATGTATTTATATTTACATTTATATTTATATCATATATATTAATCACATGTGCGTAATAAAATGAGTTATCGAGAATGGTGTTAGATATGTAGCTGCTCTATTCGTTTATCAAAATATTGTTTGGTATTTGCATCTTCGTATTTTCACTGATCGGTCACGTCGTGTTTGCTTTCGCATCACGGTTAATTCGATCACAACGAGAGACTCAAAGTAAACGAGCTCTGCTACCTCGCTGGTTTGCCCATCCATCAATTACTCTTTGACGCTGATTACCTTGTGGGAAAAATCACGAAGGCTGAAGTGGTTTAAATTTCGTAGCTGTTACACTCTGTATCACGACCCTGTTATGTACATTATTTCTTGTACTTACTTTCTGCATCATTTGTTATCTTCGTCTGTTAAAAACTTCCTTAATTTTTATGAAACTTTATCTATTATTTTATTTCAGTTATAATATATAATGTAAATTTCGATTTGTAGATACCATCGCTAATCAAATTATTTTTAAAGAAACAATTAATTTTATTGTTTGACTGCATGGTACATTTCAAATAAATATTAAACGTTTTGGATATTACTATATTTTAATTTACCATATTAAGTCCAAATAAAATCAAAGGTAAATGAATTGCAAAAATATGGCTGACAAAACCAGACTCTTACTACTGTGATACATGTAGATACACTGGATTCGTTTTTTTTATCCAAAGGGAATGTTTTATAATTTGATCAATTATTATTACCTGAAGCTTATTATTTCTTATAAATCAAAAAAAAAATCAGCAAGATTGTATATCTAGACAATTTCGATGGTATCGATTAAGAAGCTAAAGTCAAAATTTAAAATATAGCCATGTCAATATATGGGAGTTTACATGGCATCCTCTTGAATTTGCTATTCTTTATCCCCTTGTCCACGGAAAGAGAAAGAAATAGCTCAAAATTGAATTAAAAAGAGAGAAAGCATTTGCGATAAATAAATAAAATGCATTTGCGTGAAAAAAGCTCTACTTTTCTTCCGGTAAATGCATAATTTTAATGCTTCCTCCTAGAGTAAGTAAAAGTTTGTAATAGTAAAAAAAGTTTTCTTAAAAACATGTTAGAAACACACTATTCTTATGCGCGTGTGTCTGTGTGTGTGTGTGTGTGCGTGTGCGTGTGCGTGTGCGTGTGCGTGTGCGTGTGTGTGTGTGTATGCGCGCGCGCGCGTGTGTGTGTGTATGTGCGTGTGTGTATTGTTATACACGAAAATGTCATTTTATTTAAATGGCGATATTTTGGAAACATATGATAGAAAATTTTTATAAATAAATTAAGATAGAAAAGGTTTCCACTATCTCTTGGCAGTCTTGGCTGAGCTCTGGCCAGAATATGAATTGTTTTATTTTTCGAGATATTTGAGGTTATATTTTTTTTATTAAATTTTTATTATCTTTCTTGGGTATTAGACGGTAGTGTTTACACATGCTCATTGATTTTTGTTTTTTTTATTTGTCATATTTTAAAATTTTTTTTTAATTTGGTCGCAGTTTCTTAAAAGTTAAAAGTTATGCAGAATATTCCATATATTTATATAGTTAAATTGAAAGATAATAATTTATTTATTAAACAAACGAATTTTTATCTGTGTTTCTGTTAAACGTACGAAATTATAAAAAAAAAAGAGATTCCTGAATTTATTTTTGTTTTATAGCGATTTTTATATTTACAATATTTTGAATTCGTTAATGCAATTTTTGGTCATAAGCTTATAATTTCTTGTAATTTATCTTTTGACAACAATCAATGATAAAAAACACCTATTTTGAAATATTAATAAGAAAGAAATATAGTAATTAAAAAAAATTAATTAGAATAAAGAAATTCATATTGGAACAATTTATTTAGTTTGAGGAAGCTAAGTGCCAATGAATTGGCAGCGATTTTTTTTATAGTGCCCGCAAAATACTTTTGTCCCCCTTTTCAGGTCAATATAGTGACCATTTCGGTTGAGTTGGGAATATGATTGTGTTGAGAAATGAAATTATGATTTATAAATTATTATATTGTTAATAAACCATAAAGAAATGTATTATGTAGCCCTATTAAAAGTTTTGTCTATTAAAACTGGGCTTCAAATTCTAAATTCATGTCCTCGACAACTCCACATAGTACATATTAGCTTTATTTGCTTTTAACTTATAAAAATAAATCTTGAGTCAATATAATTGACCATACGTTAACTTACTCGTAATAAATACTAATGTTGAAGTCCGAAGGTTAATATTGTAAAAAAAAAATTTTATAGTGCTTAAAACCAAAAAACTAAAGTATTACGTTTCAATGTATAACAAATTACAAAATGAATAAATGTTTTTTTTCCATATTAAAATTCTGTAATAAAAATGAATCAAGCTTTCCAAAAAACAGATAAAACAAATTAAAACGAAACTAAAACCAAACTAAACAGAATACAGTTTGAAGCGCTTATAATAACGCTCGAGAACTCAGTTTGAAACTCTGCTCAACTAACCGTCCGCTCGCAGACACAACACCGCGAGTCCTCAAATTCCGACGGCCAAAACACGCGCTGTGTGTGTTGGCCGCCGCTCGCGCTCGTCCCTTATCGCGGCCACTCTACTACTCCAACCCTCGCATGGAGAGACTATAAGCGAGAGAAAGAGGGAGAGAGAGAGATAGAGAGAGAGAGAGAGAAAGAGAGAGAGGGAGAGAGAGGGAAGGAGAGCCAGCAACAGCCCATCGTGCGCCCCATCATGGTGAGAGCACGAGACCCTCAATTAAGCCAGCCCTATCGGGCTGCAGTCTGCCACTGTACACCGACGTCGAGTCTTTAATCTTTGAAAAGCCTCGGAGGCGGGGGGAGGTCGAGTTTTAGGCGGAGGCCAAGAGCAGATACGCGCGACATCCGCTCTTTGGACTCTCGCACCGTGCGGCCCCTGCCGAGCAGTCAGCTTGTGTATACTTCGGCCGATAAAGAGGTGGTGCAAGTACAGGTGAGCTCTCTAGGGCTGCTTTTGAGGCAAACTCTCGACTATTGTGGCGTCTCTTGTATATATACATATACGTATACATCGAGTGCGAGTACGAGCTTGTGTGCACGCTTGTGTTGACGATTGCGCGCGCGCGCGCGCACGTCGGCTCCAATTGAGCGAGCGAGCGAGCAGGCTTTGCCTGTGGCTTTCAATGAAATTAACCGCGACTTCTCTGTGGGTAGCACGAGCTATGTGCGTCTCTCTGTTTCCTTCTGCGCTACCGATTCCGCGCGCAGTGTTTTCCATTTGCAATTTCCTCTGCGTTTCGTTTTATGATTTTGTATTCGAGTTTTGTATTTGGCGGTATGGCGTAGTCCAGCGATTGGTGTAAAAAGGGTAATTCGATATTTTAATTGAGAGAATGTATTTGGGTAATTGTAGTATGTATGCTTTGAGCAATTTTGGAACGAAAATATTTACTGGAGAGCTGAACGATACTCAATAAATTTGATATAAAAATTGTTATATTGATAAATGTTTTGCAAAAAATTTGGATCGATTTCTGTTATAATATATATTAGACGTTCTTTAAACTCTATCTTATAACTACTGTTTGAAATATAGAGCTTCGGTTTTCATTCGGTTATTACATGATATTGAGGTCATCGGGTAATTTTGTAGCAAAAGCGGGAAATTATTTAATAAAAACAGCACAATTAGATTATCTAAAAGGCAAAATCAACCTCAAATTCAACATAAAATTGTGATTACTTTTCGGGAATATTCTGATTTTTCGTATAATATCTTTAAAGTATGTATAAATTACTTTCCTTGGCATACAATCAAACTTTGTAGAGAATTTTCGCACATTCATTTAGACAAAGTTTCTTGCCTATAAACATAATTTTCACCTAAACTATTATTTACTTGTGTCCTTGCTTTTATTACAGTCTTGATAAATTGCCTCCTAAATTATAATAAGTATCAAATTAGGTCATTAACTTAGCTTAATCGATTAAAGCTTTGAGGGGGCAGGCCTGGGATAAACCCAAGAAATGAATTTTTCTTTTACTAGTCCAGGAAACTTCTTATGTTTAAAAGCAATCATTATGAAAATTTGTATGCTATAAATACTTAGTAATATCTTAAATTTTACCGTTGTAAAATTAAATCAATATTTTCAATACTATATTTATTAAAGTTACTGTATTCCTCACACGATTGCAGGTGATCTAATAAACGAAATTTTTTTTTCGACGGTTATTCGACTCCATTTGATATGTAATACAAAAGGAGCGAAGCACTTTTTCGTTAAAATGTTTATTATTTTTTTTTCTGAGACCTAACCGATTTTAAAATTTTTTTTTATATTTCTTTTTAATCGGCTTCTTTTTTAGCTCCGTAAAAAAGTAATAAAAAATATTTTAACGAAAAAGTGCTTCGCTCTTTTTGTAATACGTGTGAAAAAGAGTCGAATAACCGTAGAAAAAAATATTTTCCATCATCGTGTCACCTGCAATCGTGTGAGGAACAGAGCAATTTTAATAAATATGATATTAAAAATAGTGATTTACTAAGTGTTTATAGCATACAATTTTTCTGAATGATTGCTTTTAAACATACAAAGTTTCCTGGACTAGTATAAAAGATTGTTTTTTTGGGTTTAACCCAGGCTTGTTCCCTTAATTACATGCATGTATTTGACAATGATATTAGTTATATAAATTCGACGTGGATTATAATTGTCAGAACATTCTAATCTATAATAATGCAATGTTTTTTTTTTTTTTTCAAATTTTGCATATGTTTTAATAACATATGCATTTATGTATACAAAAGTAAAATGTTTTGTTTTATTAATTTCTACTTTGCATTTTCTTTACTTCTTTGCTATTGAGATAACGTTTTTATTCCAACTTGTGCTTAATGCGTTTAACCCTTTCAGTCAGAGTGATGCATGAATGCATTGCCATATATTCTATGGTCTTCTTTTTTTCGCTATAACTTCTATTATTTTAGCTTTTCCTTAATTTTTTTCTAACTTCCTGTGGGTTGTAATTAGATAATGCAATTGTTATTCTATCGATATTGTAAATATTTTATTATAAAGAAATTGTTACTCGAAAAAATTATGTTTTTTCTCGTTAATTTACTTGAAATAAATTTGATACTAAATATATATACTAATAAAACTTATTTTTAAAGTTTTTAGCATTACTAATCTCAAATTTGAATTAAAATTTAAAAGTACAGTATAGCGGATCCAATATGGTGGACCAAGATTATCAAAAGTTCATCATTTTTTAATCAAAATCGATATAAGGAGGTTTTTTAGTCGCTGATTTCAAGTCTGAAGTATGATTTTAAGAATTCAAAATGGTGAATCCATTAATGGTGAATGAAACAGGTGAATTGTTCATTTTCATGAAAATCGATATACGAGGTATTCATGTAAATCGATATATGACCGATTTCATCTCAAATCATGCAGGCCGACAGCACCTATCTCTCCGAATCAGCTCAAATTATAGTATATTATTCTACTCGGAAAATAAGCGTATACGTATTTTTTGATTTTTCGATAGCATCAAAATTGCATGTGTTATGCTTTTTTCAAAAATGACTTCTCAAATTTCGTTTCTCAAAAATCGAAAACTTTTTTCTTTTTAAATCATTCTAATTCGTCTTTTTATGGATATTTGAAAATAATTCTGTACATATTCGATGCTGTTGATGATACTCTTTCGATCTGCCAAGTTCAAAAATTTTTTTACAAAAAATCAAGGATGATATGGCATTTTTTATAAACAATGAAAAATGCTTTTTTCTCAAAAAAGCCATCTTTTTTATTTACTCAATTTTTTTTTTTATAGATAGCTAGTCTCAATACCTATATGGTCATATATATGACATTTGGAATATTTTTGTTTTTTAAGAGATATAAACGAAATAAGAAAAAAATTTCATGTTCCCTCATAGCACTGTCTTGCAAGAAAAAATCCTATGTATTTTTCCCTTTTTTATGATTTTTAGACATTTTATTGATCTTTCTAACTTTCCTGCTAACACGATTCTTTGAGTTGATTTTCTTCTTCTTCTGTTTCTCTTTATTTAACAATTTTGTTAAAGAATGAAGAGCAGTTCGACCTGTATAAGATTTTTTCTTTTTACCTACATTTACTTTCCATACATGGGTTTTCTGAATGCCGTTATATTTAGGAGCCTTAAGCCACTCTTTTATTTTATTTTGTCTAAAAACTTCAATATCTTCTTTTGGTAGTAAGATTAGTTTAATATTATTAGTATAAGATTGAACTTTTGTTACAAAAGCATTGGCATCTTGTATTGATTCAATATGACTGTTCTGAAGATTATGTCTAGTTGCGTAGTGTTTGACTAGTCCGCCAACACCATCATATGCACCTTTCCCGTGACCTGTAGCTGAAAACAACCATTTTTTATTGATGGAAGCATTTTTCATTTTATACAATTCAAATCGATTTTTAAAGTGGCTTGCTGCTCCATCTGTTATAATCGATATTTGATCTATTAAATCGGTTGAATCATTTTTCATCGAATCAATTATTTTTTCCATTGCTAACAAGGCATGGGCAGAATCGTGTTTTCTATCATCACTGATGACAGCAAAAGTTTTTGTTAGTTTTCCTTGATAACAAACTGCTGTGAAAATAGAGACCTGTTGATTAACCTAGTGAGTACCTTAAATAGGGTTACTGTGAATCACTGCTCAATTTTCAGCAAAATCACCATGCAGTACTAGATGACCTGAGTTAGCTGCAGCTATTTCTTTCTCTTCTTTTATAGCTTTTCTTTGTATATTTTTAATATTTAAATGAACGCTTGACTGTCTAAGAAGAAAGATCGCTAAAAAAATTGGAGATTGTTAATCTTTTCTTCATAAGATGGCAAATTTCCCACATAGCAAAAACAATCTCCTCATGTTCATTAGTTGTCTCTAATCCAAACAAACTTAGGTTGATATTTTCAGACCCTGGCCATAAAGTACATTCTTGAAAAAGACACTTATCGGACAAATTGGAGCAAACAATTGCCGATAAAAGTGTAGAACGAACTCTATCGAGGTCTGAATGTTTGCCTCCTAGGGAATTATTTAGACTATTAACGTATAAATCAAAATTTGCACAGTAAATGCACAGACACACTTCCTTCGACGGGCTCAACATAACAAACTTTGGTTTTAATGTATAAAACTTTGTTATACTGATTTTCATGTCTGGGTTTTCTTGTTTGAATAGTTTATACGCCTCTTTTAAACTGCGTGTCAAATAACGTTTTATTTTTTTTTCTTTTTTTCCATTTTGTTGAACAGTCACAACATCACATTTATTAGGGCTTTGACATGTACAGATAAAGTCATCGTTTAGAAAATATTCCATGGCAATTTTTGTAGACTTTTCATCCAATGGATGACCAGTATACGCGTCAGGTTCAGAATATATTCCCTTAGTTCTTACAAGCATTCTTGCTTTGTCAATCATATAAACAGTTACTTCGGGAAATGCTGATAAAATACTAGATTTTGTTAATGACGAAGGAAGCAACGTTAAAATTCTAATTTTCTCATTGATACTGTCACAATTTTCAAGCGCTACTCGCAAGTTATTGAGCCATTCATTGCAGAAGCATTGAGTCAAATCATCATGTGATTCATCAATGCAAACATTGTATGCTTCTGACAATTTTGAGCTAGTTGCAGATGAGAATGAAGATACTAGTTCTGATTTTTTTCTAATAATGTATCTTTGTACAGATGAATCATCAATACTTCTCTTCCTTTTAAGTGGCGAAACATTACCAAAAGAACTTGAAATTAAAGTTTCGTTTAAATGCTCAATCCGCTCTGGGGTGCTAGCTCGAAAATCATGGTCTTCAGTATCACTGTCCAAGTCAGTATAATTGTCTGAATGAATCGCATCAATTATTTCCTTTGATTCAATATTTTTAACGCGTTCATAACAATTGAAGCATACATAATCCGAACTCTGCACTGCTTTGTTAGGAAAACTTTGTCGAAGAAGTTCTGCTAAATTCTCCAATTTTCTAAATTTAACAGTGGCATCATATACGTTTTTTTGTGTGATCCAAAAAAGTTTGGACACTTGCGCCTCTTTGCTGAATAAATTTCAGCCATAATTCAAGAGAAATCTTAGTATGTATAAGTAATACTATATATATTAAGATAACTAGACCGGGTTCCTTAAATAAGCTAAAATAACTAACATTATCTACGTGATAGCAAAAGATGAGTTTTAGCCACCTTGCGGAGAATTCTAGTACCATGCGTTATACTCCTCTATGGTGTACACACACACATATATAAATAATCGTACACGTATTCGCCTAATGCACAGATTCTTGCTCTGCTATATACGTATAATCATTATACTTAGGGGTACATACAATTTTTTTCTTATTTCGTTTATATCTCTTAAAAAATAAAAATATTCTAAATGTCATGTATATGACCATATAGGTATTGAGACTAGCTATCTATAAAAAAAAATTGAGTAAAAAAAAGATGGCTTTTTTGAGAAAAAAACATTTTTCATTGTTTATAAAAAATGCCATATCATCCTTGATTTTTTGTAAAAAAATTTTTGAACTTGGCAGATCGAAAGAGTATCACCAACAGCATCGAATATGTACAGAATTATTTTCAAATATCCATAAAAAGACGAATTAGAACGATTTAAAAAGAAAAAAGTTTTCGATTTTTGAGAAACGAAATTTGAGGAGTCAGTTTTGAAAAAAGCATAACACATGCAATTTTTATGCTATCGAAAAATCAAAAAATACGTATACGCTTATTTTCCGAGTAGAATAATATACTATAATTTGAGCTGATTCGGAGAGATAGGTGCTGTCGGCCTGCATGATTTGAGATGAAATCGGTCATATGGTATATTGGGTATATTGATACCGATATTTTAAATTCTTGAAATCTGATTTCATATTTGAAATTAAATGCCACAACAAAATCCTAGTATTAGTTTTTACGAAGTTAAACGTTTTTTCTCTAATTTCAGTCCGCAATATTGGATCTACCAGCTTGGATACGAGAATTTAAATAATCTAATCTCAAATTTGAAGCTAGCAACCCCAAAAACATAGCGCATTTGATAATAACTTTGCATCCTGAATTGCATGACTAAAAGGATTAAGACTACTTCAAACTGTAATATTCTATACAAGGTGAAAACAACTTTTTCTCTTTATATGTACGAATTGCATTTCGAAATTTAAATGGACATTGAAATGAACGAAAACTTATTCTGCAGTAGAATTTCAGGGTATTTATCCTATTTGTTTGTATGTAATAGTAGTTTATTCATTTTGATGTACGACGATCTTTTTAAGATCAAAAGTACAGTAAAATGACTGATAAATTAAAACATTAGTTTGTACAACATTTAAATAATCTTCACATGGTGATTAATGGATATCAATTATATACTTAATCATTTCAAACTCAAAAGCTCTTAACTGTAAATCATTTACAAGTTCACATATACAATATACCCAAAATTTTCTCTTCAAATATTTAATCAACTACATTACAAGCATTCCACCAGAGTACCCATGTGTAAATGCACATTCATTCGAAAATAAATTTACGATAGCCGTAAAAATGATATCGATCTCAACTCCCCCCTATACTGTCCCATGGAGGCAGAAATTAAAACTACACACACACACGCACCCTGACGGACATACGGATATTCACATACGGAGAAAATCCCAGAGCGTTCGGGGTTCGCTCGGTTGTTCCTGCGGGCTTTTCAATGAATCGAAACATTTCTCTCGTCCGGCGATGCGTGCGGCGAATGGCGAGCGCGAGCAAAAGCGCGCACGTTCGAAATCGCGCTATATTCCCGCGGGGGCAGCATCGGCCCGGCGCTAACAAAACGAATTCCGCAGCCATGCTCGCCCGCTTGCCAATTCCCTTCCGCGCACAAGGCCGGCCGACGCGCGCGCGCTTTTGCAATTTACAGGGTTCGTCAATCGTGCATCTGCTGTCGTGGTCACTATATGGCTGGTGTCTCGAATGAAAAACTTCATGTGTACGCGCGTGCACGCGAGAGTTTTTTAGTCGCAGTTTTACTAGATTAAAATCCCGAAAATGAGAGGGATCGGAATTTTTTTACACGCCGAAGCGCAGATTTTTCACCTAACCGTCATTGTACTCCAGAATGGAGATAAATAATTAATAAAAATGTTGTTTAATTAAGAACATTTTTTTAAGTGTTCGGAGCTATTTATAATTTTGCACGTTTTTAATCAGTTGTAGGTATATCCCTAGCGAAATTTTATTAAAGAGTCAAATCTCTTATATTTTTGCTCCACAGCTGAATAAAAAAGCCCTAAAAAGATCAACTTTTATAACTTTGAAAATAGCGGACATTTTCGAATAAAAAAATGGTTTTCATGCATACCTTCGTATCAAATATTATTGAAAATATACGAAAAATTAAAAAAGACTTTATATAGTCGTTGCTTTATAAAAAATCACTAAGTATTGATTTTCATTTTTACGGTTCACAATAATTGTCCACTCTTAAACCTTTAATGCGTAAAATGTAAAAAGATTGAAGAATAATTATATTTATTCACGTCTTAACTATAATGGCCACTTTACTGATCCAAAAAGCGGGTCGAAAATGGCACTTTATTTCCGCAAATTTACTTTATTCCCGCCTTTGCGGAGAGTAAAATAAAGTATATTTTCAGTTTCTCTGGCTTTCTCTCTTTTTTTGAATTTTATATTTATATTAATATTAATATTAAAAAAATTTCAATGGAAGTCAATAAAGTGGCTACAGTTAAGTCGGGAATAAAGTTCTATATGCAACACGGGAATAATCTTCGACTTTAATTGAATCATTCTTCAGACTTCATGAATTTGTCGTATTAAAAGTTTAATTATGATCTAAATAATAGTCATTGGAGAGGAAAACATCCACCGTACCAGCGGAAACTTTATCTATATATATGGAACATGGCCATCAAGAGCATAGGCCACGAGAGGTCGCATGAAAAGTTTAAACTCCCGAAAAAGTAAAAAGTAAATAAAGTCAAAAGGCTATGCTTGTTAATTCTTTAGCTCTATTCTTAAGTAAGATGAGCGTTAGGCTAAAAAACGCTAGATGCCTGAAAAATCTATGCTGTTCTGAGCAGGTATGAAGTTCACATACACATGCAATTTTCTATTGATGATACAGTCTTACGCGACAGCACGGGTACTGAGGGACAGGATAGCCGCTTGATTCTGCAGGACTGAATAACGGCGACACGCAATGTTGGGAAAGGGGAGATTGTGCCAGACGTCGTGTCGCGACACGTTGTATGCTGCTCGCCTGTTCTGGATAAGGACCGGTCGAGGGTGTTGTTTCTAGAGGGGTTGGATTTTTATTTATTTTTGGGGAGCTGGTTATGTATCTTAGTGGTAAAGAGAGAAATTAAGCAAGAGTGTAATGAGAATTGTGTTGGTTATTTGTGTTTTCACTACTGCTGTAAATCATTATCAAAATGTATCCTTTTAAGACATGCAAATGCTTATATATTTATGTGCACAGAATTACTTGGCGAATTGAACCAGGAACAGATAAGACATATGCGCCTATATTATACTGAAAATTTTCAAATAATAAATAAAATCAAACATTATCATATTTTTCTGATCACTGTTTATTGATCACGAGCTGAGCCATTTAAGTAAAAATTGCTTGGCTCAACTCTGTTGTAAGGTAAGTCTAACTTGACAGTCAGGTCATCTTTTTGAGCAGAGTCTGCTTAATTGTCAGGTAATATTTGCAAAAGAATTTTTTCGTGATATGAATGTTTAATGTAAGAGTGACAAGGTTCATGAAGTCCAATATACTTTAATTGAAAAATAATTAAAAAAGCAACATTTCTTGCATAAATATTCATTAAAAATATAAAAAATATGGATTTATTATTTAAAAAAATAAAAAATATGGATTTTTATCGAGAGTACTAAGACGTGCATTATGGATGCGATACACATTATACTCTTATATTCTGCTATTGCTATAAATAAGAAATCTTAATCGCTATGAATTAGATATTTACTTTACTTATGTTACGTATATAAAAAAGGACGAGTGGGCAGTAAGAAGAAAAAATCAGACGACGGGATTTGACTCCAGAACCCCAGCGTATGAATCTCGTACGTGGACCACTGAGTCAACGTCTACGATGCAAGCCGAGAGCATCGTAGTCTATATATTCCTTATCACTAACTCGTCTCAGCTCGTACTACGAGTGTCGCGGATGCATATGAGGAATTCCACAAGTAAATCTGCACTAAGACGGTTAAAAAAATAATAAAAAAAAATTGAGACACACCTCTGCAACTAGGGCTGCACGAGACCAAGACAAGACGATATGTTTGAAAATATCATCTTGGTCTCGGAAAAGTCTCGACACACGAGGTCTTGTCTTGGTCTTGAGGAGCCTTGTCTCGTCTTTGCCTTGTTTTGTCTTGAAGTCTTGTTTTTTTTCATTAACTTTTACTTAATTTTTTAATATAAAAACCATAATGTTAGAAATGTCTCTAATAGCACATGTATAGACGAGTGATATATATGTTCAGTTTCCACTTTAATATATTACATTTAGAGTCTCTCATACACGTTTCAATGAAAACAGTTTATATATTTTTTCTTCCTTTTTTTAAGTATATCAACGATTAACAATTTTCAATTGTCATCTTTAGAGCATCTCATACACTTTTCAATCAAAAAGGCTTATATCTTTCACGTTTTCTATAAATCGTGGATTGACAATTTTCAATAATCATATTTAAAGCGTTTCATACACTTTTAATAAAATACCTCTTAAGTATTAAAATCCCAAGCATTAACATACATTTTTTTGTGTACATCGTACTCCAAATGCAATAAGTAATTGTGATTTCATGATTTTAGAGTGAATTTTTACTCCAAAATCATAAAAGAAAACACAGTCATTTATTGCATTTGGAGTGAGATTTCCATTCCAAAAGTGTTAGAGAGTAACAATGGCATACGCGCATGACCACAATTTGTAATAATAGCCAGAGTCCGACAGTAGATATAAAAACAGTACTCAAATTCATTTATAGTTATTATAATAAATCATTTAAACAATAGTTTTATTTGCGATTAAATTATTAGTTTGGCCAAAAGCAAATATTTGAATAACGTTAGTACAAGAATGATAACATAAGAAATCTCAAATCTCCAATTTCAGTACTGTTTGTCTAACTTATATTCCTTAATCTACTTATACAAATGTTTCTTTGCTTGCTCTTACTAGTTCATCTCTGTCTATATTTTTCTTTCTGTTTGTCTTTTCATTTCTCTTTTTATCTCTTATTTCTTCGAATTTTCTGCTTCTCTATTTATATTTCATTCGATCCAGTCATTTTTCGCGAAGTTTGTATGTTTAACCTCTTCCGTTTGTCTACTTCTTTTTACCCATCCATTCACACTTATTTTCTTGCGAGTATTTATTCTTTTATCTAATTTTATAAAGTACATTTTCCTATTTATGAACGTTCTGGTCTTTATTACTAGATTCAGTTAATTAACCAATTACAGTTTTGTCAATTTTTATGATAAAACCAATTTTGCTACAATTATGATACATATTTTATTTCAGGCATCGGATTCTTACTTTGTAAACTTTAGCAAAGTCTAAGGAAAAATACAATTTATGTAGTAATTTAAGAAAAAACTCTACACCAATTTCATGTATCAGAAACAATCAATTTCCGCCAACCTCTTTCTTTCCCTGTCTTTCCTAATATAAAAACAATTCCAATTTTACCCTTTCTATGCGTGGCTTCCCTAGAGTAGAGAGACGAGCGGAAATAGCGAGACTCGATTCGAGGAAAATAAAATCTCTGCCTTATTCCGCACATTTTTTTCTATCTCAACTCTACATGAAGACAAATTTTATAACAAAAATTGTGACATTTATTACAGTTTGAAAACATAATTATTATTGTATGAATTGATAATGTTGAATTAAAAAGTTCTCTTATTGCTTACATTCGTAATAAATTCTTAAAGAATCCTAAAATATGAAATGAATTTTATTCCCGACTCAACTATGATGGCCACTTTATTGACCTGAAAAACGGGACAAAAATAGCATATGATTCCTGCAAAACTACTTTTTCCTGAAAATTTACTTTTATCGCGCAAATGCATTTTTTTAAATTATTTTTCTCTGTATTAATATACATTTTCAATAAATTCTAGTTTTTACCGGAAGTCCCTCTTTTTAAGTTAATAAAATGGCCACAGTTAAGTCGGGAATAAAGTTCTATATGCAACACGGGAATAAAGTCAAGTATTCCCTCGGGTGATTACTGCCTCGCTTCACTCGGGCAGTAAACCCTGCCTCGGAAATAATCTTCGACTTTATTCCCTTGTTACATAATGTACTATTGTTTACTGTCTTGGATTATATTTTATTTGTTTAAGATCATCACGACTCGTTATTTATATAGTAACTCTGCTACATAATTTTTTGTACATTGTAGTTAGTAATACATACGTGAGTATTGAGATTGAATCTACTCATCTCTTATATAGAATGCCTTATATATCAAAGCTTCAAATCACTACACCCAGGGGCAACCTTTTCCATCCAGTTCCGATACCAATATAGACGTACGTGCATATAGATAACGGATGTCCAACATATTCATAAATCTGAGCGCTGGAAGTCCGTAATATGCTTCACGCAAAGTCAGCAAATTTCGATGCGTCTGCGAGACAGCGCGAGCCTGCAATTGCATAAGACGTGAGAGGGAGTAGATTGACTGAAATATGGACTGGCCGTGCGTGTACCTCAGCTCAGCCGTAACATACCCGTTAACGTATAAGTACCAAATCCCGTACAGTCGATCACGTCCACTTCGTCTAACATTTTCTCTCTCTCTCTTTCTGCAATGTTTTTATCTCTATTGCTAGCCACTCTTTAGCAACACGCATATGCACATGGATTTTTAATGAAACCGCGCGTACGCGCTTCTGGCTAGATTAGTATATACACGCGGTACGCACGAGCGAAGTTTGTTTATTTAAGCCGGTAGCGTCGGACGCGCGAGAGTCGCAATAAACGAGAAATTTTATAAATACTCGCAGAAAGAGAGAGAGACAGAGAGAGAGAGAGAGAGAGAGAGAGAGAGAGAGAGAATGAGTGCGCGTAAACAGGGATTCACTCTCTGGTCGTTGAACGGGATTTTTGTTGCCACAGTGAATATGCTCAACTCTTTTTTAGTTTTCCTAGCAGGTCGTAATTTTGGATTTTAGTTTATAGACGGTAAACTGGACGGCTTTTAAATTAAAATAGTTTTTTTACAGCGCAATATCTAGCGCTCACTTCAGTGGTTGAAATAAAACTCTCTATTGGTATTATTCGTGGAACTATATTCAGTTGGTAGACAATTTAGTTGTTTTAGTTTATTGAAAGCACGCTAATATATGAATTTAAAATAAACATTACTTCATTCTAATTGAAGTATTCAATCTAATTGAAAATAATTGCATAATGCCTCGCCTTCACTGGCAGTTTAATAGTCTCGCTTTAACTTTCAATGTTGAATAACATTTATGTTCTTTAGAAAACCAAAACTTTTTTAGTATGAAGAAATAGAAAAGACAATTCTCTACGCAATGAAAGTCTTTCAAATTTTCTAGTCATTATCTTTGTAATGCTATTTAATATTAAAAGTTAAAGTGAGACGCTATTAAAGTGCCATGAAGACGAGGCATAACGTAGAGGAAGAGGAAGGATAGGATTATTTATTATTATTTATTATATGATAAAGTTTTAAAACTACATAAAAATATCAACAATCATTTTCTTTATGTTATAAAAAATACATATCAATATTTATTATGATATAATTCATGAATTTTTTTAATTTTGCCGCTATGAAGTTGTGCACATATTAGTCTTTTGTACAATAAAGTCGAGCATAATTCAACTTTTGTCTCGTGGAACTGCATGCTTGATCCATTTTGCACTGCATTAATAGTTATCTATTATCTAAAAAGATGTTAATTATCACAGTTGCGTACCTTTAAAACTACAGCGCGCTTAGTGTGCCTGAGGTGCCTCGTTTAATTAACATTAAATAAATCGCTTGCGTAATAGAATGACGCAATAGCGTTGAAATAATACTGACTTTTAATAATATCCGCGAAAGTTCAAAGCAATACGTCATCCTTCGAAACCGAACAAATGTATGTTATAAGCGCGGTATCTGACATAATGTGTCAGTTATATTTGACGCTGCACGTGACATCAAAACCATCCGCCGGTATATATTCGCAGTCAATTTCATATACCGACTAATTGAATTTTCAAAGTTTTCACTGTGTATACGCGCTTAAAACAACTCGCAAAGCCGCTCGCTCGAAGCTCCGTTTCTCCCGCGCTCGCGCGAGAAGCGCTAATACATATTCCCGCGGCGAATGTTTACGAATAGTGGCGGCTCGTGCACTCGGCGCGCGTTCGGCAGGCGGTTTATAAATTTTATTGGCCCCGTGGAAGGACCAGCGCTACGTCGGAATGGACAATATATGCCCACGGGGATTGTGCGCGGTTGATTATTAGCCGCACGGAAAAGAGAAATACGAATCGGAATATGGCGCGCACGAAAGAAGTTAACGAGCTCGGGAGAAATTCCGTTCCCGGGAAAAATGTGAAGTGGGATGAGTTAGGCTCTGGAGGGGAGAAGAGAGGAAGCAGGCTAAGTAGAAATAAGACCGGACGTGAGGTTTCGGTGAAATTCGTGCTCGCTGTTAAAAGGGGTTCGGCCAAATTTAAGTCCATTAACCCGCAAAGGCGATTTAATGCGGTTTATTAATGCTTGCGGATTATTTTTACCAGGCTTTTTAAATTTGATCAAACGTGGTGAAACCGTAAATTTGACTTGATACGTTATGCACTGAGTGTAGTATATATTTATTGAGCACTACTAAACATGAATAAAACGATTTAATAAGTATTCACTATATTATTAATATTTTTAGGTTCAGTGGTAACAGTATATGACTCAAGTAACTAATGTGAGCTAGAATTTCTTTAACAAACTTATTTTGTTTAAAAAGTACGTAAAATTCAAGTTGTTTTGCATGTTAAACTTATATCGTATGTCATGGCTGCAGTGTTATGCGAGCAACTCATAATTTTTCTTGGGTGAATTACCTTGAAGAAAATTTTTTCTTTACAACTCAATGCATTGTACGGAGTTTAATTATGCTCATAATTTTACTCAGAATAAAATACTACGGTTTAGCGAAAATTAATTACGTGAAGTCTAAGGAAAATTATGCTTCTTTAAAAAATCTATGCGCTTTAATAGCTTCGTTGTAATAGTATTTTAAGTTTAAAATATAATAAGATTTTAAAATAAAATATACTAATTTTTATGGAATTTTTAAAAATGTTTTTTGTGCGAGTGCATTATAAATACAGTAGAATACCCGGCACTGTGACTCCCGCACTGTGACTGCGGAGAATTTCGGCACTTTGATTTTTCTAGGGCCGGCCATATATATGTGCGGAACACCTCAAAGTTATATGAAAAGACTTAAACCCAAAAATGCGATAGAAAAAGTTTCTTACAAAGGTTCAAGCAAACAAATTTTAATAGAAAGTTTTTAAACATGTTCAAACTAAAAAAAGGTAGTAGAGAAGTTTATAAAAAAAAATTATATAATTTTATACAGATTTTTATAACTGTTTTTTTAATAAAACTGCATGGTAGGCAATTGTACTGAGAATATTTGAATTTACAGTGCCGGGAGATAACTAGTCCGGAGTTTCACAGTACCGGGAGGTTCTTCTATACTAGATTTAAATAAGTTTGTCAGAAATTTATATAAGTCTAGTATAGAAGGAGTTCAAAGATTATAAATTAACCGAAGTTTAAATTTGTCTTTTCCAGATAAAATTATTTTTTTTCTATTACATGAACAAGTGTAATTGTTTGAAGATTTTAGTGAAGCCTAACGTAAATAAGCCCAAACTGAATTATATCATTCTATTTACAATTTATAATAGTTTTTGTGCGATATATTTTGAAACATTGTGAATGTATTGTAGAATATTAAAATAAAATAAAATAAAATTTGAATAATTTATGGATTCATAAAAACATATATATTGTTAAAAAATATATAATTTAATGAAACGTTATGACTCACTAGAAGAGTAACCTTTGGGAGAGAGATTTCGATGACATAAAAAATCACTCATATACTTTTCGTCATAATTTTTATTGTTCATAACTTTAAAATAAATCAGAATTTTTATATAAAACAAAGCTTAAATTAAAGTTCATTTCATCATTTGATTTGTATCAGTTTTCTAGCCCAAATCCTGCAGAGTTATGATTCGAAGTATAGGTACTATTGTTTACTGAAATAGCGTGTATTTTGAATATGACGGGTTATATCGCGAAGACAAGAGTCTATGAGACAAAACTACGGAGGGCGGGTATCATTTCAGGTATCAGAGAGAACTTTCCAAAGTCTCATCAAATTCCGTTTCCCGAAGATTGGCAACTCTCCCTGTCAGTAGTTATAACTCAAACTGCATGCGTAATGTTGTTATTTCTGCCTTAGATTTTTAACAGTGATAATAAGTTTAATTAATCTATGATGATATTTCGCTTATTAAAAATACTCTTTATACAGTTAAATCATAAAAATTTAATACCGAGCATACTTTAAGTAAAGCATACGGCGTGAAATGAAAACGCGCTTGCACGTCTGACCAAGCATTGTTTATGCTATGAAGGGGACGTGCACACACATTTTGGTTTCTCTCTCTCTCTCTCTCTCTCTCTCTCTCTCTTTCGTCTCTCTCTCTCTTTCTCTCTCTCTCTCTCTCTCTCTTTCGTCTCTCTCTCTCTTTCTCTCTCTCTCTCTCTCTCTCTCTCTCTCTCTCTCTCTCTCTCTCTCTTTCATTCTGTAGGTCACGAAAGCAATAAAAAGTTACTCGTGCTGCAAGTGACTCTAGAATCGCCGAATAATTTTGCACGTTGGAGCTTATTTACGAACAGTTAATTCAAGGCAGAATATGTATGAGCTAGAAACTGTAATTTTGTTATTGTGAATATGCGCGACTATTTTATGGTCTTTCGAAAGAACCGATTAATACCTTATAAATTCTCCACCCATATTCAAATGGAAGCTCCGACAGTTGGAACAATGGAAGTGTACTTTTTAGAGGTGGTAAATACGAATTTATGTATATGTGATACAGTATATTTTTGATCATGTTTTCTAAGGTGTATTACTGTTAATGATAACAGCTAGTTGACCCAATGTACTAATATCTTAGAAAATATGATAAAAAATATATTGTATTACATATACATAAATTCGGTTTTAAATTCATTTTTATAAAAATATACTTTACAAATAAATATGAACAATGAAAACATGAACTTCAATTAGTAACTCGTTAAAAAATAGATTATGAAAACCCCTATAGCTCTTTACAATAATCAATTTATTATACATATTAAACGTTAATTAAAGCTATTTATACCGTAGCATTTATATTTATGTATAAAAATACAATCATGTTTAATCGACGAATAGAAAAATATCCAATTGTGGCTTATAAATAGCATATTTATGATAAACGATATTCGAGGCCGAAATGCTATATCAAAGCAAGTAAAGCTCAAAGCTCGCACTAACCATTCATGGACATTAAACAAGATTACTGGGGAGGATTTGCTTTCGAATAATCGGTCTCCATTTCATAGACCGTTAATGTAAATCGATGCTTACTTTGTACAACTCATGAATAATTTTTAATTTACAGGCTAATTAAATGCTTGATTAAATGCGGGAATCGAATATTGAATATCATCGCTATAATTTATTATACTGTAATCAACGTGCCGATTTTAATGCTGACAATGACTAATGATAAAATAAAACTATAGATTGCTTTCACAAGAATTTCAAATAATAAAAACTACTTTGTCTAAAGTATGGATATATTTCACTCTGAAAATACACTTTTAACTAGTTTTTGCATGACTAATACATAATTCAGTTATATGTCCTTTAAAAAAAGCTGTATTATAATTTATGACTATTTTGCTCACTTTGTAAAATTTTTGTATATATTAATAGATTATAATTATAGCAGAGATTAATAGCAGATTTATTAGATTAGTAAATATTTTTCAATATTATACGAGATTTGATAATATTGAAAAAATGTTGTATAAACAATATAAAAGTTTTTTATTCAACATTGTATTTTATTTAACTAAAATATTCCTGTATTTTATTTAACTAAAATATTCCTGTATTTCTCTAACACAATATCATTGAATAATAAGAAAAAACATTAATAATAAAATAGCGCATGAAACTTTCAGGTTCCATCAATTAAAGTCTGCTTTAAAATGTCTTTCTGAAAATACGACACTATCTCAAAAAACATAAACAATCCTATTGTTTTATCCTTTGTCTTTCGCGAAATTCTCATTTAAAGACAAGAATAAATAAGTAACCTCGTTAAAACCAAACTCTTACCAGATTTTGATATACAAAGCTTGATTTCCAACTGAGATCGCGTTTGTTGCATAAACCAAGGAAAGCTCCTTAAATCCTATTATCTCGCAATACGAATGGAGCAAGGATCATGGAGTAATAGAACTAGCTACATCTATTCTTGTATATCCGGCTTCTATTGTGTCATGGCCCCGAAGCAGCATAACGAGCAGATTTTCCAATGGCAAGAATAAAGGAGCAGAGTATAGCTATACTTCCTGGTAATGTTACCCGAGAAATCGCGCGCTTCTCGAAATCCGATCCCAAACAGCGTCTCTCTTTGTACACTTGCGCGAATAAAGAAAACGAAGGAATGGTCGCTTCTCACGCGCGGAACTAGGCGATTTTTCAGTTCCACAAGGTATGTATGTGTTATAAAAAAATAAAGAGAGAGAGAGAGAGAGAGAGAGAGAGAGAGAGAGAGAGAGAGAGAGAGAGAGATGAGAGAGAAGAATGAACGGGGGCTCGGCTTATCGCTGATCGGCAGCATCGATGTCTGACGAAACGGAAGAGCCGCGCCAGCGCGTTATTTTCAAAGAGAAATAAAAAAGGGTTTATCGGCTGACGAGAAAAAAGGCTGGAAAGGGCAGAGGATATCCAGCACGGTGGCGTGACATAGTGGGAGAGTATTGAATGAAAAAGAGGAAGATAATTTACGTACCGAGATAAAGGAAGAATGATTTAAAACCTAATAAATAGACAAAGTGTATTTCCAGAGATGCTTTTTATTCTTGCGACCATGTTATGGAGTTAACTATTAAAAATATAAAAACATAAATATGTTAAGTTATATATAACTTGCACCTATAGATATCCTTGTGGCCTCAGCTAACTCACGCACTTTTAATCTTCTATCCTTCAACACCATATCGTGGATTTTATTGATGATTTCGGGAGTAGTTGCTTCTACGTGCCTTCCTGAACGTGGTTCGTCACTTATCGTCATATAAATCAGAAGATTTGATGTAGCAAAACGAATTTTAATTAAAATTATGGCAGAAGCGGAAATTGAATTTGTTTACTAAATTAAAGCAAAAAGTATTGATCTGATAACTGACAATTGAATGATTATAACTTTACTGTATCTTTTGTTATACCGTGTTAGTCCGATATATATATATATATATATATATATATATATATATATATATATATATATATATATATATATATATATATATTTATGTTGAAACAAATAATTTGATGCTATTGAGAAAGAAAAACCTCCCTTAATGAAAATGCACGTAACGATAAGCATTTTTTAAATATAAGATCTACTTTAAAATCTCTTTTTTAATTGACAAAACATTCGATCGATCCAATATGCACTTTCAGCTAGAGTAGTTATGGAGATACATGGGTTATTGATATTTCCGAATAAACAACAGATCCATTTTGAGACACTATTATCAGAGAAGTAGTCAGTATACAAGGGGCTTTCAAATTCAAATAATGGCCATCCTAGGCTATGTAGGTACTATTATAGGAGGAGTTTCGAATAGGCAGTGGGTATATCAATATCTGCTCCGTCACTGGATGCACCCAGTGTAAACATAACAACTACACGTAGCTGGTCTCGGAGTCTAAGAAGAGCCTCCGAAGATTAACTTACACTAACATGGTTATCTTGTTTGGATACTCCAATCATAATAGAATTTAAAATGAATAACATAAGTTATACGTGTAAATGACACTTTAAGTAAATCTAACCCAATTGAAAAATTAATTGTTAATATGTATTAAAAAAACACATGCATTATAATATTATTTATTTTTACATAAATTTGAATATATTTTAGAAAAACAAAATATAACAGAAAAAAGTACTTTTTCAAATTAAAAGATCGTTAGGTTCCCTTGAATGCACATAGCAAGAACCTGTATATTTTTTCATCTACCCCAAAAAGATACTCTCTTTTCAGCGCCCTAATGATCAGATTGGGATTTTTAAGATTTTATTGTGTTCAATACTCATATATGGTTCATTTATCTAAAAATCAATTTTTGTCATAAATCAAAGATTGTCATGACAAAGATCAACACACAGTCAAAAATCATCCCGTCAGTGTTTAAGAAGTTAAATAATAGATAGCTGTTGTTTACAATTATTTAAACTATTAAAAATAGTGATTTCCTTTATTTTTACTGAAGAAACTTGCATTAGAAGTTTATTTACAATTATGTAGATACTAAATAAATCTGAAACATCATTATCGTAACATGTCATCGATTTGGTTATGGTAATGACCCTTTTAGCTGTAATTTTTCTGCATGATACATTTTAAAGTTTATTAATATACGAAGATTTTGAGACCTGAAAAAAAATTAACCTCGTCGTACTTGATTAGATTTGCATAAATAGGTCACTATTTTTAAAACTTAATAATCCTAAACTAAATAGTCTTAAAATGAAAAATGCTCAATAGAAGAAGTGATAAAAATTGATAAAAATCATGGTTTTTGCCCTTTTATAACTTTTGACCTTCTGTCTCACCAGGTCTGAAATTTTTTTATTAGTTTGGAGATTTTACATAAAACTTTAAACATAGTATATTATGATATTATATATTATGTTAAGTGATTAATTAACCGAAACTCGCCTGACCAAACGTGACTTATTCTACTGTATACATATAAACAGGCTTATAATTTTTACCGAAAATTCAATCTATTTAGAATATTCATAGAAATTCAATTTTAAAACAAACCTATATTAATTTACCCTTGTATATTATATACATACTGTAAATTTATATATTGTGTTGAAAAAGAATGTGATAATAAAAATAAAACACTTCAAGCTTTTGACTCATCATTTTCAATGTTATAAAACTACGATGCTGAATAAAAAATCTTGTTAATAAAAATAATAATGTTACAAAAGAGGCATGCTAAGGCAGTGAAGAAAGGAGAGGGGGAAGGGTGCAGGAAAAGAATAGATGCTAGAGAAAAAGCAAGCACTATCGGAAAACAATGTGGCATGGCCTGCGGCTTTTGCACGTAAAAATAGCGTGCACATGAGACCTAATTAAATTCACCCACAAAAGCCGCGCAGTGTTGCGCGTAGTTTTCAAACTTTGCTGCCATGCAGCCTATTCCTGCTACTACTGCTGCTGCTGGTGCTGCTGCCTATGTTCTATCGCGAAGGCGCGAGCTACTGCTGTGCTCTAGCCTATACGTGAACTTGTGCTAGCCGAGCTTATCGCGCGACTTGAGAAAGGCACATGTGAAGCGAAACTGCCCTTGTGAAGCGAAGCTCTAAACTTGCGCCTGGCGCAATTTCGCACGACGCAATACTGCAGCCGTCGAGCTAGATCGTAAAAGAGCTTTTGTACGAGGCTTATGTTTTTGCTTTCTCAGAGACATGACTTTGTAACGATGGAAATTTAAAAATCCGATTTTTGACGAATTTCGATGATTTTGAGGTTTCTGAAGTTTGATGTATAGATTTCGAATTAGAATATTTAATTTTTCATGTTAGGGGGAGCCATCTAGTATGGACCACCCCCCAGTATGGAAACCCATGGTTATTGGCTCTATGCATAGGACTAGACGCATAGTTCTATCAAATATGATCAAAGGTTCTTGTTTTTAACTCATCCTTCCGAAATATATTTTTCGAATGTTACGCACACATCCAGTATATAAGCTAATTAATTATTGACTAGCATATTTCAGCACTGCCCACGAAGACTAGCATATTTCGCAATTTCCCCACGAAGACCACCACGTTTCGCTATTTTCCTACGAA
This sequence comes from Gastracanthus pulcherrimus, assembly GCA_949152435.1. Classification (NCBI taxonomy): domain Eukaryota; kingdom Metazoa; phylum Arthropoda; class Insecta; order Hymenoptera; family Pteromalidae; genus Gastracanthus; species Gastracanthus pulcherrimus. The sequence goes on along the minus strand of OX424574.1, from coordinate 150,253,702 downwards.
GACTATCACTTTTCGTATAGAATATGTAAGTTAAACTTATACTGATAAACTCTCGGCGAATCTTGTCGATTCTTTTTTTATCGGGTTTGAGTTGGATACTAGACCCTTTTGGTACTCAAAAAATTATCGGTACCCAAGAAACTCAGACTACTCGAATAAATAAAAGTAGCCCGAGAAAGTCAGACGGTGGAAAATCGCCAAATGTGGCTTGGTGAGAATACTGCCAAATGTCCTAGTCTTCGTGGGGTAATTATGAAAAGTGCTAGTCTTCGTGGTGCAAATCCAAATGTGTTTTTCTTCGTGCGAAACGCAACAAACGTACTAGTCTTCGTAAGAGCCATCGATATGATTTAAAGTAAAAATAAACATATTATTTTATATTTTTTACATATATTTTAAGCACCATTTTCAATAATTCGAACTAAAAATACTATTCTAAAAACTTTAGATGTACATACTGAGAGACACTTTTTAAACATTCAGAATCTTAATTTTTTGTTTTTCAAACAATTTAATACTTAAGTCAGACAATTAAATTGATGAAAACTAATTTATTATATCAAGAATATCCGCTTGTTCGACAAATTACATGGTGAAAATTTGATTTTCTCTTAAGCAGTCAAAAGTTATGTATGTATGTATGTATGCATGTATATATATATATATATATATATATATATATATATATATATATATATATATATATATATATATATATATATATATATGTATATATTTATATATGGTACCTTATATATACTTGTGTATGTGACTAACTTTTGTGTTTTTATATTTGTTATAATACTTTATCATCTCTATGTATTCCGGAGTAAAAAGTATTTTATAAAAAAAATCTATAAAATTCTGTTACATAGTTACATAGTTTAATACATAGTTTAATTGAAAGATTATTAAAATAGTTTTAATCCAAAATTTGTTTGTTAGAAATATATGTTTGTTATCTATGGAATGTGTAATACTTTATCTCATTCTACAACTTGTGTAAATTCTTCTTGACTGTATACAAGAACTACGAAGTTATTTCAAACACGAAAACTTATTATTAATGTAATAGACTTGCTTAAATAATTGAATATTATACATACCAAAGTATGGAAAATATATATTTACTCCCAGACATCTATCCTTTGCCGTTTTCGAGATAATAGCAAATATTGATTTTTCCAAAAATGTTATGTATATGACGATTTATTTGAAATATAATATTTGAAGCAGCAGTTACGTAAACTTCCTGTGAGATATTAGTACATTGTGCAGCAAGAGAGGGAAATGGGTTATTTCTAGCGAGGGTGACGTGTTCAGCACAATAGACAAAGACGAGTTCTGAAAACATCACTCGAGCTTGAAAATGCTGCTTTCCCACCTTATTACATCCTGTATCTTCTTTAACTAAGGCATGATTGGGCTTTTTTTATGCATCTGGGTCGGTTGGGAAATTGTACATTTTGATTTGCGCAGCATACTAAAGACGATAGAAATGGCTATATCTCACCACTTTTATCATGGCACTCTCGAAATGCGTAATTTTTTATCCGATTTACAGGTATGAAAAAGGGTCCATTTCATGACTGCGTTGGAAAAAATACATTACTTCATATAAGTGAAGAAATAAGAAAAATTTATTATGTTGCTAATAAAATTGTTATTAATCGATATTCATCTCTATACAACTTTTTCAGTTACTTGTCTGGGTTTGAGCTTTCAACGGTTTTGCTGAATAAGTTAACGTGCTGCTGCTTACGTAAGCTAAGTTTGTTTCTACGAAAGCCATGTTTTGCTTATGGCAGCTTTTTGTTCGCTCCCTTAATATTCAGTTGTCTACAACTAAGCAGTATCTTACTCCGTTTCAGTATTTTGCGAGCTCAGTTTCCAATAAATACATAAGCTTAACAATACAATTATTAAAAGCATAAAACTTCAAACTATAAATATAGTTTTTAATAACAAATTTTAAGTATCCTGATAAATACTTTTTTAATGCATCTATAACGGTAAGTTATTAACGGTTATAACATTCGCCCCAGCCCACAAATGGAGTGCAAACTTTTAACGAATCCACCGTAAAGTCGAATCATTAAGCGCGAACAGCATTATTGTACACAGAAAAGTAAACGTTATACGTGTTCCCATTCTCCAAACAAAAAGCAAAGTAATAAATACCGGGAAAAATGCCGCCCGAAAGGAAAAGACGCGGAACTCGGCATCACAGAAAAACACGCAAGTTCAAGTTTCATTTGTTGCATAGCAAGCATTGTTTCGCGTCCGCGCCGCGAGGATCAGCGTAAATTTTTCAGAAGTCGAGCACTTCTCCGTGAAACAATCTCAGGGAAAATCTATTCATATTCCCGTGAGAGACAAATTGCTGCACTTTTTGCGCGAAATTGCAGTCAATTCTACACGTTCTCCGCCTCTCCGTCCTTCGCGTCCTCCGCGCGCACTGGGAAAAAAGAGAGGGCACGCCGCAGTCGTAGGTATCACGCCGTCCGGCAAAAGAGACAGAGCTACGCGGCACAGATAAAGGACGGAAGGAAGAAGGCAAGACAAAAAAGGATAGCGCTCGTAATGCCCGCGCGCAATCTGGCTGAGACTGGATCTGCCTGACCGTCGGAGAAGAAAGAGAGAGAGAGAGAGAGAGAGAGAGAGAAAGTGAAAGCAGACGGCGGATTGTTTGGGGCACGGTGAAAAGATTTTTTCTCCGGATCTTTTTCTCCTCTCTCTTTCCTGCTCCCAGCAGTTGTGAGCGAGCAGAAAAGGGGGAAAAGGGGGAATGAGCCGCGGGTCTAGCGATAATGGAATCTACTCTTCTTTGGCCTTTAGTCGGTTTCATTCGAGAAGGATGAGCCTAAGTGGCCAACGAGTCGGAGCGCGTTCCGGTATATGTATATATACATCGACTATGCGGTGGCGCGAGGCTTTTTGCAGTGCCGAGGAATTTTGGACGTGCACCGAGCATCGCGGCCGTTATTTTTGATCCTCCGGGGACTCAGTGGGATTTAAAGCTTGTTCGCGAGAACTTTTGCGGTTTTGCTGAATGGATGTACCTCGTGAGGTAATAGTTGCGGTAAAAAGAGATTTAACGCTTGATATGATGATGATGCTTCTATGCAAATATTTGAAAATTGCGGAGCGTTGAATTTTTGTTTTGTGTGTGTATGGGAGGAAGGGGAGGGCGGGGCATTCTTTCATAAAAAATAACTGAAGAATGGACAGTATAAAATTTACCACCATATATATGCAACTAGAACACGATTGTTTTTTTCTTTTATTGCTGATTATAAAGTAAAATTATATAATAGAACTTTATTTTCTGAACTAAAGTGATTCTACCAGATAGGGCCACATATAGCTAATAAATTCTACCTCGATATCTCGGTTAGTACGCGATAAATCTCTTCGATCGGGCCATCAGTGAAAGTGTAGTATCCATCTGAGTGGTTTGATTTCTCACTTGACCAATTTATGGCAGTGTACAGAACTACTTATAATTATCTTTCTGTGCCAAAAATATAATTTACGGGTTATTCATCAATTTTGAGTAACTGCATGTGATCACGAAACAGTAAAAATGTCGGTTAAAATTAACATTGTTCTGACCTTTTACTATTCGATTTTGAATATAATATTTTTATACTCTTGAATAGTTTATAAACACAGTTCAAAAGATTTTTTACTGAATGTTGTATTCTTTTCATTTAACCAATTTTTAAAAGTTATTTTTTTTTCAATCAATTATAGAAGAAACAGTCTTCTTAAGATAGTATATGTACTCTTGAAGTTGGTGTATCTAATAAATAAATAAACAGTAATACTCATCGTTATTTTCTTAAAGGGCAAGCAACTTTTGACACCTGTAAAAATTCGTAAATTGTACACGTTAATAATTTCTCTTTATTATTAAGACAAACTTTGAAACTTTTTTGTATCAAAATATATTATATTAACTTATAGACTTAATTTTATTAACTACAGCGTCCCTAGTCTTCGTCACGTGTATGAATCTTCTTTCTTCTTCGAAGAAAAATTCATTTACAGTAGGGTACCAGTTGCGCCGATGGACCATTTTACACGAACCATTTTTGACAGGTAGTCAAATTTAGAATAACGCTTAAAGCTTAGGCGTGCAATATTGGGTAGAGTTACTGTTAAATAAATATTTTAAAAGAATAGTACTTGTTCCGCTCGATGGAGAATTATTACATCAAGAGAAAAATACAACATATTTTATACTGTTTTTACTATAAATTATGTTTTTATAGAAGATTAAAACGATACTTATTTGTGAAAAAACATATATACTGTACTAACTGTGGTGATAACTTTCAGTTCTATCTATAAGTCACTATGTATAAGGGAACCCCAATAGTCTGAAGCCCCAAGACCTCTATTGTTCGACACCTTCTCTGGTATTTACTAACAGAGTGACTCGTGCACCTGACTAGTAATCTAAGGTTAGGTGCCTCTGCTTTCGATACCTATAGAGAGGAATGTACTAACGAGTGAGTGGTCTTGCGTATTACTCGGAAAAATTTCGGTGCGTGAATGTGTACTATGCGTATGCCGCTGTAGTTATTAATCATTCAACCCTTACACTCTTAGAGTGTATGACATGTATGCATCATAAATGGCCCTACAGTTTTAGATGGGATACGAAACATCAGAAGCGCGATAGAGGAACTTGAGCAATTTTTTTTTTCGAAAAGGTACTCAGCCGGGATTCGAACCCGGTACCTTTCGGTTATAAGGCCTAGTTCTTACTCACAAACCATCGTGGCTCTCACGATTTTTATCTATTCAATACATTTCCGAAGAACAAACTTTTATTGAAAATCGATCATATTCTAATTAATATTTGTTGTACAATTATCCATATAAAAATTTAGAAACAAAAATACTTATTCAATGTTATTTTATAAAAAATGTACACTTTATCTATCCGCAACATTACTATTTACGTTTGTATAAATATATTTTGAAAATATACATAAAAAATACATTTTTGAATACTGATACATATAATGTGTTCTACAATATTTAGTACGTTCCTAGTTAGTTTAATCAAATTTAAACTTAAATCTCAGTCTAAACAAAATTCTAATCCAAAATTCATCAGAGAAGGCCAGCCTAATGAAGACCGATCGCTTGCACTCGCGCGGGTACGTCAACAAACTTATCCGGCTAATCGAGTTTGCCTCTCACGGGCATCGATCTTTCCGTGAATAACAATCGCCGCGTAAGTAAAGCCGCAAGCGGGCTAACGCAAAAATATCTCCACACCCCCTCCAAGAAAAAAAGCCCCGAAGAAACGACGCGATAGGGACCACCACCGAGCGCATCTTCCCGCACGAGATTTTCATTCTTCGATTTCATTATCATAAATCATGCTCCATCAAAGTTCCGTTATCGCGTATAGCCATCGCGGCAGGGCGAAATAAAAAAGCTTCACCCCGCAAGCGCCCAATTTCACTAAGAGGGTCACGTCGCCGCGCGAGCGCGCGCCCGCGCGTTGCGAAAAGTCGGAAGATCGCGCAGAGTCAGTGTTATATATAGCTCGTCCGCGCGCATGTAGGGGAGAAAAAAATTAACGTTGCGCGCGCGCAGGCGCGATATGCTCTCGCTATCGGGCGTCTTTTTACGATTAGCGGCTATCGTCGTCATCTTCTGCTGAAGTCTCCCCCGCAAACGCACGTATATATGTATACGCGGGAGGGGGTCAAGTTGAATGTGTGCAGGGCCGTTGTATTCCACGGTATCGTATAGATATAATACGCGGGCGGTCGTATATGTATATCTAAGTCGATTCTGCATGTAAACGAAGCTCTAACGTTCTTTTTACGACGCGGGGTCAGTTTTTTGTGTGTGCCTGCCTCTATACCTACTTTTTTGTTTAAACGAGAGCGGCCACAGAGAACGCAGGAAACTCGGAAAATGGGAGTTTTAGGCCAAAGGGAAAATGCTTTTGGGGGCCAGCTTTAGTTAACGGTGCACCCGGGAAAATCGGTTTTCGTTAATAGGAATACGTTATGGAAATCGATTCCATCACGCAGTAATATACTTTGTTTGGTTTATTCCTTTACCACAAATTTCATTACAATGCACTTTTTAATTAAAATAAATGCCAATATTCAAAGTATTTTGTTATTCACTAGATAATATGACGTTGATTTTGATAACGAAACAAACGTAAAACAGCAGTAAAGATAGCTACGAGTCCGTTTTCATTAAAAAAGTACTAGAAAACTGAGGTTTTTAATTATGATAAGACACAGTAAAAAATAGTTTCTTTAACATTTCTACTTTTTGGAATATGACTTCTGCTTTTATGCACCTGCATTCTTTAGAAGGACATTAATATTTATACATAAATGTTATATGCTTTTATAATTAGAAGCAACTTTAATTTTAACTTCTTTAAATTAAAAATATACGGCTTTCTGACATCCCAAAGTGAATTTGTACTTCTAACTGTTTTAGTACATTCTAATTAAGTATTTTATTACGTATTTAGCTTTCATATGCTGAAATTAAAATCTTAATACGACGTTATTAAGTTTTGGACCATCAGAATTAAGAACGCCCTTAAAGTCATAAATTTTTAAAAACTATATAAATGCTAAAACAATAATACAAATAAAATTGCCTCTTCAGTATGCAATTCTCTGCTAGAATGTCAATTTCAGCGACAGAACGCAATCTGCGGCTCGAATTTACAGTTACACGTATTCTCAGTGGCAAACGTCGGACCACGTTGGCACTCGCGTGTACTTGAGCAACTACCCGCGGCGTTAATCCCGATTGTATGCCCTCTCTCTCTCTCTCTCTCTCTCTCTCTCTCTCTCTCTCTCTCTCTCTCTCTCTCTCCATCCCCGTAAATTCGCAAAACGACGCAAATATCCCACTCCCTGCTCGTTCCGGCTGGTGTATCGACGTCCCGCCAACTTCCGCCAATTAATATCGACCATGTACGAGCCGAAGTCGAATGTGCGCGCACGTGCATCAACATCTATAGTCCGTATCTACGTACTTCTATACCTATACACCTTTCCGAGCAAGGTCTTGCTCACGTGTATGCACACACTCGCGCACTCGCGATACACCCCCCTGTACATACAATCTACACGCATTCGCTTACACAGATGCGCCGCACAAGTACACGCGTTTAGAGCACAATGCGCCCTGCGCACATGCACTCGCGCGGACAAAAGCATGCGCAGACGCAAACAAGTATACACTGCCATCGAGCAACTCCCGCGTACGGGCACACATCACCTGTAATTCACGGCGCGCTCTTGCGGCGCAGCAGCAGCGCGCCGCCAGGATATATAAGCGCGACAGCGGATTTCACGATTGAGCGCGAATCCCCTTTACGGATCCGTACCCTAGGAGAGTTTCCTTTGTCGTTCGAGACACACACACACACACACACACACACACGCACACATGTGTATACACGCGTTTACACACGCACATGTACACGTCGAAGCTTTCGAGTAATTGCGAGATATAGGCCGTGGCGTAATCGTGGCCAAAGCTCCGCGACCCGTCAGCAACGGAACGAGCGAGACAGACGCCGATGCCGCTGTTGCCGCTGCTACCGAGCTATATTACTCGGCGTGAGATGCTCGATCCAATGCGCGTTTTCCTACGTAACAAGGAGAGTCGAGAATTATCGCGCGAAGCCAATCCACCTATTCGAACGAGTGCACCGGCGGCAGCGGGTGTCACGATGCGGATGATATGCGAAAGTTCACAGGTCAGAGCGTCGCGTCAAAGAGCGCGAGAGAGCTCGCGCGCGTTAATTTGCGCAGTTGAGTTGATCAACAAGAGCACGCGCGCGCGCATCCCCTTCTCCGTGGATTATTCTTTATGGAGCGTGAGGGCACACGTATACTGCACTTTGTGTCGAGTTCAAGTGGCGTGATTAAAGGGCGCAGGGTCTGCGAGCTGCAGTCGTTTTGATCGGTTCTTGCGCGTTGATGAAGAGCGGTCCGGATCGACGTTGGAGAGAGAGAGAGAGAGAGAGAAGAGATTCCTTTGTGTTTTATGGGTATTGCTTGATTTCTATCGTAATTGATGTTCGGATGGAGAATTTTAATCAATTTGATTAATCCTGAAATAGATTGAGTAGTATTTTTAAAGGGAATATTGGCATTTGAAATAACAGAAGAGTTTAGATAGCTTTGGAAAATCGTTATGTCGGAAAGCTTCAAGTAAATTCATTTGGCAATTGACACTTTTTAAGAAATATAAAACATTTAGAAAATTTAGAATATCAAATAACTTCCGAAATTCATTATGGTCAGACATAACTCATCAATGAACTCATCCAGTAGATATCACAAATATTCTTTAAGAAATCGTCTTTTTGCGAACTGATTTCTTCGCAGGGACTAATAAATATAAAAATTGAAAAGTTTTACTTAATTAATATATGCTTTGATATCAAGGGACGAGATAGTGCCACGATGGCAAGTATGAGTACTCAGTACGATGCATTGATGTCGTGGTCCATATGTATGACTTTATGACCGTCCCAAAATTTAAAGTATATTAATTTTTCAATAATATAGTTATAAACTTATTCTTTATTACTTGTATAACACTCTTTATAAAATAACTTGTTCATGTTTAGGGAGTTTAAATATACTGTAATAGACGGGGATAGAATATAATAACCTAATATAAATTTACCTATGCGTTTAGTCCCAGGTCTGTCTATTGAACTCGTCAATAAAGCTATGTAGACAGACTCTGACTTTAGACTTTGACGCCAAGAATCAATAATTTTAAAACTTACATTGATCCGTATATCAATCTGTCTGGTGAAGATTTCGCCGAAATCTCCAAATTTAATCCCTTTTCAGTTCGTGATCAAATAGCTTTGGCCGATATCGCATCTGAGAACTCACAAAATATCGTACTTACATTAGTTACGACCGTTGCTATGATTATCGATTTTCAGCTTGCTATCGTAAAGATTCGAATTATTGTTGATTATTGCGAGTGATATAACTTTATTTTTTACTTTTACAAAATATAAATTTAACATAGGTATATTATCACTTTATTAATCTCATACATACCATGCGACCTCTGGTGGTGTATCTGCGTAACCACTATATAATATCTGCGTAACCGACATGTTTTTATTTTCGCATGGGAAACTATATGTATATATTAAATTTAGTCACTCCAGCCCTTCCTGGTGGAGTGGGTATTTTCTCCCCCAATAACAAGAGAACGTCGATTGCTGATCCAACAATTTTTTCGTTACAGGGGTTGAATTAATTAAGTATATTGTCTCTATCGTACAAAAAAAAAGGAACTATGAATTTTTGAAAACCGAAAAATCTATGAAAGGAAAAACTCATCGATCAGTCAGAAAAATTAATTAGTCTTCTAATCACATACAAGATAACAACAAAAAGCGCCTTGTTATATCACATCCGCTTCTATAAAGATATTTTCCAAATTCATGTATTTGGTTTCCAAACATCGCAAACATATTTATAACATATTTTCTAGAAAATTTTTCCTTAGAATCACAAAGCTTAGATATAAGCGAAGATATAAGCAATTTTATGTTGTTTTAAACTTTGAAAATTTTCAGTTCGTCGACTTATATCATATCAATTCCACATATAACTTACAAAACGTGTAACTATTGCGAAGAAAAAAGCTAAAATAAAACTATTTTCGTTCATCAACTTGACCAGAGTCAGTAATTGCAGACTTTCAGTTCGTTGTCGCACACATGCCAATTAAAAGTCGTCCAGATACAACAATAAAAAAAGGTCATTACTACAGATCGAGATAACCTAGAGACGGCTTCGATTCGCAAACAGACAGATTCGTCACTCGTATTTTTTGCTCGTTTATGACGAATGAAGGTTCAATAAATAACGAGAAGCGGATATATATCGACGCGAGATGACCTCGTGCACGACAGAGGAAAATGTGCAAGATAAGCGCAGCCAAGTTCAGTCTCTCGAATCGACGATGGGTGCTGGTGTGTATTAAAAAACGCGACGAGCTGAGCGAAACACATTAGAACGGCGAAACTTGTGCGAATCTTCTTCTTGGACGCTTTGTCAACAAACGGCATCAGCACGGCTCTGTAGGAAGACTTTCGCGGAGTTACTCGTTATCGAAATTCTTGCAAAGTTTTGGTTCGAAAAGTTTGTGAAAATAGAAGGAAGGCGTGAGTGCAAAAGCGATCCATAAAGCATAAAGAAATTCAGCAGGATCGAGAGAAATTTTTTAATCATTATACTCTATATTGATGTAATTCCTACTCCCAGTCGATTGCTACATTGGATTACAATTTTGTGTATGTCTATAGAAAAATATTACAGAGTTGTTTAAGAAACACTTCAGCCATTAAAATAGAAAAGACACAACTATTTGGTAAAATAAATGCATGAAAATGAAGAATATAAGATGGCCATATAAGAAAAGTAAGGAGTTGAGTAACAAAATGGAAAGAAATGTAATCATCTCCGTGGGTCGAGAGGACTTGCAAAGAAAAAGAGTAAATGTAGAAACTGAATGAGAGGAAATGAGAATGAGTGAGTTGCTCGCTCGGGGTCAAGTTGGCAAAAATTCGACAAACACTTAAGCTTGGAAAGGTTATAAAGTCTGACTTCTTTGTAGCGCAAGAGTCTATATATACTTGAAAGCTGCCGCATTGCGTGGAAACTTTTTTAATTGAGATGCGAATAATATAGCGCTACGCGCATGATGCAGTGTGTACAGTAGTCTTAAAGTTGCAGATAAATTCTTTAAATTTTTTAAGTTTGTATAGCTTTCTCACAACATTTTAAAAATATGTATACGTATTCATATTCTTTGAATAAAGCATACACGGGGTACAGGAGAAAAATTGAGTTTCCCCCGGACTTCGTGGTCTGCCAAGAAGTACGAAGAGGTGGATGCAAAAGAGGGCTTATTTCGATGACAGAGTATCCATGTGTGCAGGGTAGCAAAAAGGAGCAAACGCGGAAAAAGTTCGAAGGATCACGAACAGAAAGGCAGAGAAAATTCTGAACAGTAACTATTGTTAAAAGTCTGACAAATAAGAGCCGAGTTCATGTAGATTTCTTTTCCCGATTTCGCTAGTGATGTGTATATTCTTATGACGGATCCATAACTTTTCGAACTGATTTTACTTGTTTGTAAAAATGCAAAATAGTACATTTAAAAAAATCTTTATTATATTATGTTTCTTTTCACACATTACGAAGCTTAAATGTTATTGAGAGAACAACAAATAATATTATAGAATAATGCAAAGTTTGATATAATACCTTCTTTTTAAAATTATTTACTTTATGCTGTATTATTGTAATTTAATTCATGACTGATGATATTGAAGCCGTGGCAACCTTATGTAACGCGAATCTGCATTTAAATACGATATTAATTTATAGTACGCTGAAAATTAATTGTGATAATAATATGCAATATTTCAAAATAATTATTGTATCATTCAATTAGTGCAAATTTGGTAATTAAAATTATAAAAATTTAAAAATTTTCCGTTTTGATAAACATTATACAATAAACGAAATTTCATAATTTCACTTCAATCACTTTTATAGATTTATAAACAAAAGATAATGTTTTATTATAAAAATATAATTTGTAAACCACATTAAATTAATAAATCTGTTAGATTATACCGCAACAACTTCTGCTAAATGATAATCAAAACTATCTTAAAATTATGAGTCATGAACGAATATCCAACTAAACAAAACAGAATTTCATTAATAAAACAAAAGCAATACGAGGTCGCGCGCACATTTGAAACATACACACGTAATAGGGCCTGCAGTATTAATTTAATTTCAATTAAACCACTTCGACACGATGAGTGCTCGACGAAATGTAATCGCGATGCGAGAGTAATCGTCCCTGCGGATAAGTCCAAACGCGCTAACGCATATACATATATATATACATATATATAGATATTCGCTCATATAGGTATTTCCGTAGACATACTAAAATCCATCACCAGAGCGTACAGCGAGAGACAAACACCGCGCGCGAGCCGGAGATCGAGGTAAAAGGAAAAATACACAGGGCCAACGAGAGACGTATAGAAACGCGCGCAGGAGAGGAAACGTGAGAAAAATCGAATCAGGCTTCGGATTTCCCAGCGCGTGTAACAGTGCCGCGACGCCGGTCCTCGCCATGTCGCTTTCGCGGCGATCGTAATAATACAGAGACTCCGGTCTCGTAAACAAGAGCCACGCCTGGCACGACCGGCAGCGGTGAATTCGCTCCATGGCAGTATTAGAGGGAAATTCCGACTGGCAACTGCCGAGGGTATTTTCACGCGAAAATCACCTTCTGCGCGTGTGTATATCAGTCCGCGCGCTCTTATTGCGAAGTAGGTATACAGCTTCGCGAGATGCAAATGCAGTCGAGCGATGTATATATGGGAGTGCGCGGAAGCTATCCGAATCGAAATGTTTGATAGGTTTTTCTTTTTGATGGAATAGTTCATGAAAACTGCTTTGAATGGAATGAAGTTGTAAGATTTATTTTTTCATATATTTCATTGATTTTATTCAAAATGTTGCGAAATGGAAAGGAATACGAGATTCCATTTTCTATTTGTATTCACGAAGTTATAGGAGATAATCCAAGCAGATTTGTAATCCATTGTGTATTTTCCAGGGTATAAGCTAAACTTACAAAAGTTTATAGCGCGTGCTGAAGTTCTTGGATGACGTCATACTGTTAGTGCTCCTTAAGAATGCCGCGAGGTAATGAAGTGACGTTATAAAAATTTTAGGGTGTAGTATATTTTTCAATTTAAAAGATTCTGCAAGGCATCCCAACGTTTACAAAGTATGTATAGCGGTAGTAAATATACCAAAGCAATTAACAAATTTTACTGAAAACTGTTACATTTAATAATTCGCTTTTGTTAATGCAAGCATTAAAACTTCATGTATTTCTTGTAATTGAACCCCTATTGATTATAATAAACAATCTTTTTAAAATAAGAATATCATTTTTTAATTTAAGAAACGATGTTCTAATTTTTATATTTATGTTACTTTTTGTTTTTTGTAACATATATTTAAGAGTAATGGTTTTTACATCTATAACAAATAATTTAATTTAATAATTAAAAATAACTTCCTTTATATTATTCTTTTAATAACTCAATTATTTATAAATGAATATTATGGAATCCCGGATATTTTTATGGCGTAATCTGGAAGTTTTTTTTGTAGAATTTTAATTTGGATCAAGTCGCTTATATAATCTCTATAATTGCATAAAGATTTAATTTTCTGGAATTTGCGCAATTTTCCTTTCGAACGTCAAATCACTGCAGTCTTAATAAAATACCTTCTGCTCTTTCATCTTCTGTACGAAGGCAAAAGCACAGAAAACCTGCCCAACTTAAACCTTTCATCCCCTCTATCCGCTCATTCATTCCATTATTATTCATTCTCTACAGTTCTTCTGTGTGCAATATTTATCAAGCACAAATTAAAGAAAAACAGCCGCGCTAGATTCAATCGAATTTATTCAAAGGCATTACCACTCTGCTTTTTTTGACGCTATCTTATTTAGTATTCTTAAATTAACAGAGAAGATTTGAAATAATATATCATATAAATTAAAGTAGGTTTTAAGATTTTGTCATATGATGCCAACAGTTTGTATTACATGTATATAATGTACCATATAATGTACCGTCAGTCGAGGTAATACGGGATCACCGTAATGGGTAATGCAGGACCATTTACGATATCGGGTAAACTCTATTTAGATTTATTTTGCAAGGTGCGTTATTGTTCTGTACTTGATATGAACTAAAAATAACATTCAAATCAAAATTATTTTAAACACCTGAAGGTAACATTTGACTCAATTCCAGTCAAATGTCAATACCCAGCTTTTAAGGAGGTTGAAGCGCTTATTATTTACCATCAGAAAAAATGTATATAAAAGCTTGTAAAGATTATCTAGTATAAATAATATAGTATGTTAAAGAAGGGCGCTTAAAGAAATGGAAAAAATTATTCAAAGAAAATCGATACGTCGGAAGCGTAAATATTATTAATTAAAAAAATTTCACTTAAATTAAAGAATATTCTTGATTTGTCGATCATTTTTAATATTTCGGGTCATACGTTCTTCCTTAAGCATTTATTTACAAGTTCACCGTTTAGAAATTATAAAACAATTTAACTTTAGCAACGACTAATTGTTTATATACAAAAACGCTTTTTATATTAAAACTTATAAACAATTAGTCGTTGCTCATTATGAATCAGTACTCTCCTCTCTAGTACAAATTAAAAATTATATCGCTTATTACAGAATATTAGCGATTATACTCGACGCTTAAATAGGTTAAAATGTTGTTTATTTACTTTTTCGTCGTATTCGATGCTATCATCTTCGATTTTCAGTAGTTTAATTTTCAAAAGTTCAGTCGTTTATTTTTCAGTAGTTTATTGTTTCAAAAGTAATTTCATCTCTATATTTTTAAACGACAAATTCGATTCAACATTTTCTCTTCGTATTAAAATAATTTACTATTCTATATAATTGAGACTATATTTTTTTAAGGATGCAGTTAAAATGAATCAGCAATTTCAAAAGGTTTTTTATTTTTCGGAAACTGGCATACTTTAATTTTTAAAGGTTGTTACTCGGCTTCCTGAAAAGGCATGATTTTCTATTTGATTTAAATTATTCCAACTGAAAAGCCAACGATCTAAATATAAAATTCCTTCTGTATGTATAAAATAATACCTTTTAATGAAATATTCTCAAAAGTTTCAAAAAGGCGGACATTTGAACTATTTTATAACGATGGCGAGCGCTAAACTACGATCAGTAGATGGCGCAAGTTGGATAAGACTCTAACCAATGAGAGCGTAGGAATTGCCGCTTCTAATTGGCTGAAGTCTTATTTCACCATGCTGCCTACTGACACAAATTCGCTAGGTCGCCATGATCATAAACATGCTTTCACCTATGTAGAAAACAAAATCATTCTCTATCATTACGAAACTTTTACAACACATTTCTCGAAGGAAAATAAACAATTTAACTCCACATAGAAATATGTGCCATCACGCTCCGTTGGCCAGTAATAAAATTTTTAATTTCTCAAATTTAGGGTAATGATTTCTAAGTAAAATTAAAAATTAAAAATGTCACTACTGTTCAATGGAGCATGGCACACTATTCAATAAGGGCTTACATTTTTCTTGGTTCAAAGAACATGTTGTAAAATTTTGATAAAGATCGAGAAACTTAGCTTTTTTTCTAAATCGAACTTTACGTCACTAAAATAGACCTTGCGCTACTATTAGGTCCATTGGACGCCGTTTCTAGTAAATTCTGAAAAATATTTTGATCTTAACTTTTATAAATATTGGAAGATCAGATGAGTAAGGTCAAACAAATATTTCAGACTAACAAATGAATCAGACTAGTAGCTTTATTAGAGGTCTATTTTTGCATGGTAAAGGTTCCAGAGAATCGCTCATATATGACGAAATCCCCCCCCAAAAATGCACTTTTAGGGTCCAGAAATCGCAAAAAGAAATTTGAATGTTCGGAATTCCAAAGCTTTTCTATCTTATTTTAGGGGCCAAATTATGAAGAAAAACGCGTTTGAACAATTAAAATTAGCCATGTGATTATGTTCTTCTGGCTATTAAGGGGTTATATCCGCATTATGCTCTAAAAAACAAGGCTTTGTTAATTATTTTTTTTAAAGGACATTGGAGATTAAAGGTATAAAAATAATATAACATTGGCTTAAGCAACTCTTGAAGAAGAGAAAAAAAATTTTTATTGATATTTTTTTTACAATATGGCGGCTGTGCAGTGAGTACCGTGAACCGCTTTTTCAAAAAGGTCTTCCGCGGCGAGCAGTACAAGTCTCGTCCAACTCCACCTATAACAAAAAAAAATTTTTGTCGCGAAATGGCGATTGTTTTAACAAAAAATCGTGTTTTCGACGAAGAAAATCGACTTAAATTGTTTATAACTTTTTTTCTTGTTAATTAATCGCTAAAATCATGTGTACTTCACTAGATAATCAAACAATGAAGCTAATGTTAAAATTTTAAGTCAATCGGATGTAAACTTTTGGAGTTCTACTGCTTGCCGATTTTGAAAACATGGTTTCGAGAAAAACGCGTTTGAAGTTTCAAAATGCTATAAATCTTAAGAATCGCAAAAATATAGTCTATAATAATTTTTTTACCTTCAATCTGCTATCCCTGCACCATATAATTGTCCTTCCAGGGCCTTCATTTCCTCTTCTTCTTTTTTTTTGCCTGATGTAATGCTGCGCCTGGCCTCTTTCGCGATATCGGACATACGATGCTCAGCGGTTTTGACGCGATTGGCGTTAGTTTCCACGCAAAACTTGTACATGTTTGGTCCAACAGTCAACCCAAGAGCATCGTAAACGACAAACAGACCCGAGAAGCCGTCATTGAAGATAATAACGGCTACGTCAGTCGCAATGTCAACTATAGTCTTACCGCTTGACACCGTCTTTGGAGCAATTGACCACACTACAGCATTAAACGACTCGTTATTATTCTGAGTATACGCACCCAAGCAGAATGACAGAAGGTTGTCGGAGCTGAGTTCATTATAAATGGGTTTTATTGCGTTAAAAACATCCTCATGCATTGGACTCTTGTGCTCGTACGTTGCAAGTGTACCAAGCGGTGTACTGCGCTGCCAAGAACACCAAGAGTCTACTCCGACGGGACACTTCTCGTGCTGTGTATTCTCCTTCGTCGACATTTTATGAAGTAACGTTGCCCAAATTTCATTCCGCATTTTTTCGACTGAATCGTAATTTCTCCTAATAACAAGTCCGTAATAAATAGAAAGTTCATCAATTAACTTTCCGGTCAACTTTCCTCGGCCGCCAAGACCTTTTGTTGTTTTTTTCAAATTGCGCAGACGCGTTCCCATGCGCTTCTGAACGTGTCCGACACATTCTTTTTTTTTCGACGATGAAATCTTTATAAGGTTTAGAGTCGACTATACCTTTATATGTTTTTGAATCGCCGTCGCCGATATATTTCAAATATTTGATATTATGAAGTTTTTCTGAGCATTTGAACATTTCTATAACTGCGTCGATCTCTATTTTCCCGGCACTACCTTCATGGTTGGCATCGCAGTTCTGTTTGTGTGAAGGGTATACCTCTTCGTATTCAGCAGTACCTTTTTTTTGCCAATATTCACACACTTTGCAGTACTTAGATTTTACACACACATCCAATACCTTGCCAGTGTACCAACCAATCAAAGTTACCATCCGAACAAAGACGTAAACCCTCTCTTTCGCCAAGATCCATCGCCTGACACCGTGAGACCTTCTTTTTCACCTCGTTCGATAGAAATTTCTTTTTCTTTAATCGCTGATTTTTTCATAGATATAATTTGAACAGATGAAGTAGCAGTGGCGATATTAGATATGATCTTACTGTACGTTGTTTGAAAAACAGGCTTTGCAATATCCATCATAGAGCAGAACTTTTTTATACCGTTGATGCTTATGCCTATGTTGCGCATAGCTAAAATAATACGGCAGTTGATCTCATAAGCTCGACCATTTATTACAGGACAGCTGTTAATATCAGCATTACCACAGTTCGAACAAGACACAATAATTTTGAAGCCTAGTCCACGCTTGTTCGACTCTAAAAACCGCACGTCACCATTACATTTTTTGCATACTACTAATTCAGAAAAAGAAGTAAATACAGCGAAAAAATTGATGAAACAGTAGCCGAAATTATTATCAACATCGCGGTCACGGTCTAAATCAGTAGTTTTCAATTTCTTAGCCGAGGTACTAACGTGCTCCGAATCGCCTTCGAACGAATGGCGGTTAGGCGGGCGTCGATTACTAATTTTACTCCGTTTTGTACTTGTACTTCTTGTTTTACTGCCTTTGCGGCCACTGTACACCTTTTCACTCATAATTAAGTACTTGTAAATATAATTCACAGTTAAAAAGTAAAGCAAAACTCAAAATAACAACGTAAACAACGAAAACGGCTGATCGACTAAACACAGGGCAAGTGTGAGTAAACACGTGCTGTAAAGACGCTGTAATCGTCGTAATGTCATGTAGCGACCTCTATAATTCAAATTTAAAACACGATATCGATCGTAGGTAACTTCTACTAATTTCCAAAGCCGGGAAATTAAAAAAAGCGAGCATCGCTAAAATAAGCGAAAATTGTGATTTTGGAGCATCAAAGCTGTTTGGAAAAAATTGATTTAAAAAAATATTGAGTTTAAATCAGTACTTGAGCGTTGTAGATTTTGATTCTACGATTGTTTTGGCAAGATTTAAGCCAATAAAAAAATGGAAAAAAAACAAAAAATTTGGGGGATATAACCCCTTATATTAGGTTTCTTTTTACGGTTGTTTTATATATAGCAAAAAGAGGGTTTTACTGTGCACACAGAGTTGGAATTTTTTTTCCCCATAAAGTAGATGAAAGTAGAAGAATCAATAAATTGTTCCTATACCGAGAAGTAATGAATCTTGGCTTTATTAAATATAAGAATTTTCTTTTTCTTTTTCTTTTTCCTTTTCCTTTTCTTTTTCTTTTCCTTTTTCTTTTTCTTTCTCTAATTCAGTTTTAGCAGACCGTCACTTTGCAAACCATTTCAGCCGTTCCGCGCTTCAACAAGCTTCAAACCAAAAAGTTCAATCACCCCTCTACTCCACTGTGTTTACCCAATTCCGCGCCCATTATCGCGACAGCCTCGCAGCGAACCGCATTGTCATCCACAGAGCTCTCTGCGCGGGCGCTTACGCAGTCCCGCACACCTGTAAATCAAAGCAGCGCTCGACAGCGCTGCCATCGCTGAGCCCTTACGCTCCTTCCTTCCTTCCTTCCTCTCCGGCGCCCTCGCTCAGTCCCCGCGCGCGTCCTCCTACCCCCAGCGGGACGTCAACTATCGTCGTTAACTAAACTAATTACTCACCTGGAAGTGGGTCTGCCGGAGCTTCCGTTCGGCGCCTCTCGAGTTTCCCCAGGCGCGGCAGCGGCAACCTGTCGGCAGCGGCGGCGCGGCGGGCGCTGCAACAACAGTCTCGCTCATGCAGGAGGCTGCGCAGCGTGCAGCCGCGCCTGCGGCCTCCTCTCTGCCCGTGTAGTGTCAAATTTATTTGCAGCGCCAGCGACGACGTCTATATATTTCGCTCGGGCCCTCGCACGCTTCGCGTGGAAAAAGGCAGCGCAGGCAGAGATGCGAGAACAGCGGCTGTTGCTGTTGCTGCTGCTGCTGCTGCTGCTGCTACTAGTGTAGTAGTGGTGGTGGTGGTAGAGGCACGGCACGGCATTCGCGCGAGAGATTTTCCCCCTGTGGATGGCGGTGACACACTGCGCGCAGAGAAGGTCTGGGTAAATTGGATTTTCGGCCGTTCTTTCCGAGCAATTTTGGAGATTTTGGAGGTAGAGATTTTTGGGGTGGTTTTTTACGAGTGGGTGTTTAGATTCTTTTTGGAAAGATTTATTAATGTTATTAATGTAATCGTTGTGGTCTGACAAATCGTTAAGTGATAAAAAGTAAATATTATTTATTGGTTTATAGAATAAATTATTTTACTATTTAGGCTGTATTTTACTTATTATCGAGGATAAATACTTCATAATGATCTGTATTTATTTAAAATAAGGCAATAAAAAAAATTTGAAGTAATAAACAATATTCATTTTACACGGATTTTATTTATAATAAATGCTGCCTTTGATATGGCAATTTTTTAATTTTCTTGATTTTGCAAGCACAAGTTGCAAAATTTTATTTCGTTTTAAGCGGCAGACATTTTTCCGTAAAAAATATACTGCAAGTCGTGATAATTTTAAGCTTGAAAGCTGGGATTAAAATTACAGAGAAGGCAGTAAAATAATTTTTACTATTATTTCTTAAGACTTTCAGTATCGTTAAACGGGGTGACTTTAATCTAGGGCTGGCAGCTTCTTTACTGTACTCGAGTTTCGAATAATTCGAAACTCGACTTTGATCAACGTCAAAAGTGAATTTTAAGTGATAAATGTCATTGTTTTCTTAATCCTTTTCTGTGCGTAAAGTGGTACTGTCTTTAACACTGTGCGTGAAGTAATGCGTAAAGTATAGTGCGTGAAGTAAAAACCGTGCGAAAAGGAACAGCCGTGCGTGAAGTAGTGCGTGAAGTAAAAACTGTGAATGAAGTAAAAACTGTGCGTAAAGGATAAGCCATGCGTGAAGTAGTGCGTGAAGTAAAAACTGTGCGTGAAGTAGTACATGAAGTAAGGCGTGAAGTAAAAGTCGTGCGTGAAGCAGTATGTGAAGCAATGCGTGAAGCAGTGCGTGAAGTAAAAGTCTTTTAACATTCTTTTTTGCAATAGTGTGCATAAAAGTCGTTTTTGAAAAATTTTATAAATTTGTAAACATAAAAAAATTTTGAATAAACTGAAAAATTTGGATAATTTTAAGAAAATTAGTAAATTACTGTTTAATTTTAAATTTATAAATAATATAAAAAAAATTTTTAAATGATTTCGGGTTAGTAGATGAGGCGAGCGTGATAAGATTTCAACCAATCAGAGCGTAGGGATCGCCGCTTCTCATTGGCTGGAGTTTTATTTCATCGCACTGCCATCTGGCAAAAGTTTGCTAGATCACCATTCTCATAGGTGATATATTGATAATCTAATTTCAAATATAGCACTTGCAAATGGTATTTTAACAAATTTAAAGACATTTGAGCATTTTATAATTTTTATTTGTACAGGCATAATTTTTATTTCAGCATTTTACAATTTCTACTTGTGTATGCATAATTCTTCTATAGTATGCAAAATTTTAATAACTTTTTAAAATTGTGACAATAGTCACCGCACCGAACAAAGAAGGACCGCGTTTTACGACATCTATTCAACAAGAAATAATCTCAAGTTGTTTATACACTGATAAAATTCTAATCTATAATTGTCAGCTTAAAAATTGACGAACGAATGTTTCTAAACTATACTAGTTTATTAAAATCTTGAATAGCTTTAGTAAAACGTCACAGCTAGAATGTATCACAAAATTAAAGCGAATGCTCAATTAAAAAAGCACGCTACCCAATTTACCTCGGCTTCTCTCCCTTAGTCTACCTCGCACTAGATGTCAAAAAGGTGACACGCGCGCGCGCACCACTCGGAATATTTCACTTTCCACGCGTTACATCCCACGCGTAACAGCCGCGCACGCAAACGCGCGCCCCGGCACTACCCTATAGCTTCATCCAAGCCAGCACTATTTCCTCTAATAACCGCTGGGCATTCGCTTAACGCGTATCATAGAGCATGCAGCGCGCTCGGGCGAATTATTCCGGTCGAACGACGATATCTATCAGGAAGTTACAGGAGTCGACTATATAGACGAGCTGCATACGCGGCCCCGTAGTCCCGAGTGACGAACGGATGTACGTCGATTTCGGTTATCGATGCGCCGCTGTCGATCATCGCCGGATAGCCTCCTCCTCCTCTCGGGGCCTCGCCTTTATACTTTATTCAAGTGACGGCGGCGGCGGTGGCTTCGCAAGTGCCGTACACTTTATGCGCGCGCCGTGTTATTTCTGACGCCTCGTCTTTTTCCCATGATGCGCGCGCTGTATATCGAGCAATTTATTTTTAGAGGATAAATCGCCGCCGTTACTCGTTGCCCTGCGAATTGAAACTTTGGTGTCCGGAGGTATTTTGGAGCCACAAGGATGCTGCGCCTAAGAGATGGAGAGCGGATTTCTGACCTCGAGAGCTGCGAGTTATGCGGAGCGCGTGTCATTTGTTTTTAGTCTTTTTACGTCCTGTAAATCAAAAACTTAAATTGGGGAAACGTACTTTTAACAGTGTCATCTCTGGAGAAATTTGGGGCTAAAGCTTTTGAAGCTGTTAACGCGGGGTCGTCTTACTTAATGGATACATAAATGTTCCATTATCATATAGTAAGTTTTTTCTTCAGATCACAAATACTATATTTCTTAGGGATTCTTAGTTTTTTTTTAAATTCAAATAGAATTCTGTATTAAAAGAAAATATTATTTATAACAACATAAATCAATGAAAGTTTAAATGAAAAAGTTAATTTAAAACCGGAATACATAAGTTCTTTTGTAATTGAATTTATGAATCAAAATTGCAGTTTAAATTTTAAGTATTCAAGAATTTCATTATAATAGGACTCGAATTGTTCTCCTTAATGTCATTAAAATTCTAACCATTATGCTTATGGCGGTATCCCCTAAAGCTACATCGCCTAGAATCAATAATTTAATAGCGAAGGTAACCTATAGAGGACAAAGTTTCTATTATAAAGTGAAAGTATCTGATCATTTTTTAATATCCAATTTAATGAATAATGTTTCTCAAAACATGTTTTGAAAACGAATTTTTACTTTCAAACATAGCACGCTTTATTAAAAATTAAAACTACAAGATTTAATTAAAATTTTCCTGCAGCAATGTTGATGGATGCATATATACCTATATATCCGATAAATGAAGAGAATGAGAGGTAAATATAGTAAACATTTGCTTGCGGTGATGAACAATGCGCGCATTATGCCAGCAAAGCATTGAGGGAACGCAGAGGGACTTTTTGCCCTTCCTCAACTGCGTGCATATACGATGAGAAATTTGAATTGCAAATTAATTCGGTAAATTCTTTTTCGCACAGATGAGTGGGACAAAGAGAATCATGAATTTAGAGATGCTTTATAAAAGGAAAATAACTAGGAATTCGAAATCTTTTTCATGAATACCTAAATTTGTTCAAGTCCTAGTAATTAAGAGTCCTTTGTTGCAATATATCGACGAGGTGTGAAAAAACAGAATCGCTAAAAAAGTAATTGAATATTTTAGATAGATAACTTATATGAAATTTCGTATTCTACAATGATTCTAGATCTCTTCAGTATAAAAGCAGCCGCGAATAATTGTTTCTATTATTAAATAAAATTTGCGTTCAAAGCATAAATGTTTAAAGCACGAAATTACTCTGATTAATAATCTATACATATTGATTATTGAGATGATGCTAAATGCACTTGTCACCGACAATTACGAGGATCTACTTTTTTAATTTTATTTTCAATTTGAAATAAATATCTCTCTGAAATGTTGTTGTCCCAATAAATAATAACTACTCTCCTGAGGAATTAGCATCACCTTAATACTCATTATAATGCAGTTTTTTTTTATCCAAATAATTTAAGATTTTTTTTGGTTTATGTAGTATAATATAGATTTCTAAAAGATTTATTATTTATAACAGTATTTAAAATACTATTATTTTGGATATAAATTGTATGAAGGTAAAAAACACTCAGAAATTTGGTAGCGAATTCAACTTTAGATTAATTAAATCAATTTGGTATCATGATCACTATAAAATTTTAAGAAATAATTTTTTAATTGATCTTGATCAATTTAAGATGAATTTCAATTGTTGCTTTAATACGAAATTTAGATCACAATTTCGGCGACGTTACATTATTATTGGATAAAGTTGTTTTGACTACTATGTCGCAACTTACTATTCAGTGTTTCTACGAAAATGTAATAGCTTTACGCACATTTAGCTTGACCGCATGTCTAAACAACGGTTTTAAATTTTCCTGTATACCTTTGAAACAAATATGAATTTTGCCATGAAAGCTCTGACACAATCACAAGGTTCGGTGCAACATACCAAACAGCGAACAACGTAACTATAGAAGCAGCCTAGTGTTCAGTTTGCTATGTAGTTTGTTTTACAGTTTGATGTATTTGGGCCAGAACGGACACGAAGAGAGGAAGAAAAAAAGTAAATAAAATATATCTATTGTTCTCGTGTTCAAACCAAATGAATCTATAAACAACTCTAATTGCAATTGTAATAGTCTGACTATAAACAGGGCCATGAATAAACGTTTAATATGTATTGGACCTCCTCCGGATCATCAGTAAGTCACCCTAACTATTTATGCGTATTTATAAGCAAAGAGCTGCGGTGCATTCTGCAGACCTGGTATAAATATCGAATACCGACATCGACTCCTACTTCAGCGCTTCGAAACGTGCAGTCCGCCTTTTTGAATAATCCCGTGAATATCGAATCCGACGAAGCGAGAGGCGCGGCGCGTCCCCTAACAAAGCAGACCAGAAGAAGAAATGCCCCGCGACAAATCTAACGCCCCGCGGGAGACAGGAAATCTTTGATTCGACGTCTTATATATATATATATATATATATATATATATATATATATATATATATATATATATATATATATCAGCCTGTCTGTCTGCTTACCCCGCGGCGCCGAACGACTCGCAGTTAGGAAAGACAAACGTTATTCCCTCTCCAGGGCGTTCGAGTGGCGTGTTCTTATATCCCGCTCGCCCTTCTTTCTCTTCCAGCAGCAAAAAAAGTTCCTTCGCTTCCCCTCTGTCCGCAAGCGTCGCAGCGCGAAAAGTGCCGGTTATTGCATCTCGTCAGCTACTTTATTCTCTTTTGTCGTTTCTTACTTTGTAGTTTAACACAGTGTAGTACTGTGTACGTAAGAGGGTGGCGCAGAATTAAAAACAGAAGATAAAAGTCTCGAGAGCACTTTTCTTGCTTTATGATTGTAAATTACAACTTCTCTAAAATCGAATTGGAGCGTGTTTCAAACTTTTTATCGTGCAAAATTGAAGTTACTTTTAAGTTATTTTAGTACCGAAGACTGAAATGTCTCGTATTAATAAACTAGGCAAACCAGGATGACCGTTGACATGGTAGGTCAAGAAATCGTGCAATTGAGTAAAAAAATAAAACAAATTTGTTGATCAGCATTTGATAAATAGGTAGAGAATCTAAGCCGATTCATAGATCAATTTGAATTTTTTAAAATTATTATGATTTACACAAGTTACAACGTTTCAAAGTTCCTTTGTATGACATCACCGTAATAAAACATCAAAGGATCCCGGCGTTAATATCGCGACGTCACAATAACTTCAAAACGATGTATCTTCTTTAATTTTCGAAATATCTGAAAATTTTCAATAGTTCACAAAGAAAGTAATCAAAATACGGTATTAGATAAAAAAAAATTTTTACCCAATTGTATCGTATCATTCAAAATCATAGTACATCTTTGTTTATTTAGCTACTGGCTCGTGATAAATGTTGATTTACCAGAGCGTGTATTTTGCTCAGTTTTCCGTTCGATCGCGCGTGCTCAATAACTATAAAAACTCGATATCACATTCAATCGTATATGTCCTTTCTCTCTGTCTCCCACTCTATAGCTCAATCTTGTACACTCCCATTTTTCTGTGTCATTTTTTTTACTTTTTTTAGTGCGTGCGGCGTGCGTTTGGTGAGGACCAACCGAAGCATTTTCTAATATTATGACACGTTGAAACGTTGCTACTTGAATAAAAGAGATTGAGGGCGGTAAAACAGCCACAGTCAGTCTAAGAAAATAAAGTTAAGGTAGCTCCAGCGTGAAGAGACGAAACTCATGAGTGCTTTGGAAGGTCCTACATGATATGTTCTTGTTCTAGTTTTTAACACATACATTACTTTTATTGATATCGTAATAAATTGATAATAAGATTTTTTTGAATTATGATATATTTTTGCATAAAACGTCTAAATACAGTTTTTTGTTATTTTACGATATTCATATCATAAAATGTGAATATCGTAAAATATATGATATTTAATATTGTAAAATTAAACGTTTTATGCAAAAACAATATAAATTTAAGTAGATACAGTGCTTGGAAAAAGTTTGTGAAGTTATATTACAGTGTCGACATCTTTGAAGTTTACAAGAATGAAAAATTGGCTTAATATATCTATCTACAAAATGGACACTAATATAGACAATAATTATATGCAAATTTTCAATAATTCTATTGTTTATCATTTTATGATGCAGTTACCTTAAGTGTTTGTATTGTATGAAACAAAAAATGTTAAACTTCATTTTCCTTATGATCTTTGTTTATTAGCAGTTTCGACTGTATTTAACTTTAGACCAAATTATTTTCTATGCATTTACTTATCTGATCAAAATAAATAGGGGAAACTAGGATGCAACTAAAATGCAATGGCTCATACAAATTATAAAAAGCAGAATTTTAAATAAACTAAACTGGAATTTAATTTGCTATCTTACTACTATGTAATATTCTTTGTATTCAATTATGTCTAGTCTCCCCTATATGTTAATAAATAGCATATTAGAAATTTGTCACTGCTATATAAATACAATAATTTGTTTGGAGAATCTTCAAACAAGTATAGAATCATTTTTCTATATATTTAGCATTTGCTTGCAATTATAAATAATCCATATGTACACTTGACGGAAAGTTGTTCTGAATCGAACAGTTAGAATCTTTAAAATACAGCAAAAATAATTTTTTAAATAATATTTTTTTTATAATAATATAGCAGTGATTAGCTCGGGTTAAAATCGACATAGTGACAAGAATGTTTGCTTTATCCAAAAATGTCGATAGACCAGCGAAAAATTTGCTAATTTAGCGAAAAATTCCGCTAATCCAGCGAAAAAATTCATTAATTTACCTAAAATACTCGAACGCATAGAATTTCGCTGTTCCACAGATATTTTTTTCACCGAGTATAATTTAATGGATTGAGTGGATGGTTTCATCATTGGATGATTGAATGTACTTGCCATCGAGTATACAATGTGAAAAAAACCTGGCCTTCTACATTTCAATAATTCATTCAATGAATTGAAAAATTCCGAATGCTACATCGTATGCATGAATAAATACATTTTGATGTCCAAACCCCTTAGCAGTCTAATCTCGCGCGCCTTGCACGCACGTGCATCCATAAAAGATAAGCGTGTAAAAGCGAGGAGGCATCTTTCGTCGCACGAAAGAGAACGAGAGAGTCAAGCGATAAAATTTGGAGTGGCCTGAAGCGTGGCTCCGGCCCGGATACCCTTCATTTTGCATTACCTCGCCGCCCGTCTCGTGCGTCGTCCTGCGCACAATACTCAGTTTGTTCTCTCGTCTCGCTCTTGGTGCACTCGACACCAGCAGCTGCAGCAGCAGGCCCGAAGTAATATCGTAAGTGTTCGGAATATCGCGGGGGGGGGGGGGGGGGAGGGGGCGGGAGAAAATGACTGTCGCCGTGGCGCGACGAGAGAAAATTTCTCTGGTTGTACTGCGCGCGGAGACCCCAGCTTCCGACTCTGCTGCTGCTGCTGCTCTGGACGTCCCGCGCGCCCTTTTCAGTATTTCTTTCTTTTTCGTCGCAAGCTTTCTTTCTTTTCCTCTCGCTCTGTGTATCCATGCGCGCGGCTGCTGCTTCTGGCTTCTTGGTCCTGCCGCGGAAAAACCAATAATGAACCGGCGAGGAGAGAGAGAGAGAGAGAGAGAGAGAGAGAGAAGGACTCGAAATGCCCCGAAGTCATTTCGAGAAAGTTTCCTCCCACTCTTGCCTCGCGGTCGCCCTCTCTCTATCTATCTATCTCTCTCCCTCGTTCTGTCTTTATACGGATCTGGAAGTTATTTCTTGTTGTTTTTTTCACCGCTTCGTCCTCGGATATCTGACTTTTTGATGTTATTCGCTCCATTGTCCTGATTGAAGACCTTTTTTCGTGTTTGCCGTCTTGTTTGAGTTAATTATCGATTTCGCGGCGAACAAGCGTGACAAGAGAGAAATAAAGAAAGAGAGAGAGAGAGAGAGAGAGAGAGAGAAACAGAATTCTATAATACGCGATATTGTGAATAAGTAATGACGACCGAGCAAGCGAGAGCCAAAATGGTACTTGGTGTATTAATTAAACCCTGCTATTGAGGTTTATTTTGCGTTGATAATTGACGTATTTCATTTGGTCGTATCGATTTTAATTTCATATCGTTGCGTACTGACATTTATGCGAAATGAGTTGTTTGATTATCTGCTATCATTGTCCCCAGAAAAATAATATATTAGCCGCATAATAACTGAAATAAGTTTTATGGAAATTTATTGCAATTATATGTTTTTTATTTATCTTGTCATTCAGTAGCTGTTATAAAATTAGTATTATAAAAAAATTGTATAAACGCGAAAGTACGTCGAAAATGCGTGCAATATTTTACGCTAAGATTTTATTGCCCGAGCAGTAAAGCAACAGTTTTACTGAATTAGCTCTGACTGATCAAACTGAAATATGCGGTGCGTATTTTTGCTCTCAACCCTCTGCAAAAAAAACATTGCTCTTGAAATGTCATCCCTTCCGTCCCATCGTCCTTAAAAACTTTTATATAAATCTCGCGGTAGCCTCTAATCGAATGATAGCCTAGAGTGTCCTATACCTCTCTTGCGCTTTCATCTGAAGCAATTAAAATCCAACAACAATATATGCGACTCGCAGTATCTCAAGTCGCGGCGCAATAATCCGCGCGCCATGCCGCGCGCACGAATGCAATTTCGCTTTTCTCGGCTGCACGCTCGCTGCAGGCTTTAATCTCCGTGCCGCCTCCTCCCGGAATCTGAATCATTTGCGACGCGTTGCAAGGAAAACAGAGAAAGAAAAAGAGAGAGAGAGAGGGGGAGAGGGAAAATTTATTAATAATTGGATGCGCTGGTCGTTTTGTTTTCCGACTCTGCGTCATGCGAACGCGAGGATCGAATTCCGTCGGAGAGGGATGGACTCCGTAATGGCTAATTGGCTGTTGCGGGTGGCCACTTTCGCTCGGCGATTTGTTGTTTGGCGGGCTTTTGTTCTTGGGTCTCGGTATTCGCGAAATGCGAAGTTTTACTGCGTCGAAGCTGTTCCGAAACTCGGAATTCGAAAAGGGATGGAGCACTCATTGTGATGAGATTTTTCGGTATCGTTTTTGTTTATATTTATATTTGCAGTGTATTTGGTAGGATAGAAAAATATTAACATGTCCAAGCCTGCTAAGCATTTTCTACGGTCATGAATCTGGATAAGAAGCAATATGCAAGCTTTTAAATGAGCGTTCCTGCACGTAAGCTCTTTGCCTAATTAACGTCGAGAATTTAAAATATTATTGCACTCATCTAAATACCAGGGGGAACGCTTTAAAGTTTAAAAAGTGTATAACTTCTTAATATAAGTCTATTATATATTTGGGAAGAAGCTTTTCTTTGACGTACTTTGCAGTTTATTGCGAATAAGAAGACCTAAGAATTTCCATTTATTATACACTTCTCGTAATACAGCTCGAGGGTAATTCCAACCTTAAGTAGATCATGTACGAGCCAGGTAAGGCATCATATACCTGTGTATTTCAAACGAGCTATATTCTTTAATTATTTTCAGGTAAATTTCTATGCAAATTTTATGTATATAAAATCAATTATTATACGATATTTGAATTTTTTTTAAGTTTATGAACGTATTTTTAAATAAAGTAAAGATAAATTTTGTTTATTGTCGTGTCGTGTTTTATGAAGTGAATAAAATAATTCGAGTGTTTATTGCAAAATTATTCGTTTATAGAATATGCATTTTTCACGATTCACAAAATCACAATAATAGCTCTGAAGTCGTTTGCTCGTGATTTATTATAAAACTATCAGTACACGAATACAATTTCTTTTTGTTGTGAAGCAATACGAGCTTGCACACATTATACGGCTATTAGCCATACATCATAAAAATAACCCGATTTAAGTATACCGGTCGTGAATCATTTATTATGATAACAATAGCCAAATATAAAAAATGTAAAAAGGAGCATTAAACGTTCAAATGAAAAAATCAATTGAAACGTAGAAATAGAACAAAATATATATAATTTCTACATTATTTTATGACTCCTTATTAGTTTTAGGTTATCTAATATTTTACAGTGTATATATATATATATATATATATATATATATATATATATATATATATATATATGTGGATTCCCGGAAAAGCGACTTAAGTCCACTTTTTATATTTTTGGGATATTCAGGTTTAAAGTTTTGAATTTCCATTTAAACTAAAGTTAAAAATATTCATAAATACGTGTTCGGGTCACTTTTTTTTACACTTTCTTGATTTTTTACAGTTTTATCTGAAAATATACTATGCAAGGGTACTAAAATCGCTCATAACTCAATTTTCAAGAAAAATGGACTTAAATCGTTTTTCCGGTTGGCCACAGATATACAAGTTGATATTGCAAACATTGTATGACATTAGAATACTCGTCATAAGTGGATCTATAAAAATGTATATTAATTGTAAAAAAAATTGTCAATAAATTGTTAATTAAATTATTAGATTAATTTATCTGTTCACACATATACAGTATCATTTAATTTTAAAGAAAATATAAAAAAATAAGCCGTACGAGGCAAAAATTCGAAAGCACTAACAGACGACTCCCCATTATTATTAATCAGCCAGCCACTGCTCCGCATCGCGCTAAAAAGATCAAAGGACCCAGCAGATCAAAAAGTCCGGGATGAAAAAAGGCCGCACGCGCCGCACGAAGACTCATTGGATTCTGCACAGGTAGCACGATAACGCCTCTATAATACAGCCACCCGCGTGTGCCTCCGGGCGTTGCATGCATATGCGATACGTACACATACACACACGCGCGCGCAAACACGTACACGGCTGCATACACAGATGCAACACCCACACACGGAATACAGAGCCGCCTGAATGACGTCAGGTGTCCGCCTACGCGAGCTGCGAGAGATGCAGCGAGCGCGCACCTGCGGCGGCGTCGTCGTCCCTCGTTAAATTAAGCGCGAGGAACGCGTCGATTCGTCTCTCCTGGAATATCGTGCGCAAGCGGCGATTTTTAGCTGCGCGGAGTGTCGGGGGCGGGAGGGGGGGGGGGGAAGACGGTCGCGCGAGCAGATTTATGGTGGCGCGGCCCGCGATATTGGTGCGAGAGTTTAAGTTGCGGCGAGTTTTCGGGGATCGGTCAAGTTTTCAGCGCGGCTTCCCGGTGGTTTATGGGCCGGGCGCCGACGCTCGAGGTAGTTCTCGCACGAAAGGGTGAAATACGCGATGGCTTTAGTGGGTCGTATATGGAAATACGTTGCATTTTAAGATTGCACATATAGAGCAGAGATATTGATTTTATCATTTATTTTGTTTGCTGGTGACGTAAATCAGCTTGAGAAATGCCGAAAATGTCGGAATTCGTGGCACTGGGTGATGCAAATTTTAACGTAAATGAGATGCACAATTAGGTGCACGTTATACATGAGCTGAGTTTTAATTATCTCCTGTAAGTTATAGAAACAATAGACCTTCGGTTTCTCGCACTCAAGTATATAGAATGATTTAATAAGCACGAATGGATTCAACAAAAACAATCTGTTCATTATTTATATATTTATTTAACATTCTGCAAAATAAAAACGAAGCATTAAATTGTAAAAAATAAAATCATTACAGAATTTAATTTAAAAAAGTAATTAAAGTTAACTTGTACAGTCTCTCGTCTCCGTTTAATACTTTTTTATTTCTATTAAGGAGGGTCTTTTGTTAGAATTGGGTATATAACAAAAAATTATATGAGAGTTCATAAAGGTCCTACGATAAAACTAATTAAATGTACTTAATAATAGTCCACAATTACAAGAAAAAAAATTGTTCCAAAAGAATCGTGACGTAAAAAGCGTCAATATTGTCAATATAAAAAATCAAGAAAAGAATTGGAGTTTAACTAAATATTTTTTAATCAATTTTAATGTTTCGGGGGTTATTCTTTTCTTTAAATTTGTAAAATAATATATCTGTGATATAAGAAAGCAAATTGTTTATAAAATTTTACGCGAATACTTATAAATAATTAGCTTTCTCTTATTACAGATATATTATTTTATTAATTTCTTTCGTTAACTTGGTAGATAAATGTTCAAAGAAAAGAATAACTCCCGAAACATTAAAATTGATTAAAAAGAATAAATAATTAGGGTTTTACTAAATATTTTTTAAATTGACAATATTTACACCTGTGATTTCACGATATTTTCGGAACAATTTTTTTCCATGTAGTTATGAACTATTAGTAAGTACATTCTGCAGGTTATATCATAGGACCTTCATAAATTCTCATATATTTTTTTTGTTTTATGTCCTATATATAACGAAAGACCCTCCTTAATTTTCTTGATTTATTGTTAAACTATGATTATTACGATGAATAACTGTATAGAGATAATATTTACGTTTATCTAAAATACATTGAATACCTAGAATGTTATTCAATTATTAAAATTCCCACGTTAACTGTAATTGAATTCGTTAAGTTTTAATAATTTATTTGTAATTAACACAAACATATTCTCAATATTTCAGATGACCTAATATTCGTTTAAGACAATAATAATTAGAGAGCATCAAACATTCTAATTAAGTTTCAAAATCTTCTCACTTTAAACATAAAACATTAGAAGTTATTGAAATGATTTCTTTTATTGAAGATAAGAGACTTGTAATGAAACTTAAGTATTTTCAAAGCAATTTAGTTTCGAAATTGTCGTCAATAAAAGATTAAGACATTTTAGAATCTTAATTAATGGTGTTCTTTAATAAGAAATTTTTGTTTACTGTTAATAATGTTTATGATATTATGTTTTAAAATTTTACTCATTTATGTTGCAATTTCACTGAAAGCTTTTGTACAAAGTAGTAGTTGGTACGAGATTGTCGGGAGTTACGAAAATATGACTGAGTCGTAACGTACACTGTGTTGCTACTGTGATGAAGTTTTACGTGGTTCTTTACCAAATGTAGAAAATTATATATATACTATGTTTATGAGATATCTAATATTTACTTCTAAACAATTTTCTATAAATTTTAGATTATACATATATATATATATATATATATATATATATATATATATATATATATATATATATATATATATATATATATATATATATATATATATATATATATATATATATATATATATATATATATAAACGAATGTAATAAATTTAAATTAAATTGGTTAAATAGCTTTGCATTTGAAAAAGGTAAAATACATTTGATAAGATAAAATGGAATATATAGGTGAACGTATGGGAATTAACTGTGTGCCAGAGTACGATCATCTATATAGATTTACAAAATGCTTGATAAATGAAAGGTTTGGCTTTCACATTCGCCAAATGGATTTCGCGGGCGAATAGTTTTCAATTTTTTTTTCATTACGTTTAACATCGCTTTGAATCACTAGATTTTCAATTTAACAATAACTCTTATTGCACAACTTTAATTATTAGTTCGTTTTATTTTCGAGAATCTCTCTTTTCATTGATAATAAGCGTTTTATTAATTGATAATTAACGATTTACATTCCTGTCTAATTTACAATTGATTTTACTTCAATCACTTTTAAAACAACTCATCAATCAACAATACTTTCTACGTTACATATTAACCCTGTCTTCTCGTATACAAACTGTAAACACTCCTAAAATCACGACTCGAAACGATATATCGATTCGCGTACTTTCGGCAACGCCGCGTCCACACAAACAACGCCCCACACCGCGAACCTCACAACCCCGCAAAAAGACGCGTCAACCCCTTTCGCGCTCCTTCGCGCATACATCCGCAAAAAGGA
Organism: Gastracanthus pulcherrimus; assembly: GCA_949152435.1. Classification (NCBI taxonomy): domain Eukaryota; kingdom Metazoa; phylum Arthropoda; class Insecta; order Hymenoptera; family Pteromalidae; genus Gastracanthus; species Gastracanthus pulcherrimus. The sequence goes on along the minus strand of OX424574.1, from coordinate 150,220,050 downwards.
TGGAAATTCAAGTCAGCCGCGCAGCCAGTGTGGCACGCAGCGATATTCACGAGCGTGCGGTCTGCTAACGACGAGCGAAGAAATAACGCGCAGGCAGTGCTATAGGTATATACGTAATAGCGCGCGTGGCGAAACGGGGACGATTGATTCGGCAATCCCATAACGGGGGGGGCGCCGCGTCGCGAGAAAATGTCGATCGCAGACATCGCCGCGCCACGGTAGGTATTGGCCGATAAAACGACCGCGCGGCACAAAGGCGCCGTCGTTACGCGTGCGGGCATCGTTTCGCGGGTGCCGCCGCTGTAGAAGCAACCGTGGAATTGGCGCGCATTGAGAGCGCGCGGCGCGTGAGGGTAAAAAGGGAACCGGGCCGTTCATAATGGGAAGGAAAAGAGACTCGCAGAGCTGTGCAGCGCGCGAAACACGAGAGTTTGGATTGTGGGGAGCACGGGGAGGGTGTGCGAAGAATTTGTAGAGGTGTTTGGGTTTACAGGGTTTAGAGGGTGATGGTTCGAGGTAGATTTTGCGGTATGTTTATTCTTGGTTGGTGAAATGTTGCGTGACGTACGATGTGTTTGAAAAGTAATTTGCGAGCTATGAATGTTCTACAGAATTAAGATTGAACGACTCTCCATTGAGTACTGCTTTAATGAAATTATGAAGTTAATGATAACTATATTGCTAGCAAATGATAATATATTAAGTAAAACTCTTGACACTCGAGGCAACACTTAATCGTAGTTGCATAAAGGTCTTTGTTAAAATTGTATTACCCTTGTTCACATTTAATAAGTTTATTTAATATAATAAGAGGGTAAATACATATCAATATTTCGTTAAAAATACAGCAGTGTAAAATACGTACACTCGACAGACAGTTCTTCTGCCACGAACAGTTCGAATTCTTTTAAAATACTGCAACTTCATTGGACAGAACGCATGTTTTCCCTAACTTCATTAGAGAATTTCCAAAAAATTCTAACTATTCGAGTCAGAAGAACGATTGTACCTGCCATTAAATATAATAAGTAAAATTTCACTGATTCAGCAGTAAATATTTACTAATTGTAGTGAAAAAGTTAGTATTTACTACTGAGTTTGCGAATTTGGAATACTTTTCACTGTCCCATTTTTAGAGAATATAATGAAACATTTATCAAGAAAATAAATCAATGAATAAATAAATAAATAAATAAATAAATAAATAAATCAATAAAATCTATTGTTATAAAAACCGTGATCTCAATATTATTATAACGTTAGGAGCGTTGCCATTGGTTGACAAATTCACAGCTATATTTTAAATTGTTTATTGTTTTTTAATTGCAAGCCTTCTCCTCGGCCTGTGTGTATAGTGCACACTATATATCTAAGACCTTAGCGTTGCTAAAATATTAAGTTTGTGCTCCTTTGTACAAAATATTCAATTAATTTTTTATAGAATATTGACTGATCGAAGTGTGAAATCATATCTTACCATCATAACTCGGTATATATCTACTTATCTATAGAAACATATACTGTCGACGATAGTTCCTAAAAATTTACCTATTTTATTCAAATTTCCTTTAACTTTTTATAGTATGCTATGTTTGTTTATTTCCGTTAGAAAAACCTTAACAAAAAATATATAACATATCAAAACTTAGCCGAGTCTATTGACTTTTGTTATTCAAAGATTGCCAAGTCCAGTTCGCATAGTTAAAAAATTATCAAGCTTATACTCATTTCAATTTCATTGTCAAAATTACAGTACGAAAGACTTACTTTACAAAATGTTCTTTGTCTTTCTAATTATTCAAATACAATATTTTTTAGATTTTTATAGTTTGAATAACGTCATTTTATATTTTTAGGCTGTAATTATATCTTCAAATTAGAGTAATTAGTTTGTCACTTAACTATTGGTTGTCCCTCAAATTAACTCGTACATCAACGTGAAAGTAACGAACTCAAACAAATATGAGGATTACTGACCAATGAAAGCTTTTCTATAAGCTATAATAACAGTTTTGAGAGCATTCGTTTTCTTTATTTTTATATTACATAAATAGCAACTATTTCAATCGTGAAATGAAAATAAAAATCGTGTTATAATGAGAGAATATTAAAATAATTATTTTAAAAAATTAAATGAAAATATTATTTAGTTGTAAATCGGGACATACATTGTGTATAATATCTGCTCATATTTGAAAGGGTGAAATTTCATCACTTGTTACCACTATATGCACGTCTTCTCCTTTATACTCAATTCTTGCTCTAATGAAGATCATATTCAATTTTGTTGTAATGAGTGATCTTTTAATACTTTAGAAGTTTTTTTAAATTCTTTATTCATTAAAAAGAAACGAAAGTTAATTCAATTATTAAGTTTACAGGCCGACAAAATTTAAATCAATAGTTAAACATGTTTGTGGTATTTCGTTGTGATATTTATTACAACTTCCCTGGTAGAAAATTGTCTAGTTTTATCGAGCCCCTCGATTATTCCCATGTAAAACTAGATAGATCTACGTAGTTCTAGATTAATTTTCCACCAAGGTTGACTTTAATTTAATTTTGACTCTTTATTTATTCTAATTTTGATTTTCATTTAGTTAAGTTTTTAACATTATATCAAGAAATAATATATTAGGTTTATATTGGAATTCGGTCTTTAGCATTATGTAGGTGATTTTATAAAGACGAAAAGCCGAAATTTTAACTAACAAATAGTTAATTTTTTAAACGTTTTAATTTAATTTTGATATTTCTCCAAAAATAGTGCTCTTATATTGTTCAAGAAAATCATCACTGTATAAAAGAGCACGTTTCAAGATCATGCTTCTTTCCCAAATTGAAATTTCAATTAAATCAGATACAATTTAATCAAAGTAATGCATAGAAACATAGGTTTTATGTTTTTACACAAAACCTACCGACAAATCTTTCACAAACAATACAAACAATACTTATGCTTTGAAAACACGAAAAAATCTTGTATAATAACCTTCATCCAAGTTTCCACGCCAGCATCAGCGAATCTTCTTTTTACTCCAAGCACATCTCAACGATCAATCACAACAAAAAACCGCACACCGCGCTCGTCACGAACGATCGGCGCTAAATCATCCGAAACTATCATCCGCACCGTCGCGCCTCGCTCGCTTGTTCACCTACATCTTCACATCTCTCTTCTCCTCGGCTCTGTTTCCTCCTTCTCACATCTTCTCACACACTTTTTCAAGCACCTCGCGGCTCTCTCGAGCTCCTTCGCCGCGCCGACGACTGTGTAAACACGCGTATATACACCGCTCTCACTCTGTCCGCATCTGTAACGCGCGCGCGTTCGCGCGCTTGCTTGTATGTATCCGCGCTACCCGGCGAGTATACCCGTACGAGGAGGGAAAAAACAGAAGATAAGAAGAAGAAGGAATTCGGAGCTGGAGCTGGAAGCGCCTCGGCGGCGTGCGCTGCCCCCCGCGCGCGAGAGAGGAAAGAGCGAACCGAACCGTGCGTTCGCTTTGCTGCCGGCACGACGACTGAAGCGCGCGCGGCAGCCGCCGCGATCATGAACACATCCCAGCGCAGTCGTGGAGCAGCATCCAGCAGCAGCAGCGGCAGCAGTAGCACGCAGCCTCTCCCTCGCGCGCGCAAGCTCCTTCGCATCTCTATCTCGCTCGCTCCCTCTCTGTGTTTATCTGAGGCTCGCTCCGCAGATTGAAGGTCTGCCCGGCGCTATATCTCTTGCTTTCTTATTCATGCCTTTATTGGCGTCCTCTCGATTGATTGCTCGCGCTTATTTAAATTTCATGAAGTTATTTCCACGATTGTTGCGAGCTATCGGATATTCATAAGTTATGATGTCTGTGTTCGGGTAATATAAAGTTTTTCGGAATGTTGAGAGTGCAGTTTGTGTGCGTGTACCTGTGTTATTCTACCACTTTATGTTTGAAACTACAGAAACGTGCGGTAACCTTTAGATAAAATACTTCTGCATAAGTTTGTTATGATTGTGCTATTATTTCTTGGTCACTCTTACACTTTTTTCCGTCGCGCTTTCTTTATGTTTCTTGCTCATATCTGTGTATTTACAGAACTTACTCTATACAGTTCTTGTTTTCTTCCACGGCACCTTCCACCTTAAATTCAAAGTTTTGTGGTTTTTCTCAGTACAGTATGATGAGTCTACTTTTGTGGAGACTACATCTACTTTTTTTTATTAACTTAGTATATTAAATTAATAGTAATGTAATTTTAGTAATTCAATAACTGCGATCAGAAGATAACGTTTTAAATAAGTATACGTATATCATGTACTTATATTTATTAGGAATGAATAGTAATATTTCTTAATATTATGAGAATTGTTGAAAGATATTGAAAATAATTTTAAAACAGAATGCTTTTACAGTCATCCATCCATCAATTCACTCAACCATCCTTCCACTTACATATCAATTCATCGACCCATATACTTCCATACTTCCATCCATCCACCTACGCATCTATCCATCCATGCAAGCATTCATCCACCCACCCAGGCATCAATTTATCCACACGCTTACACATTCATCTAACTACTTTTCGTACACTTTCATATAACCACCCACACATCCATCCATTCATTCAGCTTTACCCTTCCATCCACCTACGCATACATCCACCCATCCCTGCTTCCATCTATCCAACCATCCTTCCACACACGCATTAATTCATCTATTCATACACTTCTATTTATCCACTCATTCAGCTATGCACTCACCCATTTGTTTACTCATTCGCATCTAGATACACGCAGACACACACACAAAAACACACACCCATCCACATACCCACATACATACATATACACACAGACACAAACTTATTCATCCAATCACCCACCCTCATACTCATCCATTAACCTACCTGCAGCTACATACATACTTCTTCACCCACGCACATACCAACATACCTATCTACCCATCGACCCACCCAATAACCGAATAATTTATACGCACCCATCATCCTATTTACATATCTATCCAACCTCATACTGATCCTTTCAGTAATGCACCGTCTACCTACGTACTCATCCATTCACTCAATAACCCATCCACTTACACGTTTATGTCTATCCACAAAGTTATCCCCTTGCCTACAAACACTTACATACACCTGTCTATCTACATACTAACCAACTTATCCATCCATCTATGCACGTATCTAGCGACACAAAAAGCATATAAAATGGGGGCGGATGAACGCCTGGACGGACACATTAAATTTTAATATAGCTAATAGGAGATTTACAACTATAAATCTGATATTTTTTCTCTTTTCTTGCAGGCGTATAAACACTCTTTTAGCACCGTAATATGTTGAATTATTGAGATTTAATTCTTTTATGTCATAATTTAACAACAGGTCTACCATTTATTATCTTGTTGTGTGATTTCGTACGTCTGTATTTTTATCAAAGACACACCTAATTCAATTTTCAACTAATGAAACTAGGTCTTGTAAAAATTAGTTCAACACGAAAAAGAGAAAGCTTAAGAAACATAAATGAATATTATAATTTGAAACGTAATCACATTTTTTATTTAATAACCGTAAGAGAATTAAAGCTTAAATATTTATTTAGTTATTGTTTGAATTATCGATTTGCGTACGGAACCAGAACTTAATTTATTTTATAAGCTAGTATATACGTATTGCAGATAGAAACAAGTTATAAATAGCTACATAGCAACCATAATAATGTTCGCGAACAAACTGGGTTAGACTTGGGATTTTGCAAAAAAATATTATGTTAATTTCTAACGAGAAATGACTAGATTAGATAAATGAAAAATAATTAGGTCGTATTTTTTCTTTTTTCATAAAAAACTATATATTTATTAACGGGGAGGCCTGGATTAAACCCATAAGAGACTTTTTTTATAAGCGCAGAAAGCTTTTTATGTTTAATCATTCTGAAATTTTTATGCTATCAATATGCTTACTAATATCTTAAATGTTATCGTTGTAAAACCTCAAAATCTTGATCCTACACATCACATTAAATCACTGTTTTCAATACCATATTTATTAAAGGATTATTATTCTTTTGAACAATAATCTACTTAAAATAATAAACTCAAGGTGAGTTCAGATAAATATAAAAGGATTGGGATGAGTGAGTGAAAGGTTGAGTAAATTAAACACAATTAATTTCGCGATAAAAAAAAGAACTTGCTTCGGCGTAAAAAACCGCACGGTTTGGCGGGAAAAGCCGAAGCAAGCGTAAAGATTTATTGAGAAAATGAAGCTACAAACAATTACAATAAACGCGTGAAATAAGAATTTAATGCTAACGCTTTACCCTAGACTCTTAATATTAACGCCGCAGAGAGCTCTCTTACCTGGGCACGCAGCCCGCGCAAAACCGTCGCACGAAGTTCGAACGACACCGCCTGGATGTCGCTGAGCCGAGAGTGTCGTGAAACGCCGCCGCAGCTTCTCGCCGAGTCCTGGTAGGTTGGCAAGCCGGGTGAGGGGAGCGCAAAAAGGTCCACGACCTGCACCGGGCGCGCCCCGACGTCTCGGGGAGCCAGACGCCTCGATGCCGGGCAACAAGGGTGTTGCCGCGATGCGCTCGCCCTGGACGGGACACGTCCAACACGTGGACACCGTCCCCACAATTATCCCTAACACTGCCACGAGGCACACACAAGACACACACACACACTAACGATCGACACGAGTAACGATCGCAGGAAGGCTGAAAATATTCGCTCTGAAAAGAACGGAAATATATCTCAGCCTATCGAACAGGAACTCACGACAATCAGGACGCAAAAAGGGCTGAAAATGCAACTATAAATTGAGCAGGGCTGTTAAGCGCGCGAACAGCTTGGAGGTCCTGTTAAAAGTGAACAATTGCGAGAGCGCGCGCGAATCGAGCGAGATCCGCACGCGCTGACGGTCACGCAACGTCGCAATTGACCGCACGAATTGGCGCGAAATTCAAATCTACAGAAATGTACCTATACTACAAAGACCTGTAAAAATGGCGTAAACATCTTTTATTTTGTATATTCAATCAATATTATGAAATTTTTTTGTGGAACATTACTCCGACGGCACAGTGTCCTGAGATTATACCTGTGATTATGTTTGTTGAGAGATTCTTGTACTTTAGCAGTTTTTTTGTCATGCTTCCATCTACTTTGGGCCACAGTGCTCGTGAGGTACTACAGTTCTTACGATTGCACCATTGCTTGTTGTGATTTTCTACAATTATCTCATCTATGATATTCTTTGAAGATTTGATCGGTGGCAGAGGATGGTTGATTGCTTCTGTACTGTCTTTCTATGCATCTAGCTTGGCCAGTTCATCTGCTTTATTGTTTCCTTCAACATGGCTGTGTCCGGGTATCCAGCAGAGGCTGACTTTGCCATTGCGGATCCATAACAGCGCTTCGCGACAACTCATCACTGCCTTTGATCTTATCGTCTTCGTAGTCAAGATTCTAAGAGTAGCCTGACTGTCTGCATAGATGATGACGTTGCCTATGTCTCTATCTCTTATGTGAAGACTTACTGCTACTTTTTCTATTGCTAGAATTTCTGCTTGCAGAATGTTGCAGTCGTTCTTGAGTCTATAAGACTCTTCGATGTTCAGCTTTTCTGATTATATTCCTGCCCCTGTTCCTGCTATTGTTTTTAAGTCATCCGTAAATATAGTTATCTCATTTTTTTTCATTGCAGAGTTGAGATCCTACTCTGCTCTCGTGAGGATGTTTATACAACACTCTCTTCGAAGTATAGTGGTGCAATCATATAGTCTATCTATTGTATCAACAGAGTGGCCCTTTTGTTGCTGTTTAACTTTTCCATTTCTTTTATTATCGTGTGTCCAAAATTAGTTTGTTTTCATAATTCGGAATCTCTAAGGACTACTTTTACGACCTAACCTTTTATGAACAGATTCAGCGTTTGCAGGTTTAACATTACCTCCGGAGCCGCTTGTAGTGTGTCTATCATTGTTCCCGTAGTACCAAACATTACGAGCCTTTGTACTTTGATAAGGTTTTTCTTGTTTATATCCATATTCATGGCTTTTCAACATACTAAGGCTCCATATGTGATGATTGGTCTTACTATCGCGGTATACATTCAGTGTATGATGTATTGTTGTTCCTCTATGTCTAGGAATTCCGATTTTATAATTATTAGCTTGAATAATTAAACTGAATAATCGAGGGATGAACGCGTTCGAACTTGCGAAAGATCACAAATGATAAAATTACTGACACGTGGGTTTGTAAGGAGCAGGATTGAATAGGACGACGAAATAAATGGACAAACTGAATCTAATATTAAAATTAAATTCGTATATTGTAGTGTTAAACTTATAATAATGACTCTTGCTTTATCCAAATTAACAAAATAAACTTTTAAATAGGAAAAAAGAAATGGTGGGCGAGTAACCACTAGGCACGAGAATTAGATCGGCGTCTTATATGTAAAGGAGCAGTTACTCATTCGTCAGGGCCGGCAGAAAGAGAGCGAGCGCGAGCGAGATGATTAGATTTGTCACCTGCGCCACGGTCGCAAAAGGAAAAGAAAGTGGGAGAGCCGCTCTGTCTCTCTCTCGCAAGGAGACCACCAACAAAGCTTTCACTCATGATCCTTCGAGAGAGAAAGAGACAGAGCGGCTGCTTACAAAAATTGAAAATATGCCCAGGCTGGCGATAAGCGTCAGCGGCCCGAACATCTCTAACGTATATTTGATTTTCTTAGAGGGATTTTTCTACTGTTCTAACCATTTCGTTCACTTTACACAGATTTGCCTTTTAAGTAGGCATGTTGCGATGTGCATTGCCTCTCTATGTCTGTATTTTTTATATGTAGATCCACTAGTCTCTCGAGTGTCTTCAGTAAGAGCGAAGACGAGTTTAGACCTATCTGGCGTTGTCTAGCTTGGCTTTCCGGCTTTAAGTATATTTAAAGCCACTTACATCTCTCTTCATTTTCTCGGTATATACCTTGTTATTAGGTACTCCGAACAAATCTTTACCAAAAGTTCAGTTATAGTGCTGAAGGATGTATGTAGCATAATCGGTGTTACTCTATCCAGCTCCGACGATTTGTACGGGCTGAACGTGTTTACCGAGAAGACTACCTTTCCCTTTGTTATTATCTTTGCCACAATTTCCCTGTTTATTTTCCTGAGGGATACTCGGTTGAGCTTTCGGGCATTACCTCTAAGCAACCAGGGAAGTGTATGTTCATTAGAATTTCTAGAATCTCGTTGCTGGTTTCAGTCTACGAGTTGTCTTGTCTTCTGATACTCCTTGGGACCGTAGGATCCTTTGATAGTACCTTTCTAAGTCTGGCCGCCTCGTTTGTATCTCTTAACGACTCACTGAACCTTTGCAACGATTCCCATTTTACCTCTCTAATTTTCTTCTTATATTCCTTAAAGTTATTTTTGTAGGTTTCCCAGTTTCTCTTTCCTTGCAATTCCGTAGAGCTTTCTAGATTGCCTCAGTTCCGCGTTCCACCAAGATTTGGTAGTCGTTCTAATGTCTTTGTTAACGCATTGATAGAACTCTGTATTTCGTCTGTTTCTGAAATTTGGACATGTGTCCATGATCTCAGTCCTCCTCAACGAGGCTAGATAATTTCTTCCAATTTGTTTTTCTCGAGTTGCGGTAGGTTCTATCTTCGGGAATATCTCGATTTATTGTGAAAGGGATTCTCCTATGGTCCGAATAGGAGTTATTGAGGGAAACCCAACTCTTCAGTTTGCTACCGCGATAGTATTCGTGTTTGTGACCAAAGTCAGGTCTATTACTTCCTCCCTCGCCCTATTTACAAAAGTAGATACATTGCCACTATTGCATATTGTAAGGTTAGAGAATAGTATAAAATCTAAGATTGACTTACCTCTTTCGTTGATATCCTTGCTTCCTCACTGGACGTGATGACCATTGTCGTCACTTTCTATTACGAACTGCCTCTTCTTTGCCTCAGCGTCATTCACCAGGCATTGGAATGCTTGTGATAGTGGTTCTCTCTCCTCATATGGCGTGTATACTGATGATAAAAGTAGTGTGGGGTTGCCATTTTGCTCGCATGCTACCACAGTTAGATCGTTTGTGCTGTGCTATGAAAGTAAAGTGAGATGCAATGTTCTCTTTGCTATTTTACACGTTAGTTTCTTACCTGTTATCTGAATATGGAACAGATTATGATCTTTAGTTCTTAACCCTTGAATTTTGTCTCCTAAGAGCGATGGTTCTTGGATTAAGGCGATATCCATCTTCTTCTCTGACATGAACAGCATCACGTCCTCCGAGGCTGCTTCGCAGTGATGCAAATTAAGTTGCACTGCTTGCAGCCCCAGTGGTTGCGTCCTTGTATTTCCCTTTCTCATTGGGAAGCCTCATCTTCAGCGTGCCCAGATCGAACTTGATGCTTCCCTTTGAGTTCTTCAGTGACTTAAGGAACTTCTCGTCAATGGCAAAGACAACGTCCTTCCCGCTGCCGTTTTTACTCGCTGCTGAAGATATTGTTCCCCAGCTTTGCGTGTCGAGTCTCTTGTTTTGTTGCGCGATTATTTTCAGTACGGTATCGTTGTTCTCCGGTAGTGGAGATGGGACCAATACTGAGGCAATCCGTCTCAGAGGTAGTCGCGATCTTGGTATTACTTCGAGTTTCGCTCCCGAACATAGTTTGACAGATTATCGATCACTTGCTTCAGGAAGTCGTAGAACTTCCCGTTGATGCAACCAACGACCTTGACGCCCTTCTGCCAGTCAGCTCCGTTGAAGTTAACCTCTTCGCTGCTGCCCTTACACGGTCTGTACGCGATGGTCAACAGGACCCTCGACTCTACTTCAAGTCATCTTTCTGAGGTCATCCTGCCGTCTGGAATTGATTGATTGATTGATCCACTATGGAAATCTGAAACTCCTCCGGTGACTCGAAGCTTGCCGAACGTTTTACTTTCTTCGGAGTTTTTTTTCTCCTGTTCCCTTAAGAGTACTCTTCTTAAGGAAGGTCGTTTTATGGCCTATTTACACAAATCAGGCTATCATAGTGTTTAAAATTTGTGTAAAATAGGCTCTAAAATGTTAAGGCTTTCCTAAACATAGGGTAGCATTCGGTTGATACTACATATTGTGAGGGAGGGGGAAGGGGGGCTGAACTATATGACAGCCTGATTTATTTAAAATAGACCTTTCATTTGAATAGAAAAAATTGAATCCGATCCAAAATCTTGATTCAAATGTTTCGATTCATTTGAATCCAGATTATAATTGTGGTTCCAATGTTTCGATTTAAAAAGGAATGGTGACTCAAAATCACGATTCAAATGAATCGGATTCAAAATTTCGATTCAGATGAATCAAGATTTTATCAGACATTAATAAGTAGTAAAAATTAAGAGTATTAATTCTTTTTATGTTTATGCAGAAGGAAATTTCACTTTCTTGATGGGGCGGGCATAGGTAATTCATGGGTCTCTTCCTTATTTCCATTTATTACTATCTTATCTATACAATATAAAACATACAGAAGTGTCTTACAGTGCTTATAAATAACTAATATGAACAATATTTAAAAATCTTTTTGGTATTTGCCAAAACCGTAGTCTAAATATATTTAAAATTGAACAAAAATAATTTTTAACAATATCCTCAGAGAAAAATGAAAATTTTGGGGTTATATGAAACCAACTTTTAACCATTATTAGCCATGTCTTATCGATTTCTATAAAAATTGCCAGTTTCCAATTTAACCTTCAACATACACACCTCTGACAAATTACGTAATACATACAGGGATTGAGCGATACCCCGAACTCTCAAAGCGGCTATTCCAAATAAATGTTTAAATATTTTATTATCCTCTTAAAACTATACCCAATTGTTATAGAAAGGTAACTTTTATTTTAACATACTGAGCAAATGACCAGTAAAACAATACATGCGTAAAAATTACGTGAAAAATGGAATTTTGCTGTGATGTCGCACACCCCGGGTGTTTGTTAGGTTATAAGTCATTTTATTTTTCCGATGGTAATCTTTTGTCAATTTTAATAACATTTATTTACTATTCAACTTAAATTTTTTCAAATTATGAAGAAAAAATTATTTTTACTTTTCTTTATATATTTTCTTACATTTTTGGTACACCGATTTGCCCCGCCCCGTTTTACCCCGCCTCAGCAGTTATTTGTGAATTTAATGCACATAAATAGCTAATTGTTTATCAATTGTAACTTCTGATGTTGACTTTTAAAGCTCTTGAGTAGTACTAGAACGCTATGTACTTAGGTTTTTATTCTACAAAAGATGATTTTTTATTTTATTAATGATTAGAAGTAGTACTTGTTTTATCTTTCAAGTACATACCAAAAATAGTATAATTAGTTTTGCACGATTCAATCATGTATGTTAGAAGATAAAGCTGGTAGCCTGTTTTGTCCCACATCCTCTTTTACTCCACCTTCCGCTATATTAGAACAATTAATTAAGTTTGAGGAAGCTAAGTGACAATAAATTACAACTCATTTTTAATTTAATTTTAATAATTATTTACATAATACAACAGCTAATCAAAATTCTCCACATAAACAAAAAATTAAAAAGATGACGCTCGTTTTTCTAAACTTTTTAATGCGCCATCTTTTCGTATATTTAATTATTCGGATAATTATGATTCGGACGAGAATCCCACACATAATAGTCAAGAAAATTTTTATTTAAATTTTTATATATTTAAAATTTTTTTTTGATTTCGGTAGAGATATTATACAACGTAATGGTTTAATTACCAATAGTCGTTATTATTTTTCTCAAAATTTATGTTTTTGGATTTAAACTATTTTAAGAATATACGATTCACTTAACGACAAAAGAAAAAAATACTTTTTCAACCACTTTAAAATTTGATTTACGATATCGGATAAAATAATCTTCAAATCCTATAAGATCAAACCTAATCTACCTTTTAAGCCAATCTAATCTCCCTCCACTACCCGCCTTAATTCATTTCTCTCTGCATCCGCATTTTCTTTCCTTCGCTCGCTCGGCTCCAGTGTCTCACACTCGGCTTCATTCTTTTTCCATATCAGTCATGCTTTTTTCCCCCTTGCCTACGTCGTTCTTACACTGCTCGATCTTTCCTCGCAATTTATCATCCAGCTTCCACTTACTCTCGTGGAATCGTCGCGTGTCAGCGTTCGTTCGTTTCGCGCGTCGCGCTTCTTACCCCGTGCGCCGCGACGCCTAAATGGAAAAAAAGCGAGAAAACCGAAGAACATTTTATTTTGAGATTCGCCACACGTCGTCGTTGCTCGACGCGCGTTGATGGTCCTCTCTATTCGCGTGGGTATCATTCGCGGCCCGTCGGAATATTCAAGAGGTTATAGTAGTTGCGCAATATAGATGATGAGTGCGTGCAGCGGGATACAATGATTTTTTACGGCTCCTGCAGAGGGTCGATTTATGGTCGTTCTTATTTTCACCTTCACTCCCCTATCTGTTCGCGGCTGCATGATGGGTCATACGCAATTTCTTTTACTTCGGCCGTCTTACGACTTGCAGTGAATTTAATAATGAGATTTTCGCAAATTTTATGCCTTTCAGTTTATGATCGATCATGGCGGGAGGGAAGATATACCGCGTAAGCGTTCTTTATGAGGTGGTTTACTGGTGCATCGCTTTATTCCGAAATCATGGATCTCATGATTTTTAAATTTACAAGGGTATTGCCAGTTGTTGTATTAAATATCGCTAGAAATAGAAAATTTCCTCGTACACTCCTTGCTTTCAATCCTTCAGTATTGAGATGCATAGGATGCTAAATATGCGAAAAAAATACTAATTCATATATATAACGCACCTGTAATTTTGGTCAATTTATTTAATAATTGTTTGTAGATACAGACAATATAAAATGTAACAAACTAAGAAAATGAAAACTTTCTCAGTTACGCCAAAAAGAACATTTAATTCTTAATATTGTAAAACAAAAGTTGAATTTCAACAATCAAGAAAAAAATTAAGAAACAAGAATATGATATGATCAACATATACGCGACTGTTATCTTTTATTTTACAAAATACTGACGGTAATAAGTATTGGATTTCTATTAGATATATGCTGAATAAAAATGATGGAAAACATACTTTTTGATGGCACGTTTTGCCATTATATCTTGAAATCTTACAAGACTCATTCAACGAAGTATCTGGCGTTAACCAAAGATATACTCCATTCGAGTATTCTATATGGAAATTGAAATAGTTACGCGTAAGGCGCCTTGTAAATTATTCAAACATCGAGCCTGAACTTCTCAGTGCTGAAGACGTCGTGTGAAAAATCGTAAGTAAAACATGATCTATGTTGCAGTTTTGTAAATATCAAAGCTACTTGCATAATGCTTAGAAAGATCATTTTTACATAATAATGAATCATTGTAATAATTAAAAGAAATTTCCAATTAGTGATATAATCGCTTGTGATTTTTTCTTATTCCTATATAATTTATTAAATATGAAATACAAATTATAAATAAAAAGGTCTCGTCAGTCTTTTCCTACTTGTAAGATAAAAAATGAAAAATATTCGTCTAATTATTAATGATCCAGGATTTTCCTACATTATTACGTAATTTAATTACAACTGATAATAATAATATCACAGTATTATTTATTTTTCTTTTATTCAATTATCGCACTACTTTACGTACGCAGAACATGTTGTTATGTGAAAATAATAAAGGCCATCTCGTTCATTAAAGCACAACGATTAATCGAAAAACATACTTTCGATGTTATCCATGGATATACGAATGATATATTAGAAATAGGTGTAAGATATAATAATTAATTTTATCTATGATAAATCAAACTAGAATCTCAATAGAAGCCTGAATATTGGGTGGTTAATCGGCTTTATTGGACGTACATATAGACAACAGCGTCAAGTTTACACGGCATAACTAACGAGACATAATCTTATGCAAGGAGGAATGCAAAAGCTCCATCTCTCTCTCTCTCTCTCTCTCTCTCTCTCTCTCTCTCTCTCTCTCACCCACTCTCTTCTATATCGAGCACAAATAATTACGTCGTATGCATAACGCCATCGGGCGAAAGGTATTACGGCCATTACGGGGACCGCCTGCGGGCTAATCTGAATTAATTGATGCACAGGAGTAACTGGATCGGAGACCGGCGAACCCCCTACCTATAAATATACTGAACGCGCATAAGCGCAAGCGCGCACGATGCAAGCTCAGCGTGCAGTGACGCAGCTTTATTAACTTCGTAAAAATTACGTGCTACTCGTCAATCGTCTTTTGTAATTTCACGCATGCCGAGTGTTACTGTCACTTCGCTTTGTAAAGTTAAAAACTTTACTTCCGCGGATCTTTTAATTACACTTTACCGGTTTTGTATCAGTCCATGCAACTGGTTTACTTTTGAGCTTCTTGTTAATTTTATTTTAAGCTGATTATTTTATTTTCTCAAACTATACTATTATGAAAAACTCATAATAATCAATCAAATTTGATTAAGTTTGTAGTTTTATAGTTTTATTATTGAATATACAATTTCGAAAACATTTCTTATACTATAGTTATTTGTAAGACGAAATATTTCCAACAGTTAATGTTACTTCCTCATAGAGGAAGCTTTGTGATGGTAAGAAAAAAAGTTTTGCTCAAAACATGTTAGAAACATGTTTTGAGGTACTGGAAATCAAAATACACAATTTTTAGAATATGTCTGTATGGATGTGTGTGTGTGTGTGTGTGTGTGTGTGTGTACGTATGGATGTGAATCAACATTACTCTGAATATACACGGTGAAAATTAATGTTACAGAACTATATAGATCTATCTAGTTTGCCATGGGAATAATCGAGGGCCTCGATAAAATTAGATAATTTTCTACCAGGCAGGGCTCAATTTTGTTTTTCGATGTGTTTTTAGATTTTGTTTATTTACCAGTTTTTCGATTTTTGAGTTTTAGTTTTTTGGGTTTTCTAATACCTTAGAAATAATATCATCGATTGAGTGATAATGCACTCTTTACTATCTCTTGAATGAGCTATTTGCCCAGATCACAATTATCTTTATATTGCGAGATATTTGAGGTTATGTATTTTTTGAAAATTCTTTTTGATTGCTTATATCTCGAAAATCGCATACTCATTTATTACCAAATCGAGCTATTTTCTTTCGTTTATTAATGAAGATTCGAAATTGAAAAGAAATTTAAAAATTTATCGACTCGTTTTTATTTTATATCAATTTTTTAATTTTTTATTTTGAAGTTTTAGTCTTTCGAGTTTTTTGGATGTTAGAAATATTATGATCAATTTAGTGTAAATGCATTAAACAGAGCATAAAATTATCCATATTTTACAACCAAAAATTTTAGACAGACTCTTTCCTTTCTTTTGTTATACACAAAAAAAGTCATATTTAGTTTAAATGATCATATTTTGGAAATCTATGATGGCAAATCGTTCACAAAATTTTAGATGGTTAGGAATTCAATGAATTTACGTACTAACACCTGATTACAGTTAATTCGTATTCCTTATTTCGCTCTTTGTATTTCGATCGCACACCGGTTGACGTATACATTGCTTGACTATGTGGGCCATTACCTCGTAATCACACAACGTTCAAAGTAGATGACGTTCTTGCAAGAGGCAAGAGCTTCAGGTTGTAGTCGGGCTAATTAAATTTCTTACAATGTTTTTAAAATTTTTACCAGATGTTGATAATTATATTACCTACCATTGGTAAAAATTTCAGAAAGTTTAGCGTCACGGTAATATTTTACATTTCCATGTAAAACATTTATTATTTTTTTACAATTTGTTTGAAAAACCAATAAGTTACATAGAATAACTATATATATTATGTGAAAAAGAAAAAGAGCAGCTAGTAATCGCACTGGAAAGATATAATAATCGCAACTGTCCGCCCAATGTTATAACGATATCTACAGTGATACACTTGCATTTAAAAGTTTACATATTATGTTTCGAGTTCAACGCTTTTATAAGATTTTCACATTATTTATGTATGTTTTATGCAGCAATATATTCTAATCTACAACTTAAAGCACAAAAATATAATGTTCAATTTGGATATAAAGGTGGGCTTTGCACCATTTCTTTTTAGAAAAAAGAATGGCAAATGAAAGCTTGCTTTATGAGCAATGTTATGGAAGTTACTCTTATTGGGCGACGCATCTCTTATGATGATTTTTTAACCTACTTTTAAAATACTTTATTTCATCCCTATCCAAGGATCGCCTAAAACTACCACTTTGCACCATTTTCATTTGCCTCTCTTTTTTCTAAAAAAAAGTTCAAAGCACCCCTTTATATCCAAATTCAATAGGGGTATGTCTGTATGGATATTTAGTTTTTTAAACTAACTATTAGGTATATATACAGATTAGGTAATTTAATTAAAACTAATTAACCCGTAATAAAAATGCTTTAAGGGTGCGTCACCCATTCAAAATCACTCAGAATTGATCGATTTTATAGATCTTTTATAGATCTTTCATTTAGTACGTTGAAAGGTCAGAAGAAATGGTGCAAAGTGGTAGTTTTAAGCGATACTTGGTTGGGGTTTAAATAAAGTATTTTAAAAGAGGTTAAAAAATTATCATAAGGGATGCGTCACCCAATGGCAGTAGCTTCCATAAATTTGCTCATAAAGCAAGCTTTCATTTGCCTTTCTTTTTCCTCAAAAGATAGTGTCTATCACCCCTTTATATCGAAATTCAATAGGGGTAGTTTAATAAAAACTAATTAACCCTTAATAAACATGCTTCAAGGGCACGTCTACTATTCAAAATCACGCAGGATTGATAGATTATGTAAAGATCTTTCATTTAATATCCTGAGACGCCAGAAAAAAGTGCAAAGTGGTATTTTAGCTTGATTTTTTAATTTTTTCGGTTGTTAAGGGGTGAAAACTTTATCGTTGAATATCTTAGCTTCCCTGGGGCTAGGGTGCTGAGTTTTTTTTCAAAATTCATGTCTTTCTATACTCTAAACGATGGTATAAGTTTTGTGCTTTCCCCATAGGGGCAAATTTTACGTATCCGTGGGCATCCTTCTTGAATCAATTTGGAGAAATTTTGATGAATTAAATATAACCTATTATAATCTATAACCTGCTTTTGAAATGTTTCTAGTGTTTTATTTAAATAAGGCTTTTTATTGACTAAAAATATAGTTTGAAATTCTATTATTCATTTTTTAGACAGAACCTAATAATCACGTAAAAAGTAAATCTGATGTAATTTTATGACTGAGGTACTATTGGCCAAAACTGATATCTAACGTGTTTATTGTACCACTTCTGGCCATCCTTTATTTTCTATAAAATTACAGTATTCTTTATTTTGTTATTTGTGGTTAATTTTACTGTGATAGAACGTAATAATTAATCTTGTAACAAAATAAATTACAAATGTTGTAATAATTATAAATCCAAGTAATATCATTCGTTCTAAAGGAGAAAAGAATATTAACTCTTTCTTTTTTGATTCCAAAAATAAAAATATCAATATAAGTATATGACGTAAATGTTTATATCTAAAATGTTAGTAGCAAAAGAGACTTATATCATATTATATTATTGCAATGAAATTAAATAAAATGTAATAAGAAAAGTTAATATCAAGCTTTCACTTGGATAGTTAAGATCAAATGTGAGACCTACGATCTTTGGATTCATTTTATTTCATTAGTGTATTTACCAAGATTTTGGATAATTACTTTGAATTTAAATTTCTTAAGAGGGGCATTCCGTATAGACGAAAAGAATCGATTTTTTTTATTGCTTTAGTGCATACCTATACATCTGAAGAATATATCCCCAATGTAACGGTCCGAAATCCCAAGTATACATGAAGCTACAAGCATTCTACTATGCGCGTCAAGCAGGTAGAGCAGGGAGGAGTAGAACTTTAAATGCGTTTTTCTCAAAACGACTTTTTTAAAATGTTTTTTACATATTATATAAAATTAGATTCTGAATGTACTAAACCTGTAAAATCTTAAGAATTATAATATTCTATACTTTTTATCGCAAAATTAATACTGATTTTTCTTTAATAGTACATTTTTCTATAAATACCGCCAAAAGTTTATTTTACACTTTATTATTATTTTTTGGGGTTTAGTATCTCCGTACTATCATTCTATAAGTAACTTTTTTTGCTTTTTTGTTTAAGACCACTTTTGATTGTCCGTCGATTGAGAGTCTCGACACCAAAACGACTGCACACGACCATTGTATACATACATATACACGGTGACCCATTTTAATCGCCGCACCCGGATTTCTCGGAACCTAAGCCAGATAGGAAAAAACGGTTCAGACAAAAGTTGTAGGGGACAAAGGGAGCCACATAATGGCGCTAACGTATTTGACCTTGAACTTGACCTTTAAGGTTATTTCAAAGTCAAAGTGGTTTTTTCATATGGGAACACCTAGTTTTGACTCCGGATTCGAAAAGAGCGGGAAATTTTACGTTCAAAATCATATTGAGAAAAATTTTTTCAAGGTCATTTCAAGGTCAAATTAAGGTCAAACTCCGAAAAGTCCGTTTAAAATCGTTTTTTCCATGAACCACAGGCTAAGCTGGTTCAAATTGATCGTAGGCTGTAAATGAATTTTTAAAATTGTTTATTTTTTTATGTTTTCTAGGCA
The DNA here is from genome assembly GCA_949152435.1 of Gastracanthus pulcherrimus. Classification (NCBI taxonomy): domain Eukaryota; kingdom Metazoa; phylum Arthropoda; class Insecta; order Hymenoptera; family Pteromalidae; genus Gastracanthus; species Gastracanthus pulcherrimus. The sequence continues at coordinate 150,200,327 of OX424574.1, read as the reverse complement.
AAAACAATCCGAAGTGAAGTCCATTTGACCTTGAGATTAAAATGGAAACCCACAAATTCCAACTCACAAATCCTAACCCCACAAATCTCAAAACCAAAAGCATTCGATCCGCAAACTTTATACTCACGCATCCTTAACCAACATTTTCCTACCTCACACATCCTAAACCCACACACCCCATTTTGTATTTGCATTTTTTATTAATTATTAATTTTTTTTGCTTCTACAATTATCTTAGTCGGATCCTAATTTTTTGAATTATGAGCTGTCAAAAAATGTGATTCTTTTTACAAAAAAAACTCATAACTTCCTAAAAAATAAAGATACAACATTTCTGTTTTGTACAAAAAGCATCGTAGCTATTTTTTTTAGAATCGAACTATTAAAACAAAATTAATATTAAAAATGGGCGGAAAATCTTAAAGTCGGTGAGCAGTTCAGATTTAATTAAAAGAACCATTGACGGAACCTATTTTCTTCGTAGATGTGTTTTTAATGATTACATTATCAAAATTAGTATTTCTGAAATTCGTATGCTACTAATTCACATTATTTACATAAAACAAAAAAATAAAAGGAAGTTTTAGTTTTATTTGCAATCAAAATAAGAAATAATGCTTTATTGAATACCTTTAATGTTTTGACGATTATTTTAATTTAAAATTTAAAATTAAAAAAGTGTTACAAATGAAGTATTTATGGCAAATACAGTTAGCTAAATAAAGTTACTGTAATTTTCCAACGTTTTTCCTTTTTAGCGACCGTATACGGGCGAGCCTTATAATTATTAATATTTTATATACCATTTTACTATTTAAATTTAATAGTAATTAATAGCTGGTTCTGAAATGGCTGACTATCCGCCCAACGAGATCGTTGATATGATTTTGGTTTTAGGAGCAAGCCAAAATAATTATCGTGGTGCGGCAAGACTTTATGCTGAACGCTATCCTGACAGACGACACCCTGACGATAGAGCTATCAGACGTTTAACTCAAAGAGCTCGTAGTGGATACATGGTTCGCCAACATAGGCGCCATGAGTATGATGAAAATGATAATCGAGTTGTAACTATCCTTGCAATAATTCATCTTGATCCACACATTAGCGCTCGTCGAGTCGAAAGGGAAATTGGTATTCCAAGAAATACTTTTTTAAGAATTATGAAGGTGCTTCAATATCACGCGTATCATATTACTTTGGTTCAAGAGCTACAGTTTGAGCATTTCCAACAGCGTATTGTGTTTTGCCAATGAGCTTTACGAATGATAGAAAATGATCCAGACTTTTTTAACTTTGTTCTTTTTTCTGATGAAGCAAAATTTCAAAGTGATGGGGAACTGAATAGGCATAATTGCCATTATTGGTCTGATGTGAATCCTCATTGGGTCAGAACTGTAAACCATCAAAGACGTTGAAGTATTATGGTATGGTGCGGGATTATCAATGGATATTTGATTGGTCTTTATTTTTTTGAAGAAAATGTAAATCAACATACCTATTTGACGCTAATAAGAGATGAACTACCTGGATTGATGGAAGATGTTGATTTAGAAACTCGACGAAGAATATGTCTCCAGCAGGACGGCGCACCACAACATTTCGCTCGAATTGTAAGGGCTTTTTTGAATGAGCACTATGGTAACAGATGGATTGGTCGAGGAGGTCCGGTTAACTGGCCTGCTTGCTCACCCGATCTTACATCATCAGACTTCTATTTATGAGGGTATTTAAAAAATGCTGTTTTTGAGCAACAACCCATTACAAGAGCAGATATGCAGGATAGGATTCGTCGAGCATGCGCTGCCATTCCGAAACAAACTTTGCAGAACACCGTTCGCCATTTTCAAAGGCGTTTGACTATGTGTCTTGAAGCAAATGGTCGTCATTTCGAACACTTGCTTCGAGGTTAAATAAAAATTTATTTACATTAGTGAGAGGCGAGGGGACTCACTATAATCAAGCACCCCGAACAGTGAGAGGCAAGGGGACTCACTATAATCAAGCACCCCGAACAGTGAGAGGCAAGGGGACTCACTATGATCAAGCACCCCGAACAGTGAGAGGCAAGGGGACTCACTTTAATCAAACACCCCAAAGGAAACAATCCTTACTACGTCCACGTCGTTGTTTCTAGGTAGCGCGAAAAGTAAGGTTAATACATTTATAACAGAAGCTTCAACGATCTTAAAGTTACCGTTAAAAAATCATTTTGCCCTTGAGAAAAATTTTTCAGGGTTCAGGATGTGTGGGTTTGGGGTGTGTGGGATTAGCATGCGTGGGGTAGGGATGTGTGAGACTGGGGTGTGTAGGGTATGGTTGTGTGGGACTGGGGTGTAACAGTTTAGTATGTAAGGGCACGAAGTTTATGGGGTTAGGATGTGCGAGTTTGAGTTTTGTTTACTAGAATGTGTAAGTTTTGGGTGTGTGGGTTCCCCTTTTAAGCCTACGATCAATTTGAACCAGCTTAGCCTGTGGTTCACGTAAAAAAACGATTTCAAACGGACTTTTCGGAGTTTGATCTTGATTTGACCTTGAAATGACCTTGAAAAATTTGTTCTCAATATGATTTTGAACGTAAAATTTCCCCCTTTTTCGAATCCGGGGTCAAAACTAGGTGTTCCCATATGAAAAAACCACTTTGACCTTGAAATAACCTTAAAGGTCAAGTTCAAGGTCAAAGACGTTAGCGCCATTGTGTGGCCCCCTTTATGCCCTACAATTTTTGTCTGAACCGTTTTTCCCTATCTGGCTTAGGTTCCGAGAAATCCGGGTGCGGCGATTAAAATGGGTCATATATATATATATATATATATATATATATATATATATATATATATATATATATCGATCAAAAGGCATTATTAAAAATTGTTTTTACTTCTTCAAGAGTGCATAGATATATACAAAATAGTTTCTTTGTGAAAAATCTCCAAAAATCACCTAGGTTTTTGTCATCTATGTGGAATGCCCCCCTTAATAATAATTTTCTTTTTATTACAAATTTTATTTTATAATAAATTACTGAGATTATGAAGATTATCAAGAAATATTTTATTAACACTTTTCAATAAAAAATTGTATAATTTAAAATTTAATTCTGTAGACTTTGGTATTCTCAATATAAGAGATAGTGAAAATCCAGACTAACGGGACTTTAAAATTCAATGATTTTATCGTGATTCATAAAATAGATAAGAGTTAATTAAAAAACCAAGACCTTTCAAGACGAGATAATTTTCTTCAAGACCAAAACGAGACTGTTTATGTCGAGCCTTTCTCGAGATTAAATAAATTTCAATTGAGCATAACTTTTGATCAGAATATCCTTAAACGTGCTCCAACTATGCAAATTAAATGTCTTAATGTCAGCTATTACATCAAATTTCGTACAAGTACCTAAAATGGAAATTACCTGCAGTAAATTACATCAAACAAGAACCCATTTAATATGTTAATAAAACTATAAATCTCTTTGACTGGAATAATTTCTATGTTTTCGTATCTTAATATTTGTAAACTTTTTCCAGATTCTATTCCGTACAAAGATTCAAAATAACTTTCGCTTTTGAAAATTGATCAAATACTGACCTGATGGAAAATATTTAAATACAGCTAGTTTTAGGCCAAAATTTGACATATATGACTGTTCTCTTAAAGAAAAATAAATTTAATCAAATCAATGCTTTTTCTTTGAGAAAGCAATACGTTTGATATGCAAATCAGTAAGAAATGACGTCTGTTTGGAGAATGTAAAAAAAAATTAATCAAATCAATGCTTTTTCTTTGAGAAAGCAATACGTTTGATATATAAATCAGTAAGAAATGACGTCTGTTTGAAGAATGTAAACATAATTTCCATACATCTAACAAAATAAGCAAAAATAATATTACAATTTCAGTGGGGCCTGTGGCGGCTCAGTCGGTAGAGTGTCGGATTCCCACGCCGGTGACCCAGGTTCGAATCCTAGTCTCTGCCGATTGATACAAGCACCACTGTAAAAATTACATGTGCTTTGTTTACAAACACACCGCAGACCCCCGTCGTCGATTAGCACCACATGGGAGCACAAACATGGCGACGTTAAATAAAAAAAAAAAAAAACATATTACAATTTTTTTATATTTTTCAAAATTATTGATTTTATAAAAATAACATTGTTATTCGATTGGCTCCAAAATTTGATCAGTTATAAGTTAGACCATGCCTGATGTACCTGCAAATTTTGAGTGAAAAATTTGAACGCGACAAGACTTATTGTGGATATCAGTGTTTATCACATACATACATAGATACACAGACACACATCATACACTTATAGGGGAGAACGGGATCAATCCGATCACTTTATTATGATAAATATTAAGTTTATTGAACGATGAAAATATTTCTATATTCTTTAGAATGTATCATTCAACTTAATAAAGGCTAAAAACCAAACATGTAAAATATATCTAAAACGTTACTCACATCGATAGGTTTTAGCTATTTTTAACCGACTTCAAAAAAGGAGAAAGTTCTCAATTCGACCGACTTCTAATACTACCTACTTCTATTTGATACTGAAGAAACATTAATTTCTTTCAGGTTATAATCGGTACGCACTGTATGATTGAGATGATGAAATCATGTTTTCCATTTGAAAACAGCTGCTGAAGTGGATCAGAATCTTATAATGTGGACTGACATGTAATCTTTGAAGAAATTGTAACATTAGAGAAGTGTAACTTTAAAAGCAATTTTCTCATAACCATGTTTTCAGAGCTTGCGTGTAACCTGCAAACTGAACCGGTGCATGAATTTTGATGCTCCAGGTCTTAAAATATTCCTTTTGAATGCTATTTTAGACTGAAGCTATTTAGAAACCTCTAAAAATTGATTATCATGTGAGTATTCTAGTCTAAGTGTGAAAAAATGACAATTTTAATAGTAATGATAATTATTTTGCCTTTAAGGTCTTCAACAAATTTAAGTAAATTAAAATTAATTTTTCTAACTAGCTTCAGTCCAAAATGATATACAAGAGGAACAATTTAAGACCAGCATGACGAAAATTCATGTATCGCTTGAGTCTGTAGGTTACGTGCAAGCAAAACATATTCATAGACTCATATCTACCTCTGTAAAGGGGGCGGGGGGAGGGTTTTTTTTTTCTTATCAGGGATGATTTTTGTAAGAAATTTAATCAACTATAAGGATCTACTCATATTTATATTCTAATTATTTTCCTATTATTTTTACAGATGGAAATCTTCAAAAAAGTGCTATAGGCATTCTACCCCCTTAAATGGGGATAGCGCAAAAAGACGTCAGTAATATCGTATATTTTCGTGAGGTAATAAAACGTTGATAATAGCACTGTTTTTACTGTGCCAGTGTAAAATAGTGTCTTGCACATTGAAAATTAATTTTAAACCTTGTGCGATTACGGTTGAATTTTTTTTATTTCTAAATAAAAGTACGAGGTTTATGTTTTTCTGTCAGTTAAAACTATTAAAATTTAAAAGAGGAAGATTTGAACTTATTCTTAAACGTATAAAATGCAAAATAATGCTAATATATCTTTATTTATGACATGACCCCCATTCTACCTATACATACAGACAAACATTGTTGAAAAATCTATTTTCGTGGTTGCAAAGCCTTCTCTTTGAGAAAGCAAAACCGCAGAATAAAAAAGGTGAGGCACGCAAAACACATAGAAACTTTATTAATTCAATCGATCCGCACGTCCCAATGTTGGATAGCGTAAAATTATTACCAATCGATCAGATGCCACGAAGACGAGTGAGCGACATGAAAATATGTGAATTATGTACCCATGCGCTTCTGCTACTCGATCGCTTCGGATGATGAGGGTCTCATATGGGATAAAATTCGATAAACGGTAAACGAGACTATCAGAGGATATAGGGAGGGGCAGCAGCAGACACTGGCGAAAATCGTGCACCTGTCAGTTACAGCGGATGCATTGCTCGAGAAATATTCTGGCTGTTGCACCAAGTATAGGTATCTAGCGGAATAGATAGAGTTTTCAGAAGCCCGCGACGTCCGAAAAAGATATACAGAAGGATGCTAGCCATCTGCAATGTAACGTACGCCTTCTCCGTTATATCGAAAATGTCAATAAAAGAAGACTAAATTTTACTATAATCAAATTCGTCTTTTAGAAAACAAACTATGGAGAATATTTTTGAAAGTTACATATAATTGCTTTCTCAAAGAGAAAGTAATTTTTAATAGTATACTATGTACCATGAGGTAAAAGTAGGCTTTTTTCGCCCGTGTGTGAGGTTTGCAATACGAATCCAAGGCGAGCAAGCACGAGCCAGAGGTGAGTGCGTATTGAGAGCTGAAGATGAGTATTGCAAACACACAAGGGCGAAAAAGGCCTCCCCCTATGGTACACACCGTGTTTTGTCAAACATGCATTGATAACGTGTTTTTGTTATGCCAATGAAGCGAAACTAAATTTGGTTGTTCTTCGTCACGGTGCAAACACACGCTTGTTGAACTGTAAAATCAGCCTACTAGAGTCTTTAGGCCCACCTAAATATGTGTTATCATCCGGATGGTACTCCGTGTTTAGGGGAGCTAAACTCTATTAGGGTTTATTTTTGAAAATCAACCTACTAGAGTGTTTAGGTCCACCTAAACATGTGGTATCATCCGGATGGTATTTGATGTTTAGGATGGCCTAAACCCACTTAGAACAGATTTTCGCAAATTTACTTTTGCTCCCGCTGATTTAATAGTGGGTGCAAAGGACTTTACCGCCCGCAATAGTAGGCGCAAAAGTGTTTCCGAAAGCCGGTCGAAAAACGGTCTCTTTAGTCCCGCTACATGGGCATGAAAAGACGCATTTTCGTGCAAGTATGACAAAAATAATTTTTTTAAATAAATAAAAATTTTCATGTGACTCGGGAAGTTTGAATAAATTGCACCTCAATAGTGTCCGTTGTCTGGATGTGTGTATGCGTGCGTGCATGCATGCCGGCGTACGTGTGTATGGGCATATGTGTGTATGTGTGTGTTGCTCTAGCATATTATATAAAAATATTTAATAATATATCATCGCAGAAATAATATCTATTACATTATTTTCTCTTTGACTGACATGGTTTCTTGTTTACTTATAATATTCAATTTCAAAATAATATTTCAGGACACTCCATATATGTATAATTATGTGAGTATATCTTTACAAAGTAAGCCAGTGAGTAAAAATTGGTTTCAATGAAAAAGCCCGCTAAATTCTTAGAGATAAATATTTATTATCAATCTTTCACTACTTTTTGATACATAGTTGTATGCACAATATTTAAATTTTTCACAATTAGCAGATAACTGCTAGCTGGAATTATGAGCAGTATCCTGTTCAATATGACATATACATTTGACTATAGTTAAGCCAAGCACGGCTTCAGGTAATTTCGTTAATACTAAATTATTGTCGGCCATCATCAAATTTCAGGTGTCACTATAGTAGGGGTGTGCGGGTATCCGAAAAATCAGGTTATCCGACATATAGACCCGACCGGGTCTTAGTCGGGTCTCAGGTCCGTTCCGGTTACCCGATGGGGTCGGGTTACCCGACCAAATCGGGTCTCCCGTCCGAATCTAAGTACCTGGTAGATTCGGGTTACGCGGTTGAATCGGGTTTCCGACCGAACCGGGTTTGGAATCGTACTTGGATCTGGATTATTCGACTGATTCAGGGCACTTAAAATAAACAGATTATGCAAATAAACCGGTTAAATAATTAAAGTGGAGATACGCCATTAGTCCGGAACACGGATTTTGTTGAAACGTTAGAGATCGTCTTCTAATACCTAAAATGAAGCCTAATGGCTGTAGTTTTACTAAATTGATCGTTGTATAGAAGATGGCCCAGACTCATTGCACTCTCTTTGTTAGGTCAATTATAATGCATTGTCCAGTTTCTTTGCATAATCTGTTTATTATTTCAAGTTCCCGAATTGGTTGAATAATCCAGATCGAACGCCTTACCCAGTACGGCCGGATAACTCGACTACACCGGGTTACCCAATTTAGCCGGATAACCCGACTCGACCAAATAATACGATTCGAACGCGTAACCCGATTCGGACGGGTAATCCAACTCGATCGGGTAACCTGATATACACGGGTAAACCGGTTATAACTCGAATACCCAAAACAACTGGTACTCGACCCGAACCCGGGAAGGAAGCCCAGCCCCATCCGACCTGCAGACTCCTATGCTTCAGACAGCTTGGCAATGTTCCAATGGCATTTCAGAATTTGTTACACTACATTTTATCAAAATACCATTGGATGTAAATAATATTGGATATACCAATAAATTATTTCATAATAACATGTTATGAAGTTGAAAATGTATTTAGCATTAGATATAGCATCTTTAGCTTTTTCAAGGACAGATATTATATCCCATAAAATTTTGACAACTTCTGCTATATCCTTATCATAGTAACGAACAGCGATACACAAACTTTGCTTTGTATTTTTATCATTCGTTTCGTCCGTATAGATGAATAATATTGTACTTTTTAGGCACGACCGCTCCAAGGGAGAGCCTTACGTTTTCGTCATCGCAAAAAGTGTAATATCTTTAAAACTAACAAATTATTGCATAAAAACGTGTTTTAACACTGTAGGAATATATTTCAAACATCCCCGTAAATGTATGTATAGATGTATGATTTATAGTGGCACATCGGCGTCCTCAATCGAAACCACGGCCATTAGTAGAGTGGACTAGAGTAGGGATGTATGTATATATGTAATCAAGTATATGCAATAACTCAACGAGGCTGCGGTGAAACTGGCTGAAGTTTAAAGAGGTTACTTGACACATTATAAGAAGCTGGCGTATCTATTTTCAACCACATCCGATGAATATATTTCTATATAATGTTGAATAAATTTAATATTTATATTAAATTGAGCGCCGGAGCGGTGAATCACTAAGTGTAATATCATTTGGAATACCTTACTTAATATTTCTTAATTTTAACGCTTTTGAGTTTTTTTTTAGATTTTATGTTGTATAAGAACTGCTTTGATACACACATTTTACTACAACAATTAGAACAGTACGCTCGAGTGATGTCACCATCATATATCCATATATATCTACATACATACACGCATGCATAGGCGTATTCAAAACTTATTAATAATTAGATAGATGCATAAACACATATACACATGCATTTACGCACGTATTTGCAGCTACAAGCATTCATGGAATCCTCTATACACAAAGGTGGATCGAAAAAGAAATTTTGCTTCCACATAGAGGAAGCTTTGTGATGGTAAAAAACCGCTTCCAATTCATTGGCACTTACCTTCCTTAAACTAAATTAAATGTTCCAATACGAAACTCTTTGTTCTAATAAATTAATTTTAAATTGCTATATCTCTTTCTAAATAATACCTTAAAAAAATAATTTTTTACTAAAATTACAGAACGATAGGTAATAATACTTATCACAGTATTTTTTTTTGTACGTAACTTATTAAAGTTATTTAAATATTTAAAGTCACTGTAATTAGATATTAGTACATCGATTTACTGAATTCCTAATCATCTAAACTTTTGTGAACGATTTGCCATCATAAATTTCCAAAATATAACAGTTTAAATTAAATATGACTTTTTTCGTATATAACAAAAGAATGGAAAGAGCCAAACTAAAATTTGCGGATGTAAAATATAGGTAATTTTATGCTCTGTTTAATTCATTTACACGAAATTGATCATAATATTTATAACATTCCAAAAAACTAAAACTTAAAAATCAAAAAATTCAAATATTATTATAAAATTTCTTTTTAAATTTCTTTTCAATTTCGAATCTCCATTAAAATACCAAAAATCTGAGCCCTATTTTATAAAAAGTGACCGTGCTATTCTCGAAATATAAGCATTAAAAAAATTATTTTGAAAAAATACATAACCACAAATATCTAGAAATATAAAGGCCATTATGATCTGGACAAAGAACTCGTTCAAGAGTTAGTGAAGATCTACTGATTTGGAGAGTTTCAGATCAAATGCTGCCGATATACACCAATATTCGCAGCTAAATAGAAATCGATTATTGGTACATAAAGATTTATTTCCCTTCAATTGAAAGAGATAAAGCTTCAAAAATGTGTACAGAATATTTTTATCCATATTCCTAATCATCTCAATTTTTTTCAAAAATTTACATTCTTATATTTCACTGATATAACCGTTTGAAAACAAATGATGATTTCGTGAAAACAAAACAAGAAAATAGCTTATTCAAAAGGGGTGGAAAAAGATAAGTAATTTTATGCTCTTTGAATCACATTATCACTCAATCGATGATACTATTTCTATGGTATCAAAAAAACCAAATCTATTATACAAAAATCTAAAAAGCGCTAAAAAACGCAAAAAATGTTTTTTGAACCGCCGTCTTTAAACTTTTACATGCACATACACACACTCAGACACACACACACTTAGACACACGCATGCACACACACACGCACGCACGTACGCACGCACACAGAGACTAATAAGATAAAAAATTTGACTAAAAGAGCTTTAATTTAAGCTGTATTTCATATATAAAAATATTATTCTGTTGCGAAGCTATTTGAACAATAAAAAATGATGACGAAAAATTCATGAAAATTTGAGGATTAACAGCTCTTTAAATTGAGTAGTTTTCCATGCATTTTTGTCATCATTTTTTATTGTTCAGATCTTTGCAACAGAATAATATTTTTATATGAAACAAAGTTTAAATTAAAGCTCTTTCAGTCGACTTGTTTATCTTATTACATAATTTCTCTAACAAAATAACTTGCAGAGTTATAATACGAAGTATAGGCACTACTTTTTACTGAAATAACGCGTATTGTGAATATAAATGGTCATATCTAGTCCCCAAGGGCCTATGGGACGAAACTACGGATGCTGGGCTTCATTTTTAGGTACCAGAAAACACCTCCCGAAGTTTCATCAAAATCCATGACCCGGAAGTGTGACACTCTCCTTGTAAGTGCCAATGAATTGGAAGCGGTTTTTTTAATTTTAAAACGCATGCTTCATCTTGATGCTTTAAGAAATAATTATTAGATTCACCCGAACGTGAAAAGTTTGATATAATTCATGGCACACGAGCAATGGGTTTCTTATGAGTTAAGCTTATGTTCGGACGTAAATTGATCACCCGTTTCGGGAGGAGGGACCCAGGGGAATTCATGCAAAAGAACGCAAATAACATAAGGGTGAGCACGTGGAACGTGCGTAGCGTAGCTCGCGTCTGGCAATTAAAAGTTCTTACCAAGGAAGTGGATAATATATGAACTAAACATAATAGATTTACAGGAGGTTATGCGGGCGGGTTTGGAATCGAAATTGATCAATAAATACCCTAGTGGAAATGAAAATTGTGCCATAGTGTGCCAAACTGTACCCAATTGTGTCAAACTGTGCCAAACTATGCCAAGTCATGCTAAACCTATGCCATTTCGGACGTTTCGCACAGTTTGGTACAGTTTGGCATAGTTCGGCACACTTTGGCATAGTGTCGCACATTGTGGCACTTTGTGGCATGGTCACAAATTTTGAAAGAAAATACTTTGTCTACCGTTTTTTTAAGATTGACATGGCTTAGCACGAATCTACACGGTCTGGCACAGATTAGCACAGTACGGTACATATTGGCATAGGGCGACATAGTTTTACACAGTTTGGTATGATTAGGCATAATAGAATTTTTTAAAAAAATATTTTTCTATTTCTTTTACAATAAATTGGCATATCCTGGCACGAATTGGCATATTTTAGCACAAGCGGCATAGTTTAGCATTAAATGGCACAATATAGCACAATTCATTTATAATAATAAAATTTATCATTTTTAAGTAAAATTGAGAACGTTTAAATAGTTAATAGTTGAGACAGGGTTACTAAAAATATAAAAATAATTAATTAATAATTCCACGTTTTCGTGAGTTTGAAATATCGTAAGCAAATACAAAAATTTTGCAAATTCGCATGTGTAAATTTCATTAATTGATGGATGTTTCTGTGTGCATTAAATTGACTGTGTATGAGAGGGTTTAATAATTATTATCAAACATTTGTTACTATAATAATTGTCAATCGAATTCTGCCGCCTCTGCCTCCGGGCAATTTTGTTTTGCAGTGCTTTGCATGCACTTTTATGCGGATCATCGACTGAAGTAAACATTTTGGTGTTTTTTGGCCGTTTGGTGCGAATTTTTCCATCATTTCTGGAGACGTAGCCCCTTTGAGGTTAGCTTTTTTCGCTCCATCGGCGTTCACCAGCATCACATGAGTCTGCGTTTCCAGCGCGCACCTGTGATTTTTTCGACGAATCACCTTTGATTTCCTGGAAATTGCATGTTGGACAAGTAGTGAGTCGATGGCTTAATCGTCGATTGATATCCGAAACTGCTGCCATTTATTGGATATCAACGGAACCATCATGGCTTCGGACGACGACGACGGCGACGACATCTACGCGGGCTGCTCCGCGTGCCTGCTGACAGCTGATGAAGTAAACAAATTACGTAACAAGGTTAGCGCGCATACAGACACTCTGTTATCGTGGTTAGCTAACGAGAAAGAGACTACGCGAAAACAAACGCTTCAAACTGCGATTTCCGAATTTTTTGAGTCATTTTTTCGGGTTGCAGGAGTGTATTTAGGTAAATTAGCCTTAGATAATGTCACGGAATCGTACACGGCGTCTCTTAAAAAAGCCTGTGAAAATGTCGAAAAAGTGAGTGCCGCTTTGAGTAAATCAGCCACCGTAGCGGCTGAGTCGAACCCCGCGCTGGCAGCCGCCTCATATGCGAGTGTTGCTAGGATATCAGCACCTTCTCACTCCAATGCGTCCAGTAAAATTGTTTTAGATCGTGGCAAACCGATAGCTATTAATAACTCGAAGCGCGTCATTGTTGCTCCTCGTGAGAATTCTAAAGCGATGTTTCCCACTGCGGCCGACACTAAAAAAGCATTATTTGAAGCTGTTAACCCGGCTAATTTGCACTTATAAGTTAAGCGTATTAATCTTATCTCCGATGATAAATCGGTTGTGGTCGAAGGCGACTCACTTGATTCCCTCTTTAGCTGTGAATCGCTGCAACAAGTTGGGTTAGAAGTCAAAAATGAGTCTAAGCTCGATCCGCGTATCTTAATCCATGACATCCCGGTGGAATATTCGAACAAAATCTCACGCAATTTACCACAGCTGACCGAGAACGGTAGTGTATATTTATCCTGCTCGAAATAAAAAATTTAGATCGTGCGTTGTACAAATGAAACCCGCTTGCCGTAATATACTTTTTCAGCGGAGTCGAGTCAGTATCGGATGGATGCCTTCTCGCTGCACTGATCATGTATCTATTTTGCAATGATTTCGGTGTCATAATTTCGGTCACGTAGCTGCCAACTGCAAAGATCCGGAGGTTTGTGGTAATTGCGCGGGTGCTCATCTCACTCGAAATTGTAAAGCGAAAAATGTATTATACTGCGTTAACTGTAAGGCCGGGAAGCAATCTAACACCGCGCACGCTGCTTTTGATAACTCCAGGTGCCCTATAAATTGATTATGGCATCTAGTTGTAGTAATTTTCTATTAAGCAAAATTACGGTTGGGCACATTAACGCACAATCCCTTACGCGACACCTGCACGACGTAAAATCGCTAGTCCTCGGAAATAAGCCATTACTTATGGGTATAAGTGAAACTTTTTTGAAACTCGAAAAATACGATGTCCGGGCATCCATCCCGCACTACGTTCTTTTTAGGAATGATCGTCTTAACAAAGGTTCTGACAAGGATTGTTGACGACATTCGATCGGCAATTGACGAGGGTGACTTCACTCTCCTCGTTTCAATCGATCAAACACGAGCATTCGATTTGGTCAATATTCAGTTGTTGGCAGAAAAGCTCCGCGCATTTGGCTTCTCGGATTCGGCTTGTAATTGGGTCCACTCGTTTTTGTCCGGCCGCACCCAATTTGTCGCTTAGACCTCTGGTGCAACATCAGTGCCTCTGCCACGGCTAAGTGGTGTTCCACAAGGTTCTCTTCCTGGGCCCTTGTTCTTCTCACTATTTATCGACGATACGCCCAATGTTTGTCTAAATTGTAAATACCACCTTTACGCAGATGATTTCTGCGTCTACTTTCATGGAAAGTTAAAAGACGCGGAAATTATCATTAAAAACATCAACGCTGCACTCGAAAATTTAGCACGTTGGGCCACCGACAACGGACTTCGGATTAATGCGAGCAAAACGAAAGCCATCTGGTTTGGCACTCGAGGTTTCTATGGTAGGTTTCCCAATCGCAATCTGCCTGATATTGTCCTCAACGGCCAAGTGATCACTCCGTGTGATTCTCTTAAGCTTTTGGGGGTTACGCTCGATAGCACCCTTACGTGGAGACAGCAGTGCGCTGTAACGTCCAATAAATGTTTTGCTACACTTTCGAGACTAAGAAAAGGCGGTTATTTTCTTTCAAAGAATACTAAACTTATGCTAGTTAAGTCGCTTGTTTTCCCGTACCTGGACTACTGTGCGTCTCTATTTTTCGATCTATCTGGTGAACTATCGACCAAGCTCAGTAGATGTAAAAACGCTGCACTCCGGTTCGTAGAAGGAATAAGACGCTACGAGCATATCTCACCCGTTTATAAAAAATATAACGTTATTTCTTATAAGAGCAGGAGTCGATTCCTTATGTTGTGCCTATCGGGGTCTGTACTGCGTACTGGTACCCCCACGTATTTAAGAGGGAAACTTAAATTTCGGTCTGTAGACAAAGTGGGATCGAAGAGGACGAGTGAATACGACCTGATTATTGAGCGCTGGAATACTGACTGCTTTGCGTCTTCATTTGAAATAGGCGTCGCCGGACTGTGGAACGAATTACCGCATGATCTGCGTATTTATTATAAAAGGCCGTGCTTCAAATCATTATTGTTACAACATCTTGCCTCTTCCGATTAGCCATTGTAACACACTGCGTGTGTGATTTGCGTTATTTGTTGCGTTACATTATGTATAATCTACATTATACACACTATTATTTTAGCTGATCTCTATATATATAATTTTTTTTTCTTTGTATAAATCATCTTTTTTTTGTATTTACTTCGTACTTTGTTATTTACATAGTCGCCAAATGTAGCGCGGGCCTGCGGGCCCGACTTCACTATGTACATACATTTAATGCTGTAAACTGTGTATAAAGTTGTGACTATTATGGACCATTAGTCTTTAGTCATTCAATAATCAATCAATCAATCTCTCTCTCTCTCTCTCTCTCTCTCTCTCTCTCTCTCTCTCTCTCTCTCTCTCTCTCTCTCTCAATACGGGCACGCAGGTCGCAGTATTTCCAAAAACGAACGCGCCATCCCAAACGTTATTGTTTGACTTGAAAAGATATCGTAAATTGTCATTAACTGTGTAAACTCCATAGTGTAAACGTATATAATATAATAATATAAAAAACGTTATTGGTATTAATCACAGCAAGACTATATAGACCAAGAAATTTTGTAAAATTCAACAATCGAAAAGCCGTTCTACTATGCATGTATGGGGTTGACACGATACATATATGTATATATACTGTTTATTTTTGTGCTATAATTTTGTGCAACAATAAAGTATTCAAATCATTTTTGCCGAGTTTTTGGTATGATTAAATCAAAGACTACTTAACTGACTAAGTCTGATAAAAATTATTAAGAGAAAAGAAGTATATATAAAAAGCTTATTAATGAAAAAAGGTTATGTTGACCAACGAGTAAATTTATTAATATATTCTAATTTCAAAGTAAGTTAACATTTTTTATAAGTGAATTGTACTTTAAGTTCCTTTGTATTAAAAGATTTTTATGAAAAAATTTGTCGTATTCTCAGATATATTCAGCACTATGAGATATCGAACATACTATGATAGGTTTTCTAATAAAATAATTTCTCGCTCTATGATTAATTCCCGTAAAATGAAACTATTAAAACAATGTAGAATTAAAGCTACTAATATTGTACATGTAAGATTTTAATATTTACATTTTTTGGACACTCAATTTATTGATCTAGCTTGCATTTACTTATATTTAAATACTTATTGTAGAGACATAAGTTATTAATTGTGGACGAAGTTGAAAACTATGATAAGTACACAACTTCTAATAATAGTACGAGTATGAACATATCGGAGCCAATTGATTTTCAAAAAACTACTGAAGACCAGCCTGTCAAGGTAAAGTTTATTATTAAAATATTATATAAAATGTGAATATGTCCAATGTCCAATGAATATGTAACTATACAACTACATTATTATAGTATATATATTTATTATAATTTTATTTTATATTTTTATAAAATTTACTAATAATTTATGCAAACTTTTTATCTATTAGGTGAATGATGTATCCAGTCATAATAAACAGCACAACGACCAACTTTGTAAACCTGTTTGTGCTTGTGGAAATGTTAATGTTGCAGAACTGCTTCTAATGACTCTAAAAATTGCAAGAAAACACGCATTGACGTGGAATACAATACTTTATATCTTTGAAATGCTCAACTGTGCTTTTGACTCAAACGTTCTACCAGTAAGAAAGTATATGGTAAAAAAGTTATTGGATGTTAACAACGATTTAGTTACTTATCATATGTTATGTACTAAATGCAATAGACGTATTGACAAAACACCAAACTGTATATGCAAGTGTGGCGCTAAGCAGGTAAATTAATTATTTTGGAATTAAAGTGGCAGTAGTATATAGTAATAAGTAGTAGATATAGTTAATTAATGAAAGTTATTTGGAGGTTAGACTTTAGAAAATTCTGTTTAAATACATATATTCGCCCAGGTGAATGTTAATTCAGCGGTCTCCCTTGGAGATTCATAGGTTATTATTATATGCGTAAGAAGTAAATTTGGAAAGAGAAAGATGAGAAAGCTGAAGCAGCTGCAAATGTATCGAAGTGGTGGATATCAAGTAAGGAAATTAAGCTAACATAATAAGTAACTTATGAACTTCTCAAGCAAATTTGCTTTATAAAAACTTATCTTTTTTGCCAAATCTATCAACAGATATTGTCATATGCATAATAATATAATATACTGTATGATATTATACATACCTCTTTGGTGACGTCGAGTGCCAAAACAGTTGGCAGCGTTTTACTTTTTCAAAGAGAAAGCTGTGTAACGATGAAAATTTTTTAATCAGAAATTTCGATAAGTTTCAATGTTTTCGAGGATCCTATGAGTCAGAAAAATAGGTTTTTAGATATGTCTGTATGTATGTATGTGTACGTGTACATGTGCGTGTGCGTGTGCGCGTACGTGTGCGTGTCCGTGTCCGAGTGCGTGTGTATGTGCGTGTGCGCGCGTGTGTGTATGAAACCAAATTTTGTGTTCACCAAAACTCTGCACGGAAGTACGTTACGAGCTGAAATTTTGAAAACATTAGACATGTCTTAACTTAGAACTAATTCGATTTTGGAATTGATTGAATATTAATTTCAGAAAATTTGGAATTTTTAAAAAATATTTATTTATAATCTATGCTATACATTTGCATAAGTTTAAATGGTAATTTTAAAGTTTAAATCTATATATCTTGACATATTAAAAAGTAAACTTGTCATTTTGATTTTTAACCACAGAATTAAATAGAATAAATAATTTCATATTGGAACAATTAATAAGGTTTGAGGAAGCGGTTTTCTCTATGTTCTTACATGGTGAAATGACTATCATAATTTTTATTTGGCTGTTATACCGCAACCACTAAGCCAGAGGATACAGCCAGTCTAAATTTTTACTTTTCACTTGGGAAAATCGACGGAGTTACAATTACAGTACAACATAATTCTGATTTATTGGAGTGGTTTTGATTAAAAAGGGTTTTGACCAATCAGAATGATTTATTTTTTTTAAATTACATTGGTAAGAAATAATAATCGAAGAATATTTTTTACACTTATTTGGAGAAATCACCATATATTATATTTTCTTACACCATCAAAAACGTCAAAATCTTTGTTGGTAATATCTAAACCACATCTTGAGAAGTCCGGTATCAAAATCCGATACGTGACCGACGTGTGGTAAGTTACCTACATACGCTAACGTATCATTGGCCAGAGAGGGCATTATACAGTGCTACACTGGGCGCAGCCTCGAGAGCCGTCGGAACTCTAGGAGCGCAAGAGAAGATATAGATACAGCACCCAATTTTCATTTCAGATTTCCCTCTACAGCGCGTCTCATATTTTTATTATTAACAAAATAAAAAAATATCACATTTTACGCTGTTTCTTAAGTATAAGACCACCATCGCAGTTCTAATTTTCTTACTATTTAAATACAATACAGTAATACAATAGTTTTATTTAAGCTACTATTTTGGCTTTATATCACTTGATTGATGATAATTTTCCTTCCTACTTATTCTATGTACTGCATTCTGTTGTGATTTAACATTTATCGATAGGTCGATAAATGCGATATTTTTTTATTTTGTTCGCAATAAAAATGTGTGAAATAATTAAAATACATTAAACATCGAAGAATCATATTTATTTAGGCTTCAAATCAATGCGCATGGGAGTGTGCCGAGAGCACACTATGTTAGCGGCAGGCACACTGTGGGTGTCTTCGGCCATTCTTCAACTTTCCAGGGTTGCATCATTCTTTATTGCCATATTTTAAAATTGTATTTCGGTAGCCATACTTGGGTATAGTTACAGACTTTTCATACTTGGGTATAGTTACAGACTTTTCATTCTTACAACTAAGTTACCTGATTATCATCTTTATATAAAACTACGGCTGAGAAACATGGTGGCCAAAGACACCCTGTAAATAGGGTCGCTTAGAGCTTTTGGTATTATTAATATTGTTATAAATGTAAAATTTTCAAACATTAAACGATAATACGCATTAAAATAAAGTTTTATGAAATGTATTTAAGGGGGCCTAACCACCTTAGAATTGAAAATAAATTAGTTATATATTTTTAGGTTGAGGAAAAATTATTCATGATATATTAACTAGTTTTTAACGGTAAATTTGAACATTTTATCAAAATATAATGGACAAAATTTCTTCTAATTTTGCTTCCTGAAAGAGTAAGCTTTGTGCAGGTAGTAAAAAAAATGTTTGAAACTGTTTTGAGACTTAAGAAATAGAAATATACTATTTTTAGAAAATGTCTGTATGTATGTGTGTGTATGTGTATGTACGTATGTATGTATTTGTGTGTTTGTGCGTGTGTGTGAGTGTGTGTCTGTATGTTTATGCGTGCATGTGCGTGTGTATGTAAGTGTGTGTGTCCGTGTGTGTGTGTGTGCATGTGCATTTGTATGTGTGTGTGTGTGTGTGCGTACGTACGTGTGTGCGTACGTGCGTGCGTGCGAGCGTGTATGTACGTATGAATGTGGTAAAAAATTGTGGAACGATAACTCTTCAAGGGAAGTATGTTATGAGCTAAAATTGTGCACACATGTAAGGTATGTCTCAACTTAGAAGTGCTTAAATTGTGGAGCTGATTGGATAATAAAAAGTGCATTTTTTATTAAAAATATTAAGTTTTGAAAATGTGTAAAAAAGGAAAAAAAGTTTTTTATTTTTAGACACTAAGTATGTTAAAAATGTACGTTCTTATAAAGTACACGTAATTTTCTTTAAATTGATGTATCTAACCATTACATTCATGTTATTTTTGTGAAAAAGTGCTCATTTTACGTCAAACTTATTAAACATATGAACTTTTTCATAAAGTAGACGTAATTTCCGTCTAATTTATATACCTATGAATTACCTTAATGCTATTTTAGAAAATGAAAAATTAAATATTAAATAAAAAATAATTTCTAAAGAACGCAAATATATTTTTTTTTTATACGTTAAACATGTTAAATATACGTATGTTTACAAAACGAAGATGTAATTTCCTTTTAATTTGTTATATCTATCATTCTTTTTCAACTATATTGTGAAAGTAAAGTAAAAATATTAATTTAAAAGAATTTGTAAAAATCTCAATTTTTATTCGATGTATATGTCTTTTAAGATTTAATGAAATTTCCGCGTGCAGGCATGTTAAAAATTTTAAAAAAATTTTTAATTTCTCAAACTGGCAATATTTTAAACGATTTACGGTACACTAGAATGTATCTAGATCCATTACCTAGAATTTAGCTGGAAATCAGAGCGTTTACTAGTTAGAAACGCACAATATATGTAATATATGGGTACATATATATATATATATATATATATATATATATATATATATATATATATATATATATATATATATATATATATATATATATATATATATATATATGAATAATAATAATGAAATTTCCGCGTGCAGGCATGTTAAAAATTTTAAAAAATTTTTTAATTTCTCAAACTGGCAATATTTTAAACGATTTACGGTACACTAGAATGTATCTAGATCCATTACCTAGAATTTAGCTGGAAATCAGAGCGTTTACTAGTTAGAAACGCACAATATATGTAATATATGGGTACATATATATATATATATATATATATATATATATATATATATATATATATATATATATATATATATATATATATATATATATACGCATATATATATATATGGGCGATTCTCAGAAAAATCGAAGACAAAAAAATTTTTTTTTTCTCTAACCAATTTAAAAAAAAAATATTTTCATATAACCATTCATTACATGGATTTAATCCATTTCAAAACTCAAAAGTTGAAAAAAGAGAGTTCGATCACTCGGTCGACTACTAAAAAAATCATGAAGATTCCTTTACTTTGTACAAAGTACTTGTACAAGTCCCAAAATGGCAATCGAGCTGTTGTATTTCCTGCTAAAAATAAAAATAACAGTAAATTATGCTAAAATATGATTAAAATGCCTATTTAGCACCATTAATAATGGATTCAATCATTCGGTTCAACATAAAAAAATTGATGGAGATGTCCTTTTTAGTACAAAAGTACCTGCATAACTCCCAGAATGATAATCAAGCTGTATTTCTTGCTAAAAATAAAAATAACAGTAAATTATGCCTAAATATGATTAAAATGCCTATTTAGCACCATCAATAATGGGTTCGACTACATGGATCATCAATAAAATAATTATGTAGGTAGCTTATATGAGTACAAAAGAAACTGATAAAGAATTAATCGCGAATTAAAGTAAACGCGTTCTTATTTGAAGTACAGGTTTTTTTAAATAAGTAAAATTCACGATTTAGTTACTTGTTTCATGAACGAAATAATTTTAAGATGCAATAAAAGGAGTAATCAATCTTGCTTTTTCGATACTATTTACTTTTTTAAGGTTTTCACAAGTGCTGCTATAACCAAGCTTCGAGAAAGTCACTATAGTAGGTTAGGTTACCGAATTTAAAAGACACTATTACAACTAGATTAAATAAAAAAATAACTACTTCTAATAGCATAATATTATTCTTTAATCTGACAAACCATTCTTAGAACCTTATTTCATTTACTTAACACCGATAAGAAGCTTTAAGCTTATTTGTATGCTTTGACCAGATTCTGCCTAGAATTTCATATAAAAAGCATGTCACCATTAGAGGATTTCTAACCAGAACCATTACCCTGAATTTGGCGAGATCATGAAAATCTAGGTAGCATCTAGTTAATAACCCATCAAGGTTACTACCAGGGAAATGAATGAGTTTTAGCATCATTTTATTTAAAGCGAATTTCCGATATAAAATTCTTCAACTCAAGTTTTCTGGATCTCTCTTTGAGTAAGCATTCTGCTATAGCAGTTAGCAGTAGTTTTTGGTATGTTACAAATATTATGATCAATTTAGTGTACATGCATTAAAAAAGCATAAAATTACCTATCTTCTACAACCGCAAATTTTGGATAGGCTCTTTCCTTTCTTTTGTTATACATGAAAAAAAATTAATTTCTCTAACTAGCTTCAGTCAAAAACATCATACAAGAGGAACAATTTAAGATCAGCAGAACCAAAATCCGTGCATCGGTTGAGTTTGTAGGTTACGGTCAAGCAAAACATATTCATAGACTCCTATCTACCTCTGTAAAGGGGGCGGGGGGAGGGTCTTATCAGGGATGATTTTTGTAAGAAATTTAATCAACTATAAGGATCTACTCATACTTATATTCTAATTATTTTCCTATTATTTTTACAAATGGAAATCTTCAAAAAAGTGCTATAGGTATTCTACCCCCTTAATTTATTAGAACAAGAATTTTATATTGAAACAAGTAATTTAGTTTGAGTAAGCTAAGTTGCAATGAATTGGCAGCGGCATTTTTGATGGTCGTTAGGTCTCTTTATAATATAACCTTGTACACGGAGAGAAAAACTCGGCTACATCTGCCGGAGACCTCGGCACTTACAGCCTTAGTGGCTCAAGCAGTAGAATGACATGATCACCAAGCAGTGTCGGCTGTAGAACAAAGCAGTTATAGCACTGCGATTGAGAAACGGGTTACTGTTAATATACTAAGTTTTACAAATTTCTCGTAGACTCTCATAGAAGTTTTCGAAGTTTTATAGTATTCAGAATACATAATATAATTAGGATATGAGTTTGGGAATTTAGAAAACAAAATTATTCACCAAAACAAATATGCCTATTTAAGGCATATTTGATGATAACATTTCAATAAAATTGAATAATTTAGGCTAAAATAGGTAATAATTTTGGCCAATAATTTTGCTTTTAAATTCAATATTTTTGTTAAAAGTTTACTTAATTAATTTCAGTAGGTTCCCGGCATAACGACATAAGTCCACTTTGTTTGAAAATTGAGTTTTGAGAGAATTTCGTTTCCTTACATACGATATTTTCAGATAAAAATGCAAAAAATCAGGAAAGTGTAAAAATAAGTGACTATGTTTACTATTTATGACTTTGTAAGCATTGGTTTAATTGGAAAATAATAACTTTACACCTTAAAATCTCAAAATTTCAAAAAGTGGACTTACCATTTTTCTTAAAACTGCCGCTTATCTTCAAATTTAAAAAATTTTCACATATGTGTATATAACCAAAAATGAAAGTTTTTTTTTAAATTTCTTCCTATTTTACCGTATATATTGATGTACAAGGAAAAGTTCATGATTTTTTTTTTAGTAAAAATGTAGTAGATTGTCAACGTTCCTGGTGCATACAGAATTTTTTAAGCAGTCTAGAAAATTTTCTATTTAGTTTTTATACCATTTTGAAAATATTTGCGCATTATAATCAAAATTGAATACAAGTAACCATATTTAAAAATGAGATCATTTTATTTAAATAAAAAGCAGTATTTTTGCGTAATTTATATCCTTTTTTATAAGTAAATATTTTTCATTGACCTAGATAAGTACACAGCATCTTGGTAAGGCACACATTTTTTCATAATACGAGGGTAGTTCAACAAGTCTTTAGAATAAAGTATAAAAACAATTTTTTTTGGGTAAATTTTTTTTTATTTTTCAACATAATCTCCTTGGAGCTCTATACACTTGATCAATCGCTTTTTAAGTTTTTTTAATCCTTCAGAAAAGTGCGTTTTCGGAAGTTCCTCAAAATAAGCACTTACAGAGGCAATGACGTCTTCGTTGTCCGTAAATCTCTGTCCACCGAGCCATTTTTTCAAGTTTGGAAATAAGAAAAAGTCACTGGGGGCTAAATCTGGTGAATACGGTGGGTGTTTGACCAATTCGAATTTTAGTTCTTCAATTTTAGCCATTGAAACGAAGCATGTGTGAACTCGGGCGTTGTCGTGATGAAAGAGAATTTTTTTTCTCGCCAAATGTGGTCGTTTTTTTTAATTTCTTCTTTCAGCTGCTCTAATAATGATGCATAATACTCACCAGTAATTGTTTTACCCTTTTCCAAGTAGTCAATAAGTATAATTCCACGTGCATCCCAAAAAACTGTAGCCATAACCTTACCAGCTGACTTTCGGGTCTTTGCCTTCTTTGGAGCTGGTTCGCCTGTGGAAATTCACTGTTTGGATTGTTCCTTTGTCTCAGGAGTGTAGTGGTGTATCCATGTTTCATCCACAGTCACAAATCGACGAAAAAATTCCTCAGGATTCCGACTTATGCGCGCCGAAAGAGCCTCAGAGGCGACCAGTCTATTGCGTTTATTCTCAGCTGAGAGCAAACGCGGCACCCATCTTGCCGATAGCTTTTTCATGCCTAATTTTACATGTAGAATTGAAACAACTGCACCTATAGATATCCTTGTGGCCTCAGCTAACTCACGCACTTTTAATCTTCTATCCTTCAACACCATATCGTGGATTTTATTGATGATTTCGGGAGTAGTTGCTTCTACGGGCCTTCCTGAACGTGGTTCGTCACTTATTGATGTACGACCACGCTTAAATTCATTTACCCAGTTATAAACCGTTGCTAAGGCAGGGGCAGATGTGCCATGAACTGAGTCCAATTAATTTTTTATCTCATATGGAGTTAAACCCTTTAAATGAAAATGTTTAATTACCGCTCTGAACTCGTTTTTTTCCATTTTTCTTAACAAGCAATTTTTTTTTTCAATTGGTTATAAAAACACGTAAACTCAGAAGATGTGGACTGTGACTGCACCATATATCTAGTCGGGAGTGGTACTGACTGAAAACAGATGATTTGGAGCGATTCGCGCGCCATCTGTTGGTCATTCTAAAGACTTATTGAACTACCCTCGTACTAAAAAGAATATATCCAATTTATTTCAAAAATGTTTCGACAAAAGCTATATAATGTACCTGGAATATTTTGAATAAAGAAAAACATGAACTACAGAAACAACTGTTTTTGTTAAAAAAAAGCACATTTACCTTAAAGAAGAATCGTACTTAAAAATGTAATTTTCAAACTGAAAATTTGATGAAAATCAATAATGCGATGCGTTTCTGTGTTAACGAAAGAGCTTCCAATTTGTTTATGTGGTAAAACATTTTCTTAACCCTTTTTCTTTCATACCTAATAAAAAGGGTTTACGCAAAAATAATTTCTTTTTCGATTTATTAGAAGCTGTAGAAATTTTTTTACACTTATCAAAGTTCTAACATTTTTGTCATTTTTTAATGATATTTAGAATTTCATAAAAATTCCTGGAATTTCATAGAAATTTCTAGAATTTCATATAAAATGCATTTCACCATTAGCGGGTTTCTACCCAGAACCGTTACCCACAATCTGGCGAGATCAAGAAAATCTGGGTGGAGCCAATAACCCGTCAAGGTTTCTACCAGGGTATAGGTTTTGTCTCTAATAATTGTATATAAGTCACTTCGACGTATTATTGCGAATAATAATTATATAGTCATAGTAACGTCTACATTTATGATGAACCCCTTTATGACCTTTTACTTATAGCAAATAATTCCTCTTATTCTAAGAATATAAATGTACATACTCGTTTCGCACTATACATCTAGTGTCATGTATAAATCAGGGAGTCACAACGTACGCTGTCTTACTTATTTACGAACTCTAGAGAGAGTCAGTGTGCTAGTGCATTTGTGATTATATAGTAAAGTAACAATTAACATACAGCTTAGTAAAGTTATTTTGGATACACCTGAAATATTATTAATTAATAAAAAAATGGAGAATCCACTGGTCATGCTCCAGAAGTTTGTTACGAGCAACAAAAAGTAAGCATTTAAGATGGGAGCATCAACTTTGGCGATGAGTTCTCTTGGCCCGAGAATGTAAAAACGAACTACCTTGTCTATGGCTCTGGCAAGAACGACACGTCGAAGGAGTACTATGTCCTCAAGTCGTTGGTCTTCTTTCTACACAACGTGGACTGTCAGCATGTAACCTACGTGCGCGAGGCCGTACGTGCCAATATCTCGGTCATGCATCGTCCGTATCGGAAGAACCTGTTGGCCTACCTGAACGGCGATATCGCTACCTGTAAGTCCATCGACAAGCTCGCTCAGCCGTAGAGCCGGGCATCATCCACGAAGATCGTCGTACAGGCTGGCGTAAAGAGACCCGCTGATGCACTAGCAGTGGACGAAGCAAGTCAGGAGACGACCAAAGAAACAGCACGTCTCTCTGACGCGGAGAAGCTCAAAGTACGGTTCGTGGACAAGCTAAGCAGCACCAAAGAGAATTGCGTGATGACTGGCGATCTGAACGGTCTGGGCGGTGACATGCAAACGATGACCTCCGTGACCTTAGACACTGACGATGACACCAAGGATGTCATCTCCCGCGAGAGGGACATCAGGAACCGGAAGACTACTCCGCAGAGCAGATGTAAGGAATTAGCCACGAACGTGCTCGCCGTCATTCAGAGTATACAAGAGCGCGAGATGAACAAGTGTCAAGTCGGTCAGCTACAATCGATACAAACAGGAGAGATTTACCAAGCCGGAGAAAACCACGGATGGACTCACCACCCAAGCCACGGACAGCTATTTTCTCAACTCGATTATATGATCACGGCTCGACTACAAGGAGCCAGAAGTGCCGAATATTAATCGGCCCATCGCCACAGTGCCAGATCAAACAGGTGCTTCAATACCGCGACCCATATCACCGAAGAAGCGTCAGAGCACGACGCCGATTATCATCGTCCCGAATTCGATCCTCAACGCCACGGACATCCTGCAGGACATGTGATTTGTGTCAAACAACCAGAAGTGAACAATGGAGTCCAAGAAGGCTAGCGATACCATGATACAGCGACGCAAAACCGAAGGACTGACGGTGCTGCATTGCGTGATGGATAACCCGTTGAGATTGAGTGTTGACGATTGGCAGCGCGTCGTCGCGATCTTCGTCGACGGGACGACCTGGCAGTTTAAGGGCTGACTGATTTACAGTGGCGATCCGGTCAACATTTTCGTAAATATAAGCGCATTTTACCTCAAGTATGACGACATGCCGATGGATGCAAACGTAGCACAATGGGCCGTTAAGACGATTAACCTCAGCAGAACGAAGCGGCATTTGGATCGCGCAGCACTCGCGCAATTTTGGGAATTGCTCGATAAGGAAACCATCAAGAAAATAACTATTCGGATGTAATTATCAACGAACTAAGTGAAGTAGAAAGGAAACTAGATACTGCAATTTACGTAATCTGTTATGTTAAAATTACTAATTTAAGGTGAAATTCTCGATGTAATATTGTTTTTTACTATAATATATGGTATGTAAGTTGAACAGTTTTATTAATTATGATTTTGTAGAATATTTAGTAACAATTCCCCATATTAAAAAAATTCCTAAATCTTTTTAGTAACATAATTATTCGATGTTATATAAAACCAAGTTTAAGATAAATGAAACTGTGATATGGACGATTTTCAAAAATGATAAGTTACAATTTAAATTATAAAATATCCCAGGGCTACATGTAAGTACCGTGAATGTCTCAACCCTACGAATAAATAATATTTTATCTCATGAAAAACTCTAGGCTTGCTCGCATATAAATACTTTCAAATTTACATAACAGATTTGGTGCTAGTAACCGTATAGAATACAACTCCGACACCCCCACAAGCATAGCCACCACGATAGATGGAGTACTGATACCCACGAGAGGCAATGACATGCTGCCCCCGTCTAAAGAATTTCGGAATCCGAGGAAGGCACGCATGCTAACGACAAGCCCACGGGCGAATCCGATGCCTCCAATAGCAACCACCAATGCGCTGACGTCGACGACGACAACGCAACCGACGTAAGCTACGGTGACTAGCGAGTCAGGCTCCGATCACGCAAGCCACGCCACGAGCAGAAGTGCTGACCAGCAGTAACGCCGGTTCCCCACGCCGCCGCCGAACAAGCAGCCTTCCATACAGGTGGTATGTTGGAAATTAATTTTTTTAAATTTTAGTACTTTTTTAATTGTGACTACTACGTAAACATGTCAACTCCAATTCATTTAGAAGCAGAAATGCTGAAACTGACGTTGCACTTGTACAGCAGTCCTGTGATTTCACAAAATGTTGCACAATTTTTTATTTATTCGATAACCAAATGTACTAGCATTACATACGCGGTGTACATTAAACAGCAACTGAACTTTAAATCAAGTAAATCTAGAGACTTATTTGATAATATTCAATATATGTTTCAAGACTCTAAATTAATATTTAATAAGAACATTAAAGATTTGCACTACCTATATCAAGAAAAGGATTTTATGAGTATGCCTGTAGAGAACGAGATATAATCAGACTACGTAGAGAAAGTAATTGATACTCAAGTATGTACAATTTTAAAATATATATATGCACAATATATTCCGCTAAAATGGAGTCTTAAGGTATTATTAAAAAACCAGGAACATTAAGTTCGTTAATAAATTATATGAAAGTTTTAGAAACGGATGGAGATATGGCGAGTAATTTTATTCAAGGCAAACTTTGGAAAAAAAAATTTAAACTTTGCGAAAATTTAAAAGGGAAATTCGGAGTTCCATTATTCGTTTATCAACACAATTTTGAAGTAAGTAATGCACTCGATCCAGGAGGCGTGTATATATCTGTACTATCTTTTGCTCATCACATAACTTCTATGTTAAATAACATCCTTTTGACTAATCGACAACAGAGTTAATTGAGTTAAGCTATAATAAAATAAATTACAGTAAACACGCGCACAATATATATATATATATATATATATATATATATATATATATATATATATATATATATATATATATATATATGTATCTTGTTTTGAATATTGATATTTGTTAATTCTTTTTCTCGACAAATAATAATAGAATATTATATTTAAGTCTTTCTTATTTTGCATATTTGCTACTGGATTATAGCTATCGTTATTTCCAATAAATAAAGATATAAAGGCCATCGCCATTCACTTTTTATAAATCTTAAATACTTCTTTATTTATTTATATATAAGATAAGGTTTATTTTCCCACATCCCGATATCCTCTTTTTGCTACTCTCGCCGAACACAAATATTATTTATATAAATAAAGTATTGTTTAAAATAATACGTTGTAGACGAGGGTTTGGTTATATAAGTTGAAAATAAAAATATAAAATATATTTTCAGATCTGTTTAATATTGAGAGACAACTTAAGCTTAAATAAAAGTTTAGGTTTCATAAATTGTTTTTTATCAGGACATACTTCCCAGATATATGGAGTCACGGATTATAAATCTGCAATCAGAATATGAAAATTTAAAATGGCGGAAACAATACGGTGGCTGCATACATGAATATATTATGGAATTTCCATTATTTTACTTGAATCAGCTTGGAAATCGTTACTCGGGGATTTTTGGAAACGCTGATACAAATCTGCACGGCGAAAAAAATTAATAACGATTACTAGACTATCTAGTAAATTTAATACAAGAAGAAATTTAAGGACTCGTGACCCAAATGTCTATTAGAAAACAGATGGGTAATGAATGATATCTAGCATAACCCCAAATAACTACCTCTCTTAACAATTTCTGAATGAAAAATCTTAGGAACGAAGATTTTTATGCATCTATATTGATATTGTATATGTTTATTTGCTAAACATATATATTATATGTGTAATACGTTGTAAGTAATGGAACTCATACTCGCATTAGTTATTATTTTTGATTTACTAGACAGTTTATTTATTAGTCATAATCCCTACTACTAACCGTTATTATTAAGTATATAAAGCCGCAATATTGGAGATTTGAAATCAGTAACCCTAAGAACCTCCAAGTGAACGATTGCAAACGTCATATTGGTTTCGCCATTTTGAATTTTTACTCAGTTACTCTGAAAACCCTCAAGTAACGATTTTGAAGCTGATTGGAAGACTCCTTTGACAATTACCTAAAGATCAATTACTACTCAATCTCTACATCAAATGTTACACTTCGTAATATTTAATCTGTTTTTTCATAACAATATATATCAAACCTCATCTCATCTCATCTCATCTCATATCTCACATATCTCATATATCTCATATCTCATATTCTCATATATCTCATATATCTCATATATCTCATATATCTCATATATCTCATATATCTCATATATATCATATCTCATATCTCTTATCTTCTCATATCTCGTATCTCATATCTCATATCTCATATCTCATATCTCATATCTCATATCTCATATTCTCATTTCTCATATCTCATATCTCATATTCTCATTTCTCATTTCTCATATCTCATATCTCATATCTCATATCTCATATATTATATTAACGAGCATCATTAAGACTTTTTTTTCAGTCGCCATTTATAGTTAAATTCTTTTCCCAATAGTGAACTAGATTTTTTAACTACAAAAGGTGGAGGTCTAAAGCACTTGAAGGTTTACCTGGTGTACTATCCCGTAGATGATGTTCCGTCGACCTGGGGGTCATCCGGACACCTGGACATCATCTCCAGGGACAGTAGGGGTTATCCTCGTATATTGGCGATATACCTGGTGCACTACCTTGTGGAAGATGTCCCGACAACCGGGGAGGCATCCTGACACCTGGACATCGGCTCCAGGGACAGTAGGGATTATCCCCGTATATTGACGATATACCTGGTGCACTTCCTCGTAAACGATGTCCCGGCAACCTCGGAGTCATCCTGACACCTGGACATCGTCTCCAGGGACAGTACGGGTTATCCCCGTATATAGGCGATATACCTGGTGCACTACCTTGTGGACGATGTCCGGGCAACCTGGGAGTTATCCTGACACCTGGACATCGTCTCCAGGGACAGTACGGGTTATCCCCGTATATTGGCGATATACCTGGTGCACTTCCTTGTGATTTTTAGGTGAATTCTATTTCTAAATCTGTTTTGCTAAATACTTGAACAATTAACACACAATAAATTTGTTGACAACATCCTGCCGAGCACTACAACTATATCAAATAATCGATCATTTATTAATAAAAGTCTTCTGAGTTTTAAGAGAATTTTATTTCTAAATCGGTACTGCTAATATTTTGAACAATTTTGACATAATAAATTTTTTGAAATCTTCCTGCCGATCACTACAACTATCAAATTGTCGCTAATTTATAACGTAAAGTTTGTAACGGTCCAGTGTTTTTATCCGTTTTATAATTGCAAGGAAAAAACGCGTTCGCGTACTGACTCGATTTGTCGTAGTTTGTTTCTTTTTAAACCTCTTTCCTTTTCCTTTTTGGTTCTCGGGTCTAACGGGGCCCAGGCTAATTTTATGCCTAAGCCTCGTTATCCGCCCCCCCCTTCCCCGTCGCTCCTCGATCCTCTCGAATCGCTAATGCGTACCACCGAGGAGAGAAGCGTTGTCTTTTCCTAACTCTTTTTGTGGCCGCGCTCGGTGCACTTTGAGCGACAGAGCGAATGCTCTATCAAGCCCAGAGTTTCCGTACGCTGGCCTTTTGGCCCAGTACACGCGTCGAGTACGCATGCTGTGATCCTTTTTTATGATTTTCCTTTTGTTTTCTTTAGACGCTGTAGTCGCTCAGCGAGAAGCGAGCGACTAAGGTCTGGATGATTGCTGCAAGCAATTTCTTTTGTATTCTTTTTTTTTCATTATTTTTTATGGACGTATAGAGGGAGTAAGAGTTTTCAAAAATGAAGAATAAATCAAGTATGTAGATATATATCAAGTGCGGTTTTATTTGCAGCCTTCTTAAGTGTAATGGAATTTAATTAAATTAAAGCTCTACCACGTATATATGGAAGCTTACATGTACAAATTTCGCCTCAGGAAAGCTGGCAATGAGAGAGAGGCTTGAGATTATTTTAGCTCTTATTCGGATCTATCGTCACAGTGTAACTAAATGGGCGTGGGCCTCGTTCGACCTCACCATCGACAGAGCTGAAGCTCTATCAAGCGAGTGAAGGAACAGAGTGCCCGAGCGACTGTCCGCCCGGGTATTTATATTTTTCGCGGCTCTCTCCATCTCTCTCATTCCCACCTTTCCTTCCTTCCTTCAGCTCTCCCCACCGCAAAGGGCCCAGCTGCACCGCTCAATTTTCGCGCCGCTCGCGTTCTCGCGGTGCAGGTAATACTGCACGTCGGTAATGTGCCGGCGCGCCTTACAAACGCGCGCTTACCATCGTGGCCTACGCGCATATAATACACGTTGGGTTAGGTTTTAATTCTCAAAATAACACTCAGTACGATCTGAGTGTTACAATATATATTTTAAAGGCTATATAAAAATATGTACAGTTGCATATAAATTATAGGTATATATTTCATTACAGCTTTATATAGTCAATAGTACATTATGCATCAAGGGAGTAAAGTGGGCAATGTACGCATTGTGTGACGTTGCCGACCGAGCGAAGCGAGGTCGGCATTTCACACAGTGCATGCTTGCCTACTGTACTTCAGAGGTGCGTATACTACTTTTCACCACACCCCCGTAAAGAAATGACTGTACGCATCTCAGCAGGCCGTACAGTACCCCATGCTCTGCCTAGAAGTAAAGTGACTTGTGTACGCGCGACGCGCTGTTTTACCGCTCGAGACGCAGTCGAGAGCGGAAAAAGGCGCATCGCGCATGCGCAAGTCACTTTATTCCCTAGGCAGTCCATGCGGTACTGTACGGCCTGCTGAGAGGGCGTATAGTCAGCACTTTACGCGCAGTGTGGTGAAAATGTAATTATATATAAGTACTTCAGAATTTTTAAACTTTAAACCGGTATACTTTGTGTCGATATAGTAATTCAAAATCACTTTATGCTTTAAATACTTATATTAATTTTTTACTTCAAAACCCTTTTTCCACTTGAGATGGACATTAGACACGTTGATCTTTGATTAACTTTAACCTTAAAGTCTTTGCACTTTTCCGATCTTTCAATATTACGATTCCATAACAAACATTGAATAGGTAAATTTAATAAATGAAAAAATAATTTTTGTAAATTTCTCAATAAAGAATGTAACAATAAATGATATTTATTTTTTTATTTTCAATATTCTATATGAGAATTTATTATTAAATCCCTTCTACAAAACTATATTCTATTACTGAAAATATTAAATTTGTTGAAGCTTGCCATAAAAAAAATATAAAAAGTTACTTTAAGAAACAAAACAAGCATTACCGAATATTTTTATTCTGGCCTTTAAATGCCCGTCAATGATACAGGAGTCACACTGCAGAAAGGTCCGAATCGTGCGAAAATTTATTGGTTAAAATTGATCAAACAGAGCCTTGAAAATTTATTTTAATATTAACTAAATAATAACTTTTTAATCTATAAAAGACCACGTAACAAAAATATAGAGCTGATTACCTTCCCGTATGAAACTAAAGGTGAAAAAAACTAAAAATTTGTTTAAGTTAAAAAATGGAATGTTTTCGAATTTTTATTTTTTATTAACAAATTTAAACATAAAATATAAAAATTTGAATACAGTCAATTTTTCAACTTATATAAATTTTTATCCGATTCTTTAACTAACTTTAAGTAAAATAGGTAATACAAAATATTACGTAGCATCTTTAGTTTTCTACAAAAAAATGCCTAAAGTTGATACAAAATTGCTAAAATGAAACTTCAATACATCATAACTTTTTAAATAAACATTTTGGGAAAAAAAAATTTCGGAACATTTTTACTTAAAATAACCTATATTTTCATAAAAAA
The DNA here is from genome assembly GCA_949152435.1 of Gastracanthus pulcherrimus. Classification (NCBI taxonomy): domain Eukaryota; kingdom Metazoa; phylum Arthropoda; class Insecta; order Hymenoptera; family Pteromalidae; genus Gastracanthus; species Gastracanthus pulcherrimus. The sequence goes on along the minus strand of OX424574.1, from coordinate 150,166,639 downwards.
AACTTCCAGGCCAAGAAAATATTTTTTTTCTAATTTGTTTAAACAATTACATCTTAAACAAATTTTTGACCACATTAATGAAAAAAGGACCGGCGTATTCGTATTCTACGAGTCAAGATACATATGAAATGACTATTTTAACTTTTAACTAACGTATAAATTAATTTTTTTGTATCGCATGCACGACTTCAGTGCTTCTTTTCTGACCGGCGGGCAAAGAAAGCAGCGGGCAAAAAAGTGTCTTTTTGCCCGACAATAGCTGGCAAAAGAGTAACTTTTTTGCCCGCTGTTGATTTATATTTACTCATTGGTACTTTTCGAGACTTATCCGGGAAAATCCATACATGTGTCACTAAAAATATGGTGTGCACCAAGGGCTAGTGGCCATTTTGACCTCGAGTATTTGCAGTACTCGTCTTCAGATCGTAAAACGCACTCTCCTTCGATTCGTTCTCGCTCGCCTTCGACTCGTACTGAAAACTCCACACTTGGTCTAAAAAAGCCTACATTACGCCCTCGGTACACAATATACTATTATGTAACACATGTACGAGTTTCACGTTTTTTCACCTTCAAGATGTGGTTCAAAGTGACCGATTTTCGAACACGTAAAGTGAGTACTTTACGACCGCTACTCATTATACTTTACGCCTGCCCGTTCCACCAATAGAAATGAGAATAAACTGACCTAAACTGATTTATGGAAATCAATACATGCGTTACAAAAACTTTAGTGTACTCCACGGGCGAGAGGGCCTTTATCACCTCGTGTATTTGCAGTACTCGTCTCCAGCTCGCTGCAAACTCATACTCGGTTAAAAATGGCCCACTTCTCGCCCTTGGGACACAATATACTATTGCATTATACTTCTATTTTAATTTATGATCATTCTCATTTTGATTAAAAGTTTCTATATTTTGTAGCACTTGTTTGAGTGGCATATTCCATTTCGTTTTTACTAAAGCATCCAAAACTTTTTTATCGAAATCTGGATCTTTAAAACATTAATAAAAATAAATATGCTTTTCATGATACGTGCTCGAAAAATGACATATTCTGTGACGGTTTTGCGTACGGTAAAGGGTCAATAACACCCTTAGGGCATTATTCCCATAACATGTCACGATGTCGAGTGCGTTATACGAAATAACACCCGTAGTGTCTTTTGACCATTTAGCGTAAACAAAACCCTCACGCAATATACGTCATATCCCCAGCACTTACGATAAAAAACAGTGTGTGGAACTCATGCGGTGTAGTGTCCAATGGCGCCACGTAGGCGACATGTCGAACTTACTACGCTCGTGCGCCAACGCGCCCGCGTGCGCTATTGGCCATATACCGCACTCGTTACACAATGTACTATTATTTATAAATGAAAATTAAAAGGTATGTACCTTCAACGCAAGACTAGATAGAACTATGGATTAACTTCAACTTTGAGAGGTAATGCCTGATGCGTATTTGTAAAATGAATTATATGATAAAATAAACAAATTTATTTTTCATCGCAAAATTTCAGTCTGAATATACGAATGTCTTCGAAAATTATGTTCACATATATAAAAATCGATTTCGATCATCTCGATTTGAAGCTGTTAATCTCGAATTGAAGCCTCGCATTGATTCGAGATATCGATTAGCACGAAAAGAAGTATCTCGAGACCCCCGTGGCGCATTCTATACGGCTGACGACATCTGTATTTCAATAGATATATGGACATTTCTACGAAAATAGAACTTTTTACATTTACTGATTAACATATCAATAATATATAAAATTTATAAAACAATGTTGTACCCCTGGTAACAAATTAGCCAGTTCAATTGGTTAGGTTATTAATTCTTAGGTAAATTTGTTAGCTAAAAATTAGCTAGAAATAAGCTAAAAATTAGCTCATTTCTAGCTTATTTCTCGTTAAGGTTATAATTAATAGCTCAGTCGATAAGATGTAGGAAAAAAAGAATTTTTCACCACACTGCGCGTAAAGTGCTGACTGTACGCTCTCTCAGCAGGCCGTACAGTACCGCATGGACTGCCTAGGGAATAAAGTGACTTGCGCATGCGCGATGCGCCTTTTTCCGCTCTCGACTGCGTCTCGAGCGGTAAAACAGCGCGTCGCGCGTACACAAGTCACTTTACTTCTAGGCAGAGCATGGGGTACTGTACGGCCTGCTGAGATGCGTACAGTCATTTCTTTACGGGGGTGTGGTGAAAAGTAGTATACGCACCTCTGGAGTATAGTAGGCAAGCATGCACTGTGTGAAATGCCGACCTCTGGTGCTTGTATAGTGAGCGTCATGAACTCATATACCGAGGAAAAAAGTGTTAAGTATTTAGTATTGTACAATCGACATCGAGATGTACGATGCGGAGCTGAAGAAATCGGATGATCGCTGGGAAAGGAAGAAAGGGTCTGTTTTGATACATCCGCTATATCTAAATTATAAAATGTTAAAATGGGGACGCGTATCTTCTTGGAACGTCCGAAGATATTTCTTGTTGCAAGCAATTTGTGCGTGATCTTAGATACGTATAAGTAACTTGAGACAATCTAAAACATGCATATGTGCCCCCAAAGATGCCAGGGCTACTACTAAAATTATCAGATTATTCGTTCACAAGCGAATTCTTATGCGCAATATGATTGATCGCGAATAATTAGTCTAAGTTATATGGATTTTCCATTTTATCGTGTACTCAGAAATATGATTAAAAAAAGCAGATGAAAAAAAATATTTATTGGTAATAAACTAAATTACCATCGAGCACAAAACGAATAAATCGATACAATTCGAAAATTAATCGAAATGCGCTTCGTTTATTCATAATTAGGATTTTCGGAATGATACTCATTTACATAGGTACACATAGAGACGATGAGATATTTCAACATTGTCTCATACGATTCAAATGTCATAAGTTTTTTACTATTGAACTTAAAATTAAATTAACTCATAATTATACACATTGATAATCCCTTTTAAATCTAAAAAATCCTCTAATAGAAATAAAAATCCCTTTTAAATCTCTACAAACCTCAAATAAATTCTAACAGTTCAAAACAAATACAGATAAGTGCATTTTTTAATATTAGAAATATTGCTTTAGTGTTGCGCAGTCGTGCAAACAATATTCGAGCTTTAGTCAATTTGAATCGAACAAAGGCGTTTAATAACAGAAGAGAGAGATAAAATTTTTCATACTTTCTCATTATCGCACAATAAAATAAAATTAGTCAAATTACAATAAAATTATCATGCGCTCCATAGCGGCGAAGATTAAATGCGCTTCGCGAAATTATGCCCTTTACAATCTCACTCGATTCATATATATGCCGTCAAAGGCGCCATCGAAAAAGATCCGTCGCACTCGAAGATTCCGAGAAGTCTTCGAGCTGCTCGGCTTTCGCCAGCCGTATGCGCTACGTTAGGTAAGATCCGTCGCACTCGAAGATTCCTAGAAGTCTTCGAGCTGCTCGGCTTTCGCCTGCCGTATACGCTACCTCCGAAGTCTGCTCGAGCGGTTCGATCGACGTCCGATGTACTTACATCGATCAAGCTCGAACGCTTCCGAGGATCTTAAACGCGCTCGTACCCGATCGGTGTTTACTCGATCAAGCTCGATCGCTTCCGAGGATCTTAAACGCGCTCGTGCCCGATCGGTTTTTACTCGATCAACCTCGAACGCGTTAAGCGCGCTCGTACCCGATCGATATTTGCTCGATCAGCTCGATGTCTCGAGACTGTCTATCTTACCGACCGATACATCTACTGAGCTCATGCGCACACATCCGAGCGATACTTGGCAACGCCGCACTAGTGACAAAGGTGGAAGGAGACGAGTGCCGGCAAAACCGTGAATACAAAGATTACAGAGCATATGCGCGCGTTATGGACGATACTAAAGTGCCGTTTTTGATTGAAGAGGTGCACAAGAGACCAGTGATTTGGAATAAACAGCTAAGTGATTATAAGAACAAAAACTTGACAGGCAAGGAATGGAGTAAAGTGGCTGACAGTATCAATGTACTTAGTGAGTATGTATGTAATATATATTGAATAATCTGCATGAAAAATGGTTTCTCTTTGTTTTTCAAACTCTCTTGCATCTTCACGAAACAATCCGTATACATACGAAATATGCGCAATTTCACAAATTATGAAAACAGGTCCTTCTTTGTTGGTATTTTGCGGCAGTGTTAGGTCTTTGTTTAATGCAAATGCGCGGTTTCACAAATTGCGCATATTTCGTAAAACATCAATCGTAACAAGAATTTTATTTTGTGAAATATCTTTTTACATACTAGATATATGTTGAAATATATATATTTCTAGTTTCTATTATCCCCTCCAAGCAGATGCTCATTAGCGAATACAAATGATTGACAAAGCGATGGCGGATGCAGCGCGTGGTGGGGTGAAACCCATATAATAGCCTGCAGGTATGCCGGTACTCAGTGCTAGGCTTCTGTTCGAATTCGTCGGCCGATCTATGAGTTATACGTAGTTTGGCGAGTGTTGGAGAACGATTTCATTCTGATAATAGTGTAGTGCAATTTGAATAGTTTGTGCATTACAGTAAAAATCTGTGACGTTTAACATTTATAAATTTGTTAGTGATTAAAGTGAGAGCCTTGATAGGGCGCACAATTTCATTGAGAAGTTTTGTGATTTTATAACTTTAGTCAATCATTGAAGTTTTGGTAAGAATATTATTTTGTGAAATATCTTTTTACATACTAAATATATGTTGAAATATATATATATATATATATTTCTAGTTTGTATTATCCCCTCCAAGCAGATGGTCATTAGCGAATACGAATGATTGAGAAAGCGATGGCGGATGCAGCGCGTGGTGTGGTGAAACCCATATAATAGCCTGCAGGTATGCCGGTACTCAGTGCTAGGCTTCTGTTCGAATTCGTCGGCCGATCTATGAGTTATACGTAGTTTGGCGAGTGTTGGAGAACGATTTCATTCTGATAATAGTGTAGTGCAATTTGAATAGTTTGTGCTTTACAGTAAAAATCTGTGACGTTTAACATTTATAAATTTGTTAGTGATTGAAGTGAGAGCCTTGATAGGGCGCACAATTTCATTGAGAAGTTTTGTGATTTTATAACTTTAGTCAATCATTGAAGTTTTGGTAAGAATATTATTTTGTGAAATATCTTTTAACATACTAGATATATGTTGAAATATATATATTTCTAGTTTGTATTATCCCCTCCAAGCAGATGCTCATTAGCGAATACAAATGATTGACAAAGCGATGGCGGATGCAGCGCGTGGTGGGGTAAAACCCATATAATAGCCTGCAGGCATGCCGGTACTGAGTACTAGGCTTCTGTTCGAATTCGTCGGCCGATCTATGAGTTATACGCAGTTTGCGAGTGTTGGAGAACGATTTCAGTCTGATAATAGTGTAGTGCAATTTGAATAGTTTGTGCATTACAGTAAAAATCTGTGACGTTTAACATTTATAAATTCGTTAGTGATTAAAGTGAGAGCCTTGATAGGGCGCACAATTTCATTGAGAAGTTTTGTGATTTTATAACTTTAGTCAATCATTGAAGTTTCGGTAAGAATATTATTTTGTGAAATATCTTTTTACATACTAGATATATGTTGAAATATATATATATATATATATATATATATATATATTTCTAGTTTGTATTATCCCCTCCAAGCAGATGGTCATTAGCGAATACGAATGATTGAGAAAGCGATGGCGGATGCAGCGCGTGGTGTGGTGAAACCCATATAATAGCCTGCAGGTATGCCGGTACTCAGTGATAGGCTTCTGTTCGAATTCGTCGGCCGATCTATGAGTTATACGTAGTTTGGCGAGTGTTGGAGAACGATTTCATTCTGATAATAGTGTAGTGCAATTTGAATAGTTTGTGCATTACAGTAAAAATCTGTGACGTTTAACATTTATAAATTTGTTAGTGATTGAAGTGAGAGCCTTGATAGGGCGCACAATTTCATTGAGAAGTTTTGTGATTTTATAACTTTAGTCAATCATTGAAGTTTTGGTAAGAATATTATTTTGTGAAATATCTTTTTACATACTAAATATATGTTGAATATATATATATATATATATATATATATATATATATATATATATATATATATATATATATATATATTTCTAGTTTGTATTATCCCCTCCAAGCAGATGGTCATTAGCGAATACGAATGATTGAGAAAGCGATGTCGGATGCAGCGCGTGGTGTGGTGAAACCCATATAATAGCCTGCAGGTATGCCGGTACTCAGTGCTAGGCTTCTGTTCGAATTCGTCGGCCGATCTATGAGTTATACGCAGTTTGCGAGTGTTGGAGAACGATTTCAGTCTGATAATAGTGTAGTGCAATTTGAATAGTTTGTGCATTACAGTAAAAATCTGTGACGTTTAACATTTATAAATTTGTTAGTGATTAAAGTGAGAGCCTTGATAGGGCGCACAATTTCATTGAGAAGTTTTGTGATTTTATAACTTTAGTCAATCATTGAAGTTTCGGTAAGAATATTATTTTGTGAAATATCTTTTTACATACTAGATATATGTTGAAATATATATATATATATATATATATATATATATATATATATATATATATATATATATATATATATATATATATATATATATTTCTAGTTTGTATTATCCCCTCCAAGCAGATGGTCATTAGCGAATACGAATGATTGAGAAAGCGATGTCGGATGCAGCGCGTGGTGTGGTGAAACCCATATAATAGCCTGCAGGTATGCCGGTACTCAGTGCTAGGCTTCTGTTCGAATTCGTCGGCCGATCTATGAGTTATACGCAGTTTGCGAGTGTTGGAGAACGATTTCAGTCTGATAATAGTGTAGTGCAATTTGAATAGTTTGTGCATTACAGTAAAAATCTGTGACGTTTAACATTTATAAATTTGTTAGTGATTAAAGTGAGAGCCTTGATAGGGCGCACAATTTCATTGAGAAGTTTTGTGATTTTATAACTTTAGTCAATCATTGAAGATTCGGTAAGAATATTATTTTGTGAAATATCTTTTTACATACTAGATATATGTTGAATATATATATATATATATATATATATATATATATATATATATATATATATATATATATATATATATATATATATATATATATATATATATATTTCTAGTTTGTATTATCCCCTCCAAGCAGATGGTCATTAGCGAATACGAATGATTGAGAAAGCGATGTCGGATGCAGCGCGTGGTGTGGTGAAACCCATATAATAGCCTGCAGGTATGCCGGTACTCAGTGATAGGCTTCTGTTCGAATTCGTCGGCCGATCTATGAGTTATACGTAGTTTGGCGAGTGTTGGAGAACGATTTCATTCTGATAATAGTGTAGTGCAATTTGAATAGTTTGTGCATTACAGTAAAAATCTGTGACGTTTAACATTTATAAATTTGTTAGTGATTGAAGTGAGAGCCTTGATAGGGCGCACAATTTCATTGAGAAGTTTTGTGATTTTATAACTTTAGTCAATCATTGAAGTTTTGGTAAGAATATTATTTTGTGAAATATCTTTTTACATACTAAATATATGTTGAAATATATATATATATATATATATTTCTAGTTTGTATTATCCCCTCCAAGCAGATGCTCATTAGGGAATACAAATGATTGACTTAGCGATGGCGGATGCAGCGCGTGGTGTGGTGAAACCCATATAATAGCCTGCAGGTATGCCGGTACTGAGTACTAGGCTTCTGTTCGAATTCGTCGGCCGATCTATGAGTTATACGCAGTTTGCGAGTGTTGGAGAACGATTTCAGTCTGATAATAGTGTTGTGCAATTTGAATAGTTTGTGCATTACAGTAAAAATATGTGACGTTTAACATTTATAAATTTGTTAGTGATTGAAGTGAGAGCCTTGATAGGGCGCACAATTTCATTGAGAAGTTTTGTGATTTTATAACTTTAGTCAATCATTGAAGTTTCGGTAAGAATTTTATTTTGTGAAATATCTTTTTACATACTAAATATATGTTGAAATATATATATTTCTAGTTTGTATTAGCCCCTCCAAGCAGATGCTCATTAGCGAATACAAATGATTGACAAAGCGATGGCGGATGCAGCGCGTGGTGGGGTGAAACCCATATAATAGCCTGCAGGTATGCCGGTACTCAGTGCTAGGCTTCTGTTCGAATTCGTCGGCCGATCTATGAGTTATAAGCAGTTTGCGAGTGTTGGAGAACGATTTCAGTCTGATAATAGTGTAGTGCAATTTGAATAGTTTGTGCATTACAGTAAAAATGTGTGACGTTTAACATTTATAAATTTGTTAGTGATTGAAGTGAGAGCCTTGATAGGGCGCACAATTTCATTGAGAAGTTTTGTGATTTTATAACTTTAGTCAATCATTGAAGTTTCGGTAAGAATTTTATTTTGTGAAATATCTTTTTACATACTAAATATATGTTGAAATATATATATTTCTAGTTTGTATTATCCCCTCCAAGCAGATGCTCATTAGCCAATACAAATGATTGACAAAGCGATGGCGGATGCAGCGCGTGGTGGGGTGAAACCCATATAATAGCCTGCAGGTATGCCGATACTCAGTGCTAGGCTTCTGTTCGAATTCGTCGGCCGATCTATGAGTTATACGCAGTTTGCGAGTGTTGGAGAACGATTTCAGTCTGATAATAGTGTAGTGCAATTTGAATAGTTTGTGCATTACAGTAAAAATCTGTGACGTTTAACATTTATAAATTTGTTAGTGATTAAAGTGAGAGCCTTGATAGGGCGCACAATTTCATTGAGAAGTTTTGTGATTTTATAACTTTAGTCAATCATTGAAGTTTCGGTAAGAATATTATTTTGTGAAATATCTTTTTACATACTAGATATATGTTGAAATATATATATATATATATATATATATATATATATATATATATATATATATATATATATATATATATATATATTTCTAGTTTGTATTATCCCCTCCAAGCAGATGGTCATTAGCGAATACGAATGATTGAGAAAGCGATGTCGGATGCAGCGCGTGGTGTGGTGAAACCCATATAATAGCCTGCAGGTATGCCGGTACTCAGTGCTAGGCTTCTGTTCGAATTCGTCGGCCGATCTATGAGTTATACGCAGTTTGCGAGTGTTGGAGAACGATTTCAGTCTGATAATAGTGTAGTGCAATTTGAATAGTTTGTGCATTACAGTAAAAATCTGTGACGTTTAACATTTATAAATTTGTTAGTGATTAAAGTGAGAGCCTTGATAGGGCGCACAATTTCATTGAGAAGTTTTGTGATTTTATAACTTTAGTCAATCATTGAAGATTCGGTAAGAATATTATTTTGTGAAATATCTTTTTACATACTAGATATATGTTGAAATATATATATATATATATATATATATATATATATATATATATATATATATATATATATATATATATATATATATATATTTCTAGTTTGTATTATCCCCTCCAAGCAGATGGTCATTAGCGAATACGAATGATTGAGAAAGCGATGTCGGATGCAGCGCGTGGTGTGGTGAAACCCATATAATAGCCTGCAGGTATGCCGGTACTCAGTGATAGGCTTCTGTTCGAATTCGTCGGCCGATCTATGAGTTATACGTAGTTTGGCGAGTGTTGGAGAACGATTTCATTCTGATAATAGTGTAGTGCAATTTGAATAGTTTGTGCATTACAGTAAAAATCTGTGACGTTTAACATTTATAAATTTGTTAGTGATTGAAGTGAGAGCCTTGATAGGGCGCACAATTTCATTGAGAAGTTTTGTGATTTTATAACTTTAGTCAATCATTGAAGTTTTGGTAAGAATATTATTTTGTGAAATATCTTTTTACATACTAAATATATGTTGAAATATATATATATATATATATATTTCTAGTTTGTATTATCCCCTCCAAGCAGATGCTCATTAGGGAATACAAATGATTGACTTAGCGATGGCGGATGCAGCGCGTGGTGTGGTGAAACCCATATAATAGCCTGCAGGTATGCCGGTACTGAGTACTAGGCTTCTGTTCGAATTCGTCGGCCGATCTATGAGTTATACGCAGTTTGCGAGTGTTGGAGAACGATTTCAGTCTGATAATAGTGTTGTGCAATTTGAATAGTTTGTGCATTACAGTAAAAATATGTGACGTTTAACATTTATAAATTTGTTAGTGATTGAAGTGAGAGCCTTGATAGGGCGCACAATTTCATTGAGAAGTTTTGTGATTTTATAACTTTAGTCAATCATTGAAGTTTCGGTAAGAATTTTATTTTGTGAAATATCTTTTTACATACTAAATATATGTTGAAATATATATATTTCTAGTTTGTATTAGCCCCTCCAAGCAGATGCTCATTAGCGAATACAAATGATTGACAAAGCGATGGCGGATGCAGCGCGTGGTGGGGTGAAACCCATATAATAGCCTGCAGGTATGCCGGTACTCAGTGCTAGGCTTCTGTTCGAATTCGTCGGCCGATCTATGAGTTATAAGCAGTTTGCGAGTGTTGGAGAACGATTTCAGTCTGATAATAGTGTAGTGCAATTTGAATAGTTTGTGCATTACAGTAAAAATGTGTGACGTTTAACATTTATAAATTTGTTAGTGATTGAAGTGAGAGCCTTGATAGGGCGCACAATTTCATTGAGAAGTTTTGTGATTTTATAACTTTAGTCAATCATTGAAGTTTCGGTAAGAATTTTATTTTGTGAAATATCTTTTTACATACTAAATATATGTTGAAATATATATATTTCTAGTTTGTATTATCCCCTCCAAGCAGATGCTCATTAGCCAATACAAATGATTGACAAAGCGATGGCGGATGCAGCGCGTGGTGGGGTGAAACCCATATAATAGCCTGCAGGTATGCCGATACTCAGTGCTAGGCTTCTGTTCGAATTCGTCTGCCGATCTATGAGTTATAAGCAGTTTGCGAGTGTTGGAGAACGATTTCAGTCTGATAATAGTGTAGTGCAATTTGAATAGTTTGTGCATTACAGTAAAAATGTGTGACGTTTAACATTTATAAATTTGTTAGTGATTGAAGTGAGAGCCTTGATAGGGCGCACAATTTCATTGAGAAGTTTTGTGATTTTATAACTTTAGTCAATCATTGAACTTTCGGTAAGAATTTTATTTTGTGAAATATCTTTTTACATATTAGTTATACGTTGAAATATATATATATATATATATATATTTCTAGTTTGTATTATCCCCTCCAAGCAGATGCTCATTAGGGAATACAAATGATTGACTTAGCGATGGCGGATGCAGTGCGTGGTGGGGTAAAACCCATATAATATAATAGCCTGCAGGTATGCCGGCACTCAGTGCTAGGCTTCTGTTCGAATTCGTCGGCCGATCTATGAGTTATAGGCAGTTTGCACGTGTTGGAGAACGATTTCAGTCTGATAATAGTGTAGTGCAATTTGAATAGTTTGTGCATGGTCATTAGCGAATACGAATGATTGAGAAAGCGATGGCGGATGCAGCGCGTGGTGTGGTGAAACCCATATAATAGCCTGCAGGTATGCCGGTACTCAGTGCTAGGCTTCTGTTCGAATTCGTCGGCCGATCTATGAGTTATACGTAGTTTGGCGAGTGTTGGAGAACGATTTCATTCTAATAATAGTGTAGTGCAATTTGAATAGTTTGTGCATTACAGTAAAAATCTGTGACGTTTAACTTTTATAAATTTGTTAGTGATTGAAGTGAGAGCCTTGATAGGGCGCACAATTTCATTGAGGAGTTTTGTGATTTTATAACTTTAGTCAATCATTGAAGTTTTGGTAAGAATATTATTTTGTGAAATATCTTTTTACATACTAGATATATGTTGAAATATATATATATATATTTCTAGTTTGTATTATCCCCTCCAAGCAGATGCTCATTAGCGAATACAAATGATTGACAAAGCGATGGCGGATGCAGCGCGTGGTGGGGTGAAACCCATATAATAGCCTGCAGGTATGCCGGTACTCAGTGCTAGGCTTCTGTTCGAATTCGTCGGCCGATCTATGAGTTATACGTAGTTTGGCGAGTGTTGGAGAACGATTTCATTCTGATAATAGTGTAGTGCCATTTGAATAGTTTGTGCTTTACAGTAAAAATCTGTGACGTTTAACATTTATAAATTTGTTAGTGATTGAAGTGAGAGCCTTGATAGGGCGCACAATTTCATTGAGAAGTTTTGTGATTTTATAACTTTAGTCAATCATTGAAGTTTTGGTAAGAATATTATTTTGTGAAATATCTTTTAACATACTAGATATATGTTGAAATATATATATTTCTAGTTTGTATTATCCCCTCCAAGCAGATGCTCATTAGCGAATACAAATGATTGACAAAGCGATGGCGGATGCAGCGCGTGGTGGGGTAAAACCCATATAATAGCCTGCAGGCATGCCGGTACTGAGTACTAGGCTTCTGTTCGAATTCGTCGGCCGATCTATGAGTTATACGCAGTTTGCGAGTGTTGGAGAACGATTTCAGTCTGATAATAGTGTTGTGCAATTTGAATAGTTTGTGCATTACAGTAAAAATCTGTGACGTTTAACATTTATAAATTTGTTAGTGATTGAAGTGAGAGCCTTGATAGGGCGCACAATTTCATTGAGAAGTTTTGTGATTTTATAACTTTAGTCAATCATTGAAGTTTCGGTAAGAATTTTATTTTGTGAAATATCTTTTTACATACTAAATATATGTTGAAATATATATATTTCTAGTTTGTATTAGCCCCTCCAAGCAGATGCTCATTAGCCAATACAAATGATTGACAAAGCGATGGCGGATGCAGCGCGTGGTGGGGTGAAACCCATATAATAGCCTGCAGGTATGCCGATACTCAGTGCTAGGCTTCTGTTCGAATTCGTCTGCCGATCTATGAGTTATAAGCAGTTTGCGAGTGTTGGAGAACGATTTCAGTCTGATAATAGTGTAGTGCAATTTGAATAGTTTGTGCATTACAGTAAAAATGTGTGACGTTTAACATTTATAAATTTGTTAGTGATTGAAGTGAGAGCCTTGATAGGGCGCACAATTTCATTGAGAAGTTTTGTGATTTTATAACTTTAGTCAATCATTGAACTTTCGGTAAGAATTTTATTTTGTGAAATATCTTTTTACATATTAGTTATACGTTGAAATATATATATATATATATTTCTAGTTTGTATTATCCCCTCCAAGCAGATGCTCATTAGGGAATACAAATGATTGACTTAGCGATGGCGGATGCAGTGCGTGGTGGGGTAAAACCCATATAATATAATAGCCTGCAGGTATGCCGGCACTCAGTGCTAGGCTTCTGTTCGAATTCGTCGGCCGATCTATGAGTTATAGGCAGTTTGCGCGTGTTGGAGAACGATTTCAGTCTGATAATAGTGTAGTGCAATTTGAATAGTTTGTGCATGGTCATTAGCGAATACGAATGATTGAGAAAGCGATGGCGGATGCAGCGCGTGGTGTGGTGAAACCCATATAATAGCCTGCAGGTATGCCGGTACTCAGTGCTAGGCTTCTGTTCGAATTCGTCGGCCGATCTATGAGTTATACGTAGTTTGGCGAGTGTTGGAGAACGATTTCATTCTAATAATAGTGTAGTGCAATTTGAATAGTTTGTGCATTACAGTAAAAATCTGTGACGTTTAACTTTTATAAATTTGTTAGTGATTGAAGTGAGAGCCTTGATAGGGCGCACAATTTCATTGAGAAGTTTTGTGATTTTATAACTTTAGTCAATCATTGAAGTTTTGGTAAGAATATTATTTTGTGAAATATCTTTTAACATACTAGATATATGTTGAAATATATATATTTCTAGTTTGTATTATCCCCTCCAAGCAGATGCTCATTAGCGAATACAAATGATTGACAAAGCGATGGCGGATGCAGCGCGTGGTGGGGTAAAACCCATATAATAGCCTGCAGGCATGCCGGTACTGAGTACTAGGCTTCTGTTCGAATTCGTCGGCCGATCTATGAGTTATACGCAGTTTGCGAGTGTTGGAGAACGATTTCAGTCTGATAATAGTGTAGTGCAATTTGAATAGTTTGTGCATTACAGTAAAAATCTGTGACGTTTAACATTTATAAATTTGTTAGTGATTAAAGTGAGAGCCTTGATAGGGCGCACAATTTCATTGAGAAGTTTTGTGATTTTATAACTTTAGTCAATCATTGAAGTTTCGGTAAGAATATTATTTTGTGAAATATCTTTTTACATACTAGATATATGTTGAAATATATATATATATATATATATATATATATATATATATATATATATATATATTTCTAGTTTGTATTATCCCCTCCAAGCAGATGGTCATTAGCGAATACGAATGATTGAGAAAGCGATGTCGGATGCAGCGCGTGGTGTGGTGAAACCCATATAATAGCCTGCAGGTATGCCGGTACTCAGTGCTAGGCTTCTGTTCGAATTCGTCGGCCGATCTATGAGTTATACGCAGTTTGCGAGTGTTGGAGAACGATTTCAGTCTGATAATAGTGTAGTGCAATTTGAATAGTTTGTGCATTACAGTAAAAATCTGTGACGTTTAACATTTATAAATTTGTTAGTGATTGAAGTGAGAGCCTTGATAGGGCGCACAATTTCATTGAGAAGTTTTGTGATTTTATAACTTTAGTCAATCATTGAAGTTTTGGTAAGAATATTATTTTGTGAAATATCTTTTTACATACTAAATATATGTTGAAATATATATATATATATATATTTCTAGTTTGTATTATCCCCTCCAAGCAGATGCTCATTAGGGAATACAAATGATTGACTTAGCGATGGCGGATGCAGCGCGTGGTGTGGTGAAACCCATATAATAGCCTGCAGGTATGCCGGTACTGAGTACTAGGCTTCTGTTCGAATTCGTCGGCCGATCTATGAGTTATACGCAGTTTGCGAGTGTTGGAGAACGATTTCAGTCTGATAATAGTGTTGTGCAATTTGAATAGTTTGTGCATTACAGTAAAAATATGTGACGTTTAACATTTATAAATTTGTTAGTGATTGAAGTGAGAGCCTTGATAGGGCGCACAATTTCATTGAGAATTTTTGTGATTTTATAACTTTAGTCAATCATTGAAGTTTCGGTAAGAATTTTATTTTGTGAAATATCTTTTTACATACTAAATATATGTTGAAATATATATATTTCTAGTTTGTATTAGCCCCTCCAAGCAGATGCTCATTAGCGAATACAAATGATTGACAAAGCGATGGCGGATGCAGCGCGTGGTGGGGTGAAACCCATATAATAGCCTGCAGGTATGCCGGTACTGAGTACTAGGCTTCTGTTCGAATTCGTCGGCCGATCTATGAGTTATACGCAGTTTGCGAGTGTTGGAGAACGATTTCAGTCTGATAATAGTGTAGTGCAATTTGAATAGTTTGTGCATTACAGTAAAAATCTGTGACGTTTAACATTTATAAATTTGTTAGTGATTGAAGTGAGAGCCTTGATAGGGCGCACAATTTCATTGAGAAGTTTTGTGATTTTATAACTTTAGTCAATCATTGAAGTTTCGGTAAGAATATTATTTTGTGAAATATCTTTTTACATACTAGATATATGTTGAAATATATATATATATATATATATATATATATATATATATATATATATATATATATATATATATATATATATATATATATATATATATATATATATATATATATATATATATATATATATATATATATATATATATATATATATATATATTTCTAGTTTGTATTATCCCCTCCAAGCAGATGGTCATTAGCGAATACGAATGATTGAGAAAGCGATGGCGGATGCAGCGCGTGGTGTGGTGAAACCCATATAATAGCCTGCAGGTATGCCGGTACTCAGTGCTAGGCTTGTGTTCGAATTCGTCGGCCGATCTATGAGTTATACGTAGTTTGGCGAGTGTTGGAGAACGATTTCATTCTGATAATAGTGTAGTGCAATTTGAATAGTTTGTGCTTTACAGTAAAAATCTGTGACGTTTAACATTTATAAATTTGTTAGTGATTGAAGTGAGAGCCTTGATAGGGCGCACAATTTCATTGAGAAGTTTTGTGATTTTATAACTTTAGTCAATCATTGAAGTTTTGGTAAGAATATTATTTTGTGAAATATCTTTTAACATACTAGATATATGTTGAAATATATATATTTCTAGTTTGTATTATCCCCTCCAAGCAGATGCTCATTAGCGAATACAAATGATTGACAAAGCGATGGCGGATGCAGCGCGTGGTGGGGTAAAACCCATATAATAGCCTGCAGGCATGCCGGTACTGAGTACTAGGCTTCTGTTCGAATTCGTCGGCCGATCTATGAGTTATACGCAGTTTGCGAGTGTTGGAGAACGATTTCAGTCTGATAATAGTGTAGTGCAATTTGAATAGTTTGTGCATTACAGTAAAAATCTGTGACGTTTAACATTTATAAATTCGTTAGTGATTAAAGTGAGAGCCTTGATAGGGCGCACAATTTCATTGAGAAGTTTTGTGATTTTATAACTTTAGTCAATCATTGAAGTTTCGGTAAGAATATTATTTTGTGAAATATCTTTTTACATACTAGATATATGTTGAAATATATATATATATATATATATATATATATATTTCTAGTTTGTATTATCCCCTCCAAGCAGATGGTCATTAGCGAATACGAATGATTGAGAAAGCGATGGCGGATGCAGCGCGTGGTGTGGTGAAACCCATATAATAGCCTGCAGGTATGCCGGTACTCAGTGATAGGCTTCTGTTCGAATTCGTCGGCCGATCTATGAGTTATACGTAGTTTGGCGAGTGTTGGAGAACGATTTCATTCTGATAATAGTGTAGTGCAATTTGAATAGTTTGTGCATTACAGTAAAAATCTGTGACGTTTAACATTTATAAATTTGTTAGTGATTGAAGTGAGAGCCTTGATAGGGCGCACAATTTCATTGAGAAGTTTTGTGATTTTATAACTTTAGTCAATCATTGAAGTTTTGGTAAGAATATTATTTTGTGAAATATCTTTTTACATACTAAATATATGTTGAAATATATATATATATATATATATATATATATATATATATATTTCTAGTTTGTATTATCCCCTCCAAGCAGATGGTCATTAGCGAATACGAATGATTGAGAAAGCGATGTCGGATGCAGCGCGTGGTGTGGTGAAACCCATATAATAGCCTGCAGGTATGCCGGTACTCAGTGCTAGGCTTCTGTTCGAATTCGTCGGCCGATCTATGAGTTATACGCAGTTTGCGAGTGTTGGAGAACGATTTCAGTCTGATAATAGTGTAGTGCAATTTGAATAGTTTGTGCATTACAGTAAAAATCTGTGACGTTTAACATTTATAAATTTGTTAGTGATTAAAGTGAGAGCCTTGATAGGGCGCACAATTTCGTTGAGAAGTTTTGTGATTTTATAACTTTAGTCAATCATTGAAGTTTCGGTAAGAATATTATTTTGTGAAATATCTTTTTACATACTAGATATATGTTGAAATATATATATATATATATATATATATATATATATATATATATATATATATATATATATATATATATATATATATATTTCTAGTTTGTATTATCCCCTCCAAGCAGATGGTCATTAGCGAATACGAATGATTGAGAAAGCGATGTCGGATGCGGCGCGTGGTGTGGTGAAACCCATATAATAGCCTGCAGGTATGCCGGTACTCAGTGCTAGGCTTCTGTTCGAATTCGTCGGCCGATCTATGAGTTATACGCAGTTTGCGAGTGTTGGAGAACGATTTCAGTCTGATAATAGTGTAGTGCAATTTGAATAGTTTGTGCATTACAGTAAAAATCTGTGACGTTTAACATTTATAAATTTGTTAGTGATTAAAGTGAGAGCCTTGATAGGGCGCACAATTTCATTGAGAAGTTTTGTGATTTTATAACTTTAGTCAATCATTGAAGTTTCGGTAAGAATATTATTTTGTGAAATATCTTTTTACATACTAGATATATGTTGAAATATATATATATATATATATATATATATATATATATATATATATATATATATATATATATATATATATATTTCTAGTTTGTATTATCCCCTCCAAGCAGATGGTCATTAGCGAATACGAATGATTGAGAAAGCGATGTCGGATGCAGCGCGTGGTGTGGTGAAACCCATATAATAGCCTGCAGGTATGCCGGTACTCAGTGATAGGCTTCTGTTCGAATTCGTCGGCCGATCTATGAGTTATACGTAGTTTGGCGAGTGTTGGAGAACGATTTCATTCTGATAATAGTGTAGTGCAATTTGAATAGTTTGTGCATTACAGTAAAAATCTGTGACGTTTAACATTTATAAATTTGTTAGTGATTGAAGTGAGAGCCTTGATAGGGCGCACAATTTCATTGAGAAGTTTTGTGATTTTATAACTTTAGTCAATCATTGAAGTTTTGGTAAGAATATTATTTTGTGAAATATCTTTTTACATACTAAATATATGTTGAAATATATATATATATATATATATTTCTAGTTTGTATTATCCCCTCCAAGCAGATGCTCATTAGGGAATACAAATGATTGACTTAGCGATGGCGGATGCAGCGCGTGGTGTGGTGAAACCCATATAATAGCCTGCAGGCATGCCGGTACTGAGTACTAGGCTTCTGTTCGAATTCGTCGGCCGATCTATGAGTTATACGCAGTTTGCGAGTGTTGGAGAACGATTTCAGTCTGATAATAGTGTTGTGCAATTTGAATAGTTTGTGCATTACAGTAAAAATATGTGACGTTTAACATTTATAAATTTGTTAGTGATTGAAGTGAGAGCCTTGATAGGGCGCACAATTTCATTGAGAAGTTTTGTGATTTTATAACTTTAGTCAATCATTGAAGTTTCGGTAAGAATTTTATTTTGTGAAATATCTTTTTACATACTAAATATATGTTGAAATATATATATTTCTAGTTTGTATTAGCCCCTCCAAGCAGATGCTCATTAGCGAATACAAATGATTGACAAAGCGATGGCGGATGCAGCGCGTGGTGGGGTGAAACCCATATAATAGCCTGCAGGTATGCCGGTACTCAGTGCTAGGCTTCTGTTCGAATTCGTCGGCCGATCTATGAGTTATAAGCAGTTTGCGAGTGTTGGAGAACGATTTCAGTCTGATAATAGTGTAGTGCAATTTGAATAGTTTGTGCATTACAGTAAAAATGTGTGACGTTTAACATTTATAAATTTGTTAGTGATTGAAGTGAGAGCCTTGATAGGGCGCACAATTTCATTGAGAAGTTTTGTGATTTTATAACTTTAGTCAATCATTGAAGTTTCGGTAAGAATTTTATTTTGTGAAATATCTTTTTACATACTAAATATATGTTGAAATATATATATTTCTAGTTTGTATTATCCCCTCCAAGCAGATGCTCATTAGCCAATACAAATGATTGACAAAGCGATGGCGGATGCAGCGCGTGGTGGGGTGAAACCCATATAATAGCCTGCAGGTATGCCGATACTCAGTGCTAGGCTTCTGTTCGAATTCGTCTGCCGATCTATGAGTTATAAGCAGTTTGCGAGTGTTGGAGAACGATTTCAGTCTGATAATAGTGTAGTGCAATTTGAATAGTTTGTGCATTACAGTAAAAATGTGTGACGTTTAACATTTATAAATTTGTTAGTGATTGAAGTGAGAGCCTTGATAGGGCGCACAATTTCATTGAGAAGTTTTGTGATTTTATAACTTTAGTCAATCATTGAACTTTCGGTAAGAATTTTATTTTGTGAAATATCTTTTTACATATTAGTTATACGTTGAAATATATATATATATATATTTCTAGTTTGTATTATCCCCTCCAAGCAGATGCTCATTAGGGAATACAAATGATTGACTTAGCGATGGCGGATGCAGTGCGTGGTGGGGTAAAACCCATATAATATAATAGCCTGCAGGTATGCCGGCACTCAGTGCTAGGCTTCTGTTCGAATTCGTCGGCCGATCTATGAGTTATAGGCAGTTTGCGCGTGTTGGAGAACGATTTCAGTCTGATAATAGTGTAGTGCAATTTGAATAGTTTGTGCATGGTCATTAGCGAATACGAATGATTGAGAAAGCGATGGCGGATGCAGCGCGTGGTGTGGTGAAACCCATATAATAGCCTGCAGGTATGCCGGTACTCAGTGCTAGGCTTCTGTTCGAATTCGTCGGCCGATCTATGAGTTATACGTAGTTTGGCGAGTGTTGGAGAACGATTTCATTCTAATAATAGTGTAGTGCAATTTGAATAGTTTGTGCATTACAGTAAAAATCTGTGACGTTTAACTTTTATAAATTTGTTAGTGATTGAAGTGAGAGCCTTGATAGGGCGCACAATTTCATTGAGAAGTTTTGTGATTTTATAACTTTAGTCAATCATTGAAGTTTTGGTAAGAATATTATTTTGTGAAATATCTTTTTACATACTAGATATATGTTGAAATATATATATATATATTTCTAGTTTGTATTATCCCCTCCAAGCAGATGCTCATTAGCGAATACAAATGATTGACAAAGCGATGGCGGATGCAGCGCGTGGTGGGGTGAAACCCATATAATAGCCTGCAGGTATGCCGGTACTCAGTGCTAGGCTTCTGTTCGAATTCGTCGGCCGATCTATGAGTTATACGTAGTTTGGCGAGTGTTGGAGAACGATTTCATTCTGATAATAGTGTAGTGCCATTTGAATAGTTTGTGCTTTACAGTAAAAATCTGTGACGTTTAACATTTATAAATTTGTTAGTGATTGAAGTGAGAGCCTTGATAGGGCGCACAATTTCATTGAGAAGTTTTGTGATTTTATAACTTTAGTCAATCATTGAAGTTTTGGTAAGAATATTATTTTGTGAAATATCTTTTAACATACTAGATATATGTTGAAATATATATATTTCTAGTTTGTATTATCCCCTCCAAGCAGATGCTCATTAGCGAATACAAATGATTGACAAAGCGATGGCGGATGCAGCGCGTAGTGGGGTAAAACCCATATAATAGCCTGCAGGCATGCCGGTACTGAGTACTAGGCTTCTGTTCGAATTCGTCGGCCGATCTATGAGTTATACGCAGTTTGCGAGTGTTGGAGAACGATTTCAGTCTGATAATAGTGTAGTGCAATTTGAATAGTTTGTGCATTACAGTAAAAATCTGTGACGTTTAACATTTATAAATTTGTTAGTGATTAAAGTGAGAGCCTTGATAGGGCGCACAATTTCATTGAGAAGTTTTGTGATTTTATAACTTTAGTCAATCATTGAAGTTTCGGTAAGAATATTATTTTGTGAAATATCTTTTTACATACTAGATATATGTTGAAATATATATATATATATATATATATATATATATATATATATATATATTTCTAGTTTGTATTATCCCCTCCAAGCAGATGGTCATTAGCGAATACGAATGATTGAGAAAGCGATGTCGGATGCAGCGCGTGGTGTGGTGAAACCCATATAATAGCCTGCAGGTATGCCGGTACTCAGTGCTAGGCTTCTGTTCGAATTCGTCGGCCGATCTATGAGTTATACGCAGTTTGCGAGTGTTGGAGAACGATTTCAGTCTGATAATAGTGTAGTGCAATTTGAATAGTTTGTGCATTACAGTAAAAATCTGTGACGTTTAACATTTATAAATTTGTTAGTGATTGAAGTGAGAGCCTTGATAGGGCGCACAATTTCATTGAGAAGTTTTGTGATTTTATAACTTTAGTCAATCATTGAAGTTTTGGTAAGAATATTATTTTGTGAAATATCTTTTTACATACTAAATATATGTTGAAATATATATATATATATATATTTCTAGTTTGTATTATCCCCTCCAAGCAGATGCTCATTAGGGAATACAAATGATTGACTTAGCGATGGCGGATGCAGCGCGTGGTGTGGTGAAACCCATATAATAGCCTGCAGGTATGCCGGTACTGAGTACTAGGCTTCTGTTCGAATTCGTCGGCCGATCTATGAGTTATACGCAGTTTGCGAGTGTTGGAGAACGATTTCAGTCTGATAATAGTGTTGTGCAATTTGAATAGTTTGTGCATTACAGTAAAAATATGTGACGTTTAACATTTATAAATTTGTTAGTGATTGAAGTGAGAGCCTTGATAGGGCGCACAATTTCATTGAGAAGTTTTGTGATTTTATAACTTTAGTCAATCATTGAAGTTTCGGTAAGAATTTTATTTTGTGAAATATCTTTTTACATACTAAATATATGTTGAAATATATATATTTCTAGTTTGTATTATCCCCTCCAAGCAGATGCTCATTAGCGAATACAAATGATTGACAAAGCGATGGCGGATGCAGCGCGTGGTGGGGTGAAACCCATATAATAGCCTGCAGGTATGCCGGTACTCAGTGCTAGGCTTCTGTTCGAATTCGTCGGCCGATCTATGAGTTATAAGCAGTTTGCGAGTGTTGGAGAACGATTTCAGTCTGATAATAGTGTAGTGCAATTTGAATAGTTTGTGCATTACAGTAAAAATGTGTGACGTTTAACATTTATAAATTTGTTAGTGATTGAAGTGAGAGCCTTGATAGGGCGCACAATTTCATTGAGAAGTTTTGTGATTTTATAACTTTAGTCAATCATTGAAGTTTCGGTAAGAATTTTATTTTGTGAAATATCTTTTTACATATTAGTTATACGTTGAAATATATATACCCATGTATGGTTATTTTCTTTAAAAAAATCGTAATATACAAGAATTTAGTATGTAGCAGCCATCTTGGATCCGTCATTTTGAATTTCGTAACTCTGACTGCAGATTCGTAATCAGCGACCCCAAAAGCCTTAAAATCATTCCCCTCTACGTTTTAGACTTGCTTTGAAAAATTACTGCATTTGGATGTATTTCTGGCATGATAACTCCTGCGCAGGAGGTTAAAGCTTAGGTGTAAAAAGGGCATATAAGTATCAAATATCAAAATTTCTATTTGATCAATTTTCTAAATTCTCTCCTCGCACATTAAATAATTGCCATTCTAGCAATATGGATTACTATTATTATTTTATCGAAAGTATATATAATTTCATTTTTTTTATAGTAATATTTTTTAATAATATATATGTAATCAACGACTGTCAATACCCGTTCATACGCAGAAGCTTCAGGATCACACACATTATTATGATGTTAGAACCGTCCTTATATGGGGCGTTTCACCTGAAATCTCCCATCGCGGCGCGGAATTGCTAAATCATGCTATTTGCAACTCGTTTTTGCGATACGAAAATGTACCTAAAAAAAATTTCCTAACTATGTGTGATAAACTATTTCATACTTCTTTTTTTTATCTTTCTTTTTATCTTCTCATTGCGTAACGTCTCTACGAAATAAACATTTTCCTTCTTGACTTTTACGCAATACATAAAATCCTACCGAAATTTAATATAGACGTTTAAATAACTCAATCGAGCTCTATTCGGAATAATTAAGGACCTGTGTTTGATTATCCCAAATAGAATTCGAACGAGTTAATACCGATCTCGGAATATTCCATTTTTTATGGTAAACTCGGTTGGCTATTAGTCACCCGATGTTGCTATGACGAAAGTAATATTCTAGCTAGGGATAGAGTAATATCTATTGTATACACAGGTGTGCATTTTCCGGGCGGACCCGTAATAAAAGCAGCCTCTTTCTTGAACTCGGGGCCAGAAGTCGCCCGTCCGCCGAGACGAAGTCGCTATACCAAAGCGCATAAATTAACTTTCGGGATGTCCGCCGCACAGGGAATCGCGCACCTGCCTATTGTAAGAATTTTCCATTATATCGATATTCGAAGTAAGAATGACCCCTCAGCTCATGCAAGTCTGCCTGCGAGTAGATCATTCTTGCCGTGAAAGTCACCGAGTGTAGATCGTCGCTACTCCTGTAAACCGCGTGTTAATATCAAGTTCGGGCAACGTGCTCAAAATAAAATTGTTATACTCGACGTGCAAATAACGCACCAGCGACGCGCCCACGTGCATCCACGAACGACGAGCTCAATTGAAGAAATTGTATTAGGACTCTTTACTTCAATAAAAATCACCGATATAAGGTAAATAATACAACATTATTTAAAACCTACAACAGACTCTCGAGTCTGATCACTAAACCGCCTCCTCTCCAAGCCTCCCTTTCCTGCCTTAGCCACGCAAACAGTCTCGCGCGTGCAAACCGCTCGGCGCTACGCGAGAAACGCCGTAACGTTCGGGCTTTATTTATTAATAATAAAAGCCAGTACGTCACAGATAACAAATTGGTGCCCGGCGGTGGGATTAGTGTTTTGTAGTATCTTTATTTTGTTTAAATATTTTTACTTTTTTTATATAACATATATATATATATATATATATATATATATATATATATATATATATATATATATATATCTAATATACAATTTAAAAGAAACTAAACATTGAAATATTAAAAGAAAAATATTAAATACAAATTATATCTCAAAGAAAGGCACAAATCCTTCATCTTCCTTTGCATGCGCTTGCTTAGCTTAACATTAACAATTATTTAGTATATATATACTTCTAGACATAAGGGTGTTATTAGAGGATTGAGAACGGACCTTGAGTTTTTGGTCGTTAACGTAGGCTTTTAGTAACACTTTTCCGATTGGAAAAGTGGGTCGCTGCCTATCATCATTAAAGACTGGGATCACCAGGAAGTCCCCCATTCAATATATCGTCTATACGACAAACTGTTTTGCAATTAGGACGCGCGCAAAACAGGCCCACTCGTTAAAATAGGGACATCAAATACCCAGAGAAAAATAACGCATGTTTCTTTTTCACTAACACCTTCCTATTTTTCTACCAAAAATTTTCTTTCTTTTACACACACATTTGAGCGAGCACATGGTCACCCCATACTCGATTTACATAGAGCAAACACGTGGTCGCTCCACGCTAGCACTCTACACAATACGAACTCCTTTCCCTACCACGTTTTCTTTTCACCTAACTAAGACGCCAAACCAATAAACTCTTTCCACACACACACCATTAATCTTTATACTAATTGAGACATTAACTCTTAGTATTTATTTATTTCTCTCTTCATTTACACATCTGGAAATTTACATATTCCAATCTTATATACACCAAGCATATAGCATCTTTCTTTTCTTAATACAAGCACTCCCATACAAAACAACACACACTCTTGAATAAATTCTTTACGCTCCACTAAAACACTTTATATACAAATTAATCTATTCAAACAAAAAAATGATGAGATAATACACACATATATCACATATTAAGACACAACATACTGGTTCCACTTTTGACGCAAAACAAATATACACATTCTTTTAAAACAGCTCTATTATATTTTTGATAATCAAACATCCAATAAAATATACACTAAATACATTATCTAGCTGCTACGCATTACAGTATTTATCACAGTTTTTTTTCTTTTTTTTCATAAAAATATTAAAAGAAAATTTACACTTAAACAAGTTTAATTTCGTTAAATGAACCATTTAAAGAAAGTCTTAACACAAACATAACTCTTTTTCACAAACTTCATTATAAAAATCCGGAATTTCCTATCACCTCGCATAAAAATTTTAGCATATTTTCACAATAAATAAACCTAAATGGAATAAAACTTTTAGACTAGTCTCCAATACACACATATACACAGATACACCTATTTACAACATTCTAGCACTCCCTATTATACAAACTTCACAAAAACTCTCAGCGTCGCACAACAAGTTACATTATTTTTGTAAAAATAAACATTCTCTATTGAAATTCTTCTTGCTCGAACACATCACATATAAAGCACCCGTAAATATTTTTGTCTTGAATAAATATTTTCTAAAAAACAAAGCCTAAACACTCCAAATTTTGTGCTCCAATAGGCAAGGATAAGTAGCATACAGCTACAACATAGTCTTTGGCCCCAGAACTTAGTGCCCACGTGTGTATATCTATGAATCTGTCTGTAATAAAAAGATAAACACATATTAGTTAAATACATATTAATCCAAATAATGTATTAATGTATGTTAGGTTATAGTAAACTATCCCAACAATTCATTCACTGCTAGTGCTATTAATTTTAACTTACATTTTTTTCTTCTTTTCTCTTTTCTCTCTCCGACAGTCCCAATTCAAATAATTAAGTGGCTAGATAAAATCCTTCAAAAGCTAAATTACTGTTATCGCTGGAAAGTAAAAACATAAACAAATTTTACACAAAGATAAAGTTCTTTCAGGATATATAATTGTATACGTAAGTAACAAATTAGGAACTTATCTGGTAGCTGACAAACACTCCTGTATGGTAAATAAATCCATTAAGCAACTTCTAAAACCCACTTAATAAACAGCTCCAATAAACCTAACCTCCAGTAAACAATACTTGTGTATACAGGTGGTATTACACCACGCGTCGACTGCAGGCCGCGTTAAACGCGTGCCTCGTTCCTCTCGCGCGCATCGTTCCGCATGCGTATACCTTGTTCCCCTGCCGCGCGCATGGACCTAGCACAATAGGAAGAACAGAACTGTCCATTGGAATAGAAGCTCGTATGCTCTAATGGAAACCCACGCGCTCTAACGGAAACAGCTGTGTAATACCATACACGTATTGTGTGTAATAAGCAATAGCCACCGCTTATTACATATAATCATTATCAATCAATACTAAAAATAATCATATAAATATACAAAAAAAAATATATAAACAAATAAATAAATAAATATAAAAATAAATATATACAAATAACTAATAAATAAATATACAATAAATATGAAATATTATGAATAAATAAAATATAAATGAATAATTAAAAAAAGATTATAAATAATTATTAATATTTTACAATTATTATAATTGTATAATAACTTTTAGCATTTATTATTTTTACTTCTGTTTTTTTTTCGTGTATATACATAACTGATATTATATTCATTTTTCTGCTATACATATTGTTTCATTAATTTTTTATTATTTATTTACACCTTTGATTGCAACCATTACCAAAACAATGTCCTACCAATAAACCATATTTTTTCCATTGGTAAGTGTTGTTACCTGCTTGAGTAAGGAGAGGCACGTGCTTAACCAGTGTTTCGTAGTCTCTCCTTTTCTGATAAGGATCGTGTCCTCGCAGCCCTAGGGGTA
The DNA here is from genome assembly GCA_949152435.1 of Gastracanthus pulcherrimus. NCBI lineage: Eukaryota > Metazoa > Arthropoda > Insecta > Hymenoptera > Pteromalidae > Gastracanthus > Gastracanthus pulcherrimus. Next base: position 150,139,329 of record OX424574.1, on the reverse strand, counting down.
CCGCAGGGACCTTTCCCTTTACGTCAGCTCAGTAAGGAACAAAGGCTGCCGAACGTCTGGATAAGGACCTATCAGAGGACCTATCCTTACGACCCGCGTTCGACTAGGTAAGCGGCATTCGACGTTGCGGACCCTACCGAACCAGACTTTCCAAGCTGGACTGACGCTCGTATTGAGACGAGTAAACCTGTCAAAGCTTTTCCTTCTAAAACTCTATCCTGTTACTAGTAACAAGTTGCAACTAGGGGAATAATAAATAATAAATAATAAATGAATATAATCATATGAATATAACAAATCTATATAATATCCTTATATAAACAAGTTACATATAAATACATATAAATAATAATAAATAAGAATCACATATCTATATATATATATATATATATATATATATATATATATATATATATGTATATATAAATAGGAAAATAATAAATAAATAAATATAAATAATTACATAAATACACATATCTATATATATAAATAAATAAATAAACATTAATACCCTTATATAATCATAAATATATTAATATAATAAGTTACAAACGTTCGAAACCCAAACTTAATGAATAAAAGACCTAACATTCCAATTGAACCTCCAAATAAAAAAAGACCAAAACTGTCAAAAGAACCTGATCTAACCCAAGTAAATAAAGACAAACGAAGAAGAATAAGAAACCGTATCGCCAAAACCTTAGACTGCGTGCCTAACGAAGTATACCGAAAACCATTTCTCGGTTCGATTAACCACGAAAAACAGGAAGAACAGAAGCTAGTTCGCTTACTAGAACCGCGTCGTAGGGTACCAATAGAAAAGGTCTGGATAGTACAGGGTAAACAAAAAACCTCAAAGGTAATCACCCCCGAAGCCGAAGACAACCCAACCATTGTTCAGTGACTACGACGATGACGTCGTGATCATTGATTAAATTAACATATAAACTACTATCGCACAACTTATTGGGGAAATAATTACATTTTTTCTTAAAATAATAAACCAATTCTTTGTCCACAGAAAATGCACGCAGTAATAATTTTTATAACCGTAGCAGTATCACCCATTTCCTTGTCCCATCCATACAATATTTCCTATCTTTCCAATAATCCTGGACTGTACTACGAATACATAGGAGATATGTACAACGAAGTCAACAAACATAAGGCAATTGAAGAATATCCTGTCAGAATGTCCCGGAATACCCACCGAATGCCAAATTAACATAACCAGAGCAAACTTCCTATTAGAAAAACTAACGACAGCCAATAACCTCAAAGAACTTCTAAACAATTTAACATTAACCTTATCAACAACTTCAAGTCAGTCTATACCCAACCTTTACAATTTCGAGATCACCTATATTCCTAAAGAAGATAAAACAGAGCAAGATTGGTACACCGCACCCACCCTAATCGTCAACGGAATCACCAGACAACAAAAAAAATTAAAAGAATTAAAGAAACGCACCAGTATACACCACAACACAACCGTACAAGAAGCAAGAATTTTCTACCAAAACGTCACGCAATTTTTCAGCTTTGCTCAGCCCTGGCTGATCACACTGGAATCATCACTGGACCACTACATCAATATATACAACGAAATAATAGAAATTATCCGCTATGCTCAAGAAGGAAGAACCAGCCCTCTGTTACTACCATCAGATCTCCTAAGACAACATCAAGCGACACATACAAAATAGAAAGCCAAATACGAACTTACCAAACATAGATTTCTTCTCACCAGACGCAAGAAAAATTTTATGAGTTGACGTCCGAAGAAAAGGAACAACAATAATAATAGGAACCACATTTCCTTTATTCCAAATAGTTGCTCACGAATTGTACAGAATACACTCTATCCTAGCACCTCAACTCAACGGACCATCCGGCTACATCCCGCCAAAAGGACGTTATATCAGCAGGACCAAAGGAAGCATACAACACTCATTCTTCAACGAAGAGGATTTAGAAAATTGCCTACAAATCAGTAAAACCACATATTGCAATTACAAGACCGTCATCCACAGAGTAACCTCCTGCGAACTCCAACTACTGACAAACTCATCAGTAATCATTTGGGAAGACTACAACATTCATACAAAGGAACAAACATCAACGGAATGGACACACCTGCCTGAAACGAACGAATGGATCTTTTCAGCACCTTACGTTGAAAGACTTCAACTCCAATGCAACAACGTCAGTATAATGGAAATTCAAATACAAGGACTTGGAATTTTTCATTCGGATGTTACGTGCCAAATAACAACCAAAAATATAAAACTGCCATCAATTACATCTAACCCTACAACACTCGTTTACTACAAATCCGGCCATCAACTACAACTTGCAGAGAAGCTCAACACCGAATTAGAAGATTTACAACAAAAACTAAAATATCTAGAAATCGCTATCTATATTATAATTAGCGCCATCGCCGTAATTACTATATATATAAGCTGTATTTCAACCTATCACTATGTGCATCCATTTCAACATTCATCACCATGCTTCAACACTTACACATTAACAGAATACGTAGACGACGCCACCAGACTAACGATCAAACACGATAATCCGACATCAACCTCTACCACTCAGATTGATAATCCACCAATTACCGACTCCTACCCCGTTCCTAAATCGACAAACTATCGTTCCTCCCCAAGTTTTATATACCATGCCTCTCCGCCTACCCTCTTACTTTCCACCCCTCTGCTTTCTAAATTCCTCTCCTTCAAGCAGAAAAATCCATACACCCTTTCCAACCCTCTGTTTAAACCTCTCGGTTCAGATGACGACAGCTTGCCTGAACCTTCAACTCCAATCACCGTAGACCTCTCGTAGAAAATGCCGTCAATCATCAACACCATCAACCTTCTAAAAGGAATGGGTTTCGAGCCAGGCTATATCAAATGCCATATCCAGAGCTCGATCAAACCTGGAAATTGCACCAAATGCAACTTGCGATATTCGACCTGGGCCAGATTCACCTTCTCACCTCACATAAACCGCAATCCGGTCCCAATAACAACCTGGGATGAAAATCAGCTGTTCGACGAACTCGACACCGATCTTCTACGACAATTGATAAATTGCTACTATATTTACGATCCAGACTACGAGGAGGACGAGGTCAACGAAGAAGACTTCCTTTCCTTTCCGAGGATCCCATGATCATAATCGATAACCTCCCTACCCTCCACCTTTTCCCCTCCAAACAATAAGAAAGCAAAATTTTACTGTCCACTCGCCACTGACGACTACTACACTCACTTTCAGAAAAATCAATTCATTATAGCCCGAATTTTTTAGAATACATTAGAATTTTTTTTTTAGAATACCTATAGTACCTCATTAATAGATCTTTTTTTATATAGCTAGTTAAGGACCAATGATTCCGTGCAATATTCGCTACTTCTGATTCTCCTAACATAGATTTTACGATTTTCACATGTAATTTTAAGGAAGCTTTATAACTGTAAATACGACGAAATATTCCTGTTTAGTCTATAAGACCGTAGACTAAGTCATGAATTATTCACATAATCATGAACCAATGCGATGAAAATTTTTATTTCATAGAGACATCACTATAAATTCATCGAGGACGATGAACTCTCTGAGTTGGGAGGTGTGATGAACTATTTCATACTTCTTTTTTTTTATCTTTCTTTTTATCTTCTCATTTCGTAACGTCTCTACGAAATAAACATTTTCCTTCTTGACTTTTACGCAATACATAAAATCCTACCGAAATTTAGTATAGACGTTAGGACAAATAACTCAATCGAGCTCTATTCGGAATAATTAAGCACCTGTGTTTGATTATCCCAAATAGAATTTGAACGAGTTAATACCGATCTCGGAATATTCCATTTTTTATGGTAAACTCGGTTGGCTGTTAGTCACCCGATGTTGCTATGACGAAAGTAATATTCTAGCTAGGGCTAGAGTAATATCTATTGTATACACAGGTGTGCATTTTCCGGGCGGACCCGTAATAAAAGCAGCCTCTTTCTTGAATTCGGGGCCAGAAGTCGCCCGTCCGCCGAGACGAAGTCGCTATACCAAAGCGCATAAATTAACTTTCGGGAGGTCCGCCGCACAGGGAAACGCGCACTTGCCTATTGTAAGAATTTTCCATTATATCGATATTCGAAGTAAGAAGTCATCATGCACTCATGCAAGTCTGCCTGCGAGTAGATCATTCTTGCCGTGAAAGTCACCGAGTGTAGATCGTCGCTACTCCTGTAAACCGTGTGTTAATATCAAGTTCGGGCAACGTGCTCAAAATAAAATTGTTATACTCGACGTGCAAGTAACGCACCAGCGACGCGCCCACGTGCATCCACGAACGACGAGCGCAATTGAAGAAATTGTATTAGGACTCTTTACTTCAATAAAAATCACCGATATAAGGTAAATAATAAGTCTGATCACTAAACCGCCTCCTCTCCAAGCTTCCCTTTCCTGCCTTAGCCACGCAAACAATCTCGCGCGTGCAAACCGCTCGGCGCAACGTTCGGGCTTTATTTATTAATAATAAAAGTCAGTACGTCACATATGATTTCGATGTTTTTTTTCTTTAGATTTTGTATGCTATGGTTAGATCTTCCGAAATTTTCCATTTTCACCTTGAAAAAACACAGGACGTGTTATATCTCCGAAAGTGTATATATAATATTTTTTTTATACTTTTACGCGTTTTCGATCGCTAATCCCCTTATTTCATCCGGTCCTTCAATTGTTAATTTCTAAAACTTGTACAAGCTATTCGAAATTATTTATGTACGCATTGTGTAAAGTCTATACCTACCTAAAAACTGTGTCACTGTATCCAATGTAAGTTACGCAGAATCTTAAATTGCACTTTAAAATCAGGTGATAGGAATCAGAAAGTCTCTTTATCATTTCGTATAATTCTTTTCTTTAAACTTGATTCTATTTACATTATACTACTTACCTTGGGTTATTTTTTCAAATATTCAACTCTAAATTATATAATAACAATTCGAATAATAATTTACGTTTATTACTGATGCTTTTTTAAATTATTCAATTGTAAGTCATAGACTGAATAAAATATGCTATATTTAAGTAAATATTCTTTTAATAGTAGTAAAGCTTAAACTAAACTTAATATTATGTAAAATGTATTTATTATTAACAACAAACATTTTCTTACTAATATTTACTTTATCCCCGCCATGGTTGCCTGGGTTAACGCGTGGCCGGTGCGGGTATCGCCTCGGAAGCGAACAAACAAAAAAGTATGATAGAGTCGGGGGCCCTATAGACGGGTATCGCCCAGAAAAAGAAAGAAAGGTTTAGGAAAATGCGAAGGTGCGACGGACAGCGGCGGCAACGTAGCGGCCGGGATACTGCCGCGATCTCACTCGGGAAACATTCACCACACAATATTGCTCACCACTACAAACAGGACACTATTACACATACGCTACACCTCAACCGACACTAATACAAAGGTCACGCTACGTAACGAGCATGTTGACGCTGCACGCAAGGGATGTGCTGCATGATGCATGAAACGTGCGTAGCGTGGTATCTCCCGACGTCAACGCGTCGCACCCGCGGGAGTGCCAGGATGCCAATGATTGGTTGTATGTGCGCAGGCTGTTTCGGTTGTAAGTTTCCCGTCACGGGCCCCAAACGGTTATAGCAATGGGGGTAGCTAGCTATAGCCGCGTTCACACCCCCACCCCATGAGGTAACCGCGTTCGGAGACGGCCTGGTATTCCGGAGTACTTAAAAACTTATGGATAACCAAAACTATAAAGAAATGGAAGGTGAGGCAGGAAAAGAAAATGAAATGGCAATGAATGGGCAGGAAGAGAATGTCCTCCGCGGGCAACAAACACCGCAGGGGACACCCTCATCCGAAAAACGACGAAATGAAAAGCGGGATTGGGAGGAGACGAAAAAGAGGCTCCTTGAGATCCAAGGTAGAGAGAAGAACCTCGATGTAAGAGGTGAGAAAATGGCAGAAGAACTGCAAGGCAACTGCCCAGAACAAATGGGAGCGGCCCTGGAGGGAATGACGATGATGCTGAAAGCATTGTCAGATTATGTCTGCAACCAGCAAAAGGGTGTAGGAGGGGCTATCAAAAAAGGTATACCCCTACTACACGGCATGGTCCAGCTCCTGACTGAGATGTGCAGTGAGGCGCAGGGTAGATCAGAGACCTTGCCTCAGGCAAAAACTGCCTCGGAGCAAGGTCCCGGTGGATCGCAGGGTGGCAAGAAGGCCACAAACAATCGACTGCCTAGATCCAAAAGGAAGAGAGACAAGATTACTTCACAAGATGAAGAAACCCCAAATAAAAAGACGAAATCTGTCGCCGGCGCATGGCAACAAGTACGGAATAGACACCTTAAGAGTAAAAATTTGGACGTCCCTAAGGCCTCCGCCAGACCCGATACTAGCAGCGGGGACAAGGCAAGACTGACGGCGCCAAAGACAAAACAGCGCGGGAGTGAGGCTACCCAGAGGCTCGGCCCGCCATCCGGACCCCGGGGTGGCCTCCCCGCTCTCAGAACGAGACGCGACGCAATACTAGTACAGCCGACGGAGGGCAAGACGTACGCCGATATTGTAAGCACCTTAAAGAAAGGTGTGGACCCAGACGCGACAGGTACAAAAATACGCAAGATGCGTACGACGGAAAAGGGTGGCGTCCTCCTTATCTTGGAGCACGGGACGACCGATACGCAGCCGTTCCGTGATGTCATCAAGGAGGCCGTCAAGGGAATGGGAAGTGTCAAAGACATGACAGACAGACCGACAGTTGAAATCCTAGACCTAGACTGTATGGCAACAGAAGTCGAAGTGAGGGATGCAATCAAGCGAGAAACTGATTGTGACACAGAGATAAAAATAACCATGTTTGATCCGAATGGCAGAGGGCAGAAAATGGCTCTAGCTGAACTAGATCGCAGCGCGGCCGCCATTATGCTAAAGAAAGGTAAAATGAGAGTCGGCTGGATCAACAACTGCCGAATTAGACAAAGGGTGACAGTAACTCGATGCCACAAATGCCTCGGGTACGGGCACCTGAAAAAACTGTGCAAAGGAATAGACAGGAGCAGATGTTGCTGGAAATGTGGCAAAGAAGGCCACAAGGCAGCAGCATGCTCAGCCAAACCAGATAACAGGCTCACCTGTGTTTCCTGTGCGTGGAGAAGGGTATCGACATCGCAGCTCGAAACCATTTTCCAGGAACAGGTGCCTGCACAGTATTCCGAGAGGCCCTTAAGGCATGCAAGTTACATCCTTCGAGATGATCTGCGTACTCCAAGGGAATATGCACAGGAGCAGACTCGCCCACGACCTCCTCCCGCAGTTCATCGCGGAGTGGAATGTGGACGTCATGCTTTTGTCGGAATTGTACAAACACGAGAATACCCTGTCGTGGGTGCCAAGCGACAGTGGTACAGCCGCGATCTGGGTACGCGCGGAACATGTGACCTCGGACAGGGGGGCCGGAGAGGACTTCGCGTGGGCAAGAGTTGGGACCGTTACGTTCGTGAGCGTATACCTCTCACCCAGTTTGACAGCTGACAAATTTACGCGCAAACTTGACACGTTAGAAGACGCGCTACGGGGAATAACTGTCAGTCTCGTGGTTGGCGGGGATTTCAACGCCAGAGCGATTGAATGGGGGATGCCCATGACGAACGGACGGGGACAGCTCATACTCGACGCAACGGCAAGGCTTGGACTGACGACGCTAAATGTAGGCTCGACACCAACATATGTTAGGCCTGGATTTGGCCGATCCATACCAGACGTAACGTTTTCAAGCGAAGGGCTGGCTAGGAATATTCGGAACTGGCACGTAACTGACGACGAGAACGGTAGTGACCATCAGTACATCCGATTCGAGATAGGGGGCGCGGACGAAAGGACAAACACGTCAAGACGAAGCGAGCACTTTCCGCGATGGAACGTCAGACGTATGGACCGCGAGAAATTGGTAGAGGTGGTAATGGATGCGGAACCTCCCTCTGCGAGAATTCCGCGTGTACCAGTAGGCCGTGAAAGAGCGGAAGTGCTCGTAGAAAGAACGACGAGAGTGATAGCGAAAGCGTGCAACGCCGCTATGCCACGGACGTGCACGAGAAATAGACGACAACCGGTATACTGGTGGACCGACGAGATCGCGACACTCAGAAAAGAGTGCCATGTGCGCAGACGGGCGGCACAGCGTGCGCGACTCCGGGAAGGAAGCGACGATCTCATGCAGCAGTATAGGGTGGCACGGAAGCAGCTTCGCTACGCGATCAAGCACAGCAAGCTTCGTTGCTGGAGACAACTTTGCGAGGACGTCGACGGCGACCCTTGGGGGATGGGCTATAAGATAGTAACCCAAAAACTGAAAGCACGAGCGGCCAATTCGGTGATGAGCACGCGAAAAATCGAAACGGTAATTGACGGGCTCTTTCCAACCCATCCACTTAGGGACCACGCGGAATACACCGACATACGCGCGGACGATATCCCGCTGTTCACGGAGGGGGAGCTTTTGGCAGCTACCTCCTCCCTGAAGGGCGGAAAGGCACCAGGACCGGACGGAATACCAGTAGAAGCAATAAAGATAATCTAAGTGTAGGCCACAGATACTGCTTGAAATGTACAATACATGTTTGGTAGAGCGGGTATTCAGCTACCGCTGGAAGAGGGCGCGATTGGTTCTCATCGATAAAAATAAAGGGGACCCAAATTCTCCATCCGCTTACAGACCTCTTAGTCTGCTCGATACGATGGGGAAAACAGCTGAGCTGCTTCTTAGGCCAAGGATCCAGGGAGCGATTCGGGAAGCAGGCGATCTTTCCGATAACCAGCACGGTTTCAGGAAGGGTCGATCGGTGATAGGCGCGGTGCGCGAAGTAAGAACGGTCGCTAGAACAGATGAGGCGTGTCATGCGGCTAGACCGATAGTCGTGCTGACAACGCTTGACGTTAAGAACGCCTTCAATTCCGCGAGATGGGTCGACATCCTCTCTTCGAGCCTTTGGGGTGCCAGACTATGCCTTGCGATGGATTAAGGACTATCTGAGTGACAGAAAGCTTTTGTACGAAATGGACGAAGGACTCAAAGTCAGACCTGTCACGGCCGGCGTGGCGCAGGGGTCGATTTTGGGTTCGGATTTCTGGTTAGTATTATATGACGCAATGCTGAGACTCCAGATGCCGATCGGGGTGTCGCTGATAGGATGCGCGGACGATGTAGCGGTGGTAATAGTTGCACGCGACGTAGATACTGCCCAGTTCCACCTGACCGTGGCCATGCGGCGCATACTTCGCTGCAACGCGCAGACTGCTCATGTCAACCACGAACTCCATTCTCCTCTACGGAGCGGAGGTCTGGGCCGATGCCATGAGCAAGGAAAAGTATAGAAAGTGCATAGCGGCGGTGCAGCGCAAGGGAGCACTTCGAATAGCAAGCGCGTACAGAACGGTTTCAAGGGCAACGATATTCGTTATCGCCGGAGTTATCCCCGTATATCTGCTTGCGCAAGAGCGAAAGCGGATATACGAGCGGAGCCACGAGTTCGGGAGGGCCCGCGCAGCGACAGAAGAGCGGGAACGGACAATGACGGCGTGGCAGGACGAATGGTTGGGTGAGAGGCAATGACCACAACCACGTCGACAGCAACAGGCACGATGGACCTACGAACTAATACCGGAACTGGCTCCGTGGCTGGGCAGGCAATTTGGGGAGGTGAGTTTTTACCTCACCCAGTTCTTGTCTCGGCACGGATACTTCAGACAATACTTACACAGAATGGGGAAGGTTAGAACGCCAGCGTGTACTTACTTCGGGCACAACAAAGACGACGCGGAACACACGTTTTTCGTGTGCCCGCACTGGACCGAAGAACGACGAAGACTGGAGGCCATTACGGGGCCGACAGCGCCCGCCAACATTGTTGCAACGATGTTGGAGAGCAAAGACAAATGGGATGCGGTAGCATTGTATATCGAAAAGGTCCTCCGCGCGAAACGGGAAGACGGATGCTTGGTCGACGGGCCAGGCTGACGAAAAGACAAGACAAACGAAACTTGGCAGGACTGACTGAGGACGAAAGAAGAAAAAGACAGGCGGCCCCTCACTCGAAGTAGACAGACAGACAGACAGACAGACAGACAGACAGACAGACAGACAGACAGACAGACAGACAGACCCCGAGTTAGTAACCATTAATATTTTCTTTTCTCCGTGTATATAAAATATTCTAATATTCATCAATAAAAAACTCATTAAATTTTATCCTTTAATTTTCGAGTTATATATGTTATAAAAAAAACTCCTTAACACACGGTATAATAAATAAATAAATAAATAACGGTAAATTTTGCTTCATTTTTGGTCTTAGATTAAAGCTGTTTATACGTACAATAAAAAATCAGGGTTATTGGTAGAACTTGATGAAATAAAGAAATTTGGACTAGTTACTAGTGAAGTCATATTTTTCCCGCATATGCGGGCAAAAAGTATAATTTTGGTCTCGCTATTCAGGGAAAAAAGTGGACACTTTCGTTCAGATGGGCATAAAATACATTTTCGTCAAAAAAATTAAAAAAAAAACAAAATTTTTAAATTTTAAAAAGTGGCTTTAAGATCAAAATGTGTCGACCATTTTCGTTGGAATTTTAAAGTCACTTTTAGACATGGATAAAAATCACACATACAAATTTTGGTCAGATTTTACTGCGGAATATTCGGACGCGGATGAGCGACACTCAAACACACATACACACACACACACACATACACACACATACATACACATACATACAAACACACAACGTACACACACACGCACACGCACATACACACACACATACATACACGCACACACCATCTATACAGCGGACATTTTTTGAGAATACTTTATGCGAACTCCCTAAGTTATATAGTTGTATAGTTATGTTCTTACGTTAAAAATTGCCAAAAAATTGCAAAACAATGATTTCTCTTTGAGAAAGCAATAATTCTTTAGTATGCGTGATCTTATTCATAAGTACCGTAATATTCTTGATGATTTTTATACATAAATTATTATTACCTTAAACTTATTGTAAATACACTACCTAACTAGGTGTATTTAAAGTTTTAAAAGTGTAAGCAAAATTCACTCTTCTAGAAACAAAAGGTAATCAGGAATAGGTCTTACCTCGTCAGAAACCGGAGCCGTGACAGTTGTTCAAGGAATAAATTTCTTTTCTCAATTTACTTAACAAATATTTAACAATTCTTTATTAACATTTCAGGTACGTATTCGGCAACGAGTTTTTGACTACATGACTTCATAACCAAATAAGGTGCCGCGGAAATGTTGCCGCAACGTTACGTTAAACAATGTCCGCGTGTATGTGAAAGGCACGTTGTAGAAACGTTGAGGTAACGAGTCCACGATGGTCTACTACGCACGGTGGTCCTCGGCAAAACTCAACCGAAACGTGTTTGCACTTCGGATCTTCCTTTTGTATATGATTTGAGGCCCTTTCAGGACCACATTTCAATAGAAACTAAAATCGAGGAATAAGCACATTTTTTTTATTCAATTTTGAAAAATTCTTATAGGTAGTCAATGACGAAAATTTTTTTTCATGGGTAATCTAGAAAATTTATTTTTATTATAGTATTTAACAATTGAATTATACATTAATTACATATTTACAGTACACTTTCTCGCAAATATGTACAGAAGTGTATGTTACGTTATAAATATAAATTTAAAATAATGTTTTTTTTCTGTTGAAAATATTATCGTGGTAAATGTTAATATAAATCATATACTTTCAAAGTATTTTAAAAAATTAATTGAAACTGAATATTACTGGGCACTAATACATTCTATAAGTACCTTGTAAGGATGAAAATGTGTATAGCAATATACCTTCAGTCAAGATCAAAACCATTTGTAAACAAAGCGTATATATGTGTCGCGTATATTCGTGAGTGTGTTGTCGAGCATGTGTTTGTATATCTGAAAATTCCAACGATGTTAGTGTATAATAATTCATTCAGTCCTTTTGTATCAGTCTATTTAACACCATGCCGTCGATTATTATAAAAAATCACGCGCGTACTCATGAGGAAAATCGCTCTGTTATTTGCTTACTTTGTTGGGATAAAAGTAAACGGATTATTGACATAACACCAGCTTTGAGAGATAAAATATGTAAACTGTTTAAAAGTTATGACGAAAAAAATGAGTGCCTTCCAAAAGTAGTGTGTGCATCTTGCAAGTCCAATTTATACCGTAAAAATCTCGACAAAAAAAAGATCTCGCCAATAGATTTTTCGCAATATAGGTTGAAGAAAGATACAAGATCAAATGCAAGTGCAAAGTGTAATTGTTTTTTTTTGTGAACGAGCAAGAAAGAACGGCAAGGACAAAGTTATTCCCAATAATGTTTTTGGAACTCAACGTAAGTCTCAGCTGAATGAAGAAAAAAAAAAGAAAACCTCCAGTTATGAAATGCTGCTCAAAATGTTTTTCTAAAATACATGAAGGAAAAGTCATATTTGTAGAAAAGCTACTGTAGTACGCAAAATTTCAAGCTGTGGATTAATGATTTTGAAGGAACCGTTGCTACAGATTTAAAACTCGCGAATATTATTGTCGGTATAATGTCTGATTAATTTTAGATGTAATTCCTCCGACAGAAGTCCATTTGTTACTAGGAGTTGTCAATACATTGTATTCACACATGTTTAAAGAATTTGAAAAGGAAGCCAATGATTGGGCAGATCACTGCAGTATTCAGCGTGAAATGACTCACGGAAGTCCTTCTTTTAAAGGAAACAGTTGTAAGATATTGTTAAATAATATCGATTTCTTGCGATTCAACCGTAACCTGGGTTGTTTGAAATATGTGGATGTATTTGAAAAGTTCAAAACCGTTGTTGACTCTTGCTTTACTGTTTCTTTAAATCCGAAATTTGTTGAATATATAGATGCGTTCAAAGATGCGTATCTATCTTTAGGTATATCTGTAACACCGAAAGTCCACGCAGTTTTTTTCATGTAAAAGAATTTTGTGTTGAACATAATCTCGGTCTCGGCTTTTATAGTGAGCAAGCTATGGAAGCAGTGCATTATGATTTTTCCAAAACATGGGCTAAGTATAAAGTATCAAAAAAACATCCAGATTATGCAAATAAATTATTAAGAGAAGTCTGCGAATATAATTCACAACACATTTGAAATGTTCTTATACTTATTAATCTTATTATGCTTTCATTGCAGCATAAATTGTAATTATTTCTGTATATATTTGCGAGAAAGTGTACTGTACATATGTAATTAATGTATAATTCAATTGTTAAACACTATAATAAAAATAAATTTTCTAGATTACCCATGAAAAAAAATTTTCGTTATTGACTACCCATAAAAAATTATCAAAATTGAATTAAAAAAAGTGCTCATTCCTCGATTTTAGTTTCTATTGAAATGTGGTCCTGAAAGGGCCACAAGTCATATGCAAAAGGAAAATCCAAAGTGCAAACACGTTTTGGTTGAATTTTGCCGAGGACCACCGTGTACGAGCTTAGAAAGTTCCTTAACCCCTTGCGTAAGCGTTTTACCCGACTTTTGCCAAATGCATATTTTTTTATATGTTCGGAAATTAGATAACATTTCTCTTTATGTTTTCGGGGTCGCGTAAAAGTTGAAAGTCTAACCAAGTTTATCATAAAGAGCAAGTTGTCAGCTTTAATTTACGTGGTCGCAGGTACTCTAAAAGTGTACCAGTCAAAAGATATGGCCAAAAATGTCAGGACAAGATATCTTGTCCTCCTGGCTATGGTAAAAACCTCGTTTGGACGAGATATCTCGGGATACTGCGCCAGAGGGTTAATTAAACACGTATACCTGGAACATTTACGGAACATAACGAAAAATAATATGAAGGTCGTAAAAATAGAGTCCGTGAAACGAATCAAAATACAAATCATTTCTTAAGATGTAATATGATACATTTAATCAAGTGTATCCGGGTTTTCAAAAAAAAAATTATTTTTTACAAAATGGCAGGACAAGGAAATATGATATCAAAAACCCCTTCACTTAATTGTAGATTATATTATTACAAAGCTCTCATCAAATGTTTTAGTGATTAATGTTAAAAGAAGATGGAGTTATACCTCGATACACCATGTTGTAAAAAAGTAGTTTCGAGAAAAAGGCAATTTCAAATGTTGATTCATCTACATGAAGCCTTTTGTAGCACAAAGAACTTTTCGAATTCCTGTTGAAATCATTTTTTACTTCCTAAATAAAAAAGTAGCACCTTCACCATTTTAAAGCGAATCCGATTTGTAGCCTGTTTCTATTAGCGCTAAAGTTTCTGCACGAACGGTTCGTAGCTCTAATAATGTTTCAATTTTTTTCTACAAACTGTTAAAGCAATTTGTTTTTCTCCGCGATCTGTCCTTGTGCTACGCGCTTGTGCATTATGTATAGATCAAAGTGTGTTCGCTCGTTGCGTCGTCGATTTGCTCTCGGCACCAGTTAGCCACGAACGGCCACGGCGTAACTGTCTAATTGCTAAGCTCGGATAGCAGTAGAGTATAAATAAAGTTCATAGTAATAGTTACTCCGACTCTATTTATTTATAGTAGAGTAATAATCCTCTCTCTCCTTATCATCTCCTATCTGATAATATTACATTATCACAAACCTCTGTTAAATACTTTTGAGACCCTAAAGAATAAAGAAAAGTAATAAATAGACGAAGAGCAAGCAGCTCTAATTTTTTCGTAAAAAAAATGACTATTCAAATAATTTTGCGAATAATTAGTGTGAAAATATTTATGCATTATACAAAAATGTATGACTTCTACCTATCAATATACTGAACTGAACTCTACAAATGAACTCAAATGGAGGCAAATTATTATAATGTATACATTAACTTTATATATTAACTTTATATATTAACTTTATATATTAACTTTATATATTAACTTTATATATTAACTTTATATATCAACTTTATATATCAACTTTATATATTAACTTTATATATTAACTTTATATATTAACTTTATATATTAACTTTATATATTAACTTTATATATTAACTTTATATATTAACTTTATATATTAACTTTATATATTAACTTTATATATTAACTTTATATATTAGCTTTATACATTAACTTTATATATTAACTTTATATATTGACTTTATATCATTAGTTTACATATCTAGACATCGCAAACTACGGAGCGCACTACCTGGACCTTGTCATCGACCACTATTAACCACTTAGACACCAAAAACTACGGAGCGCACTACCTGGACATCCTATTTCATACAAATGAAAAAAATGTCGGAGAAGTCTCTTAGGACACAATCGTCGGCTACCTTGTAGATTTGGACATCATGTCCTCCAGTATTATATACATACTTAAAATAATTTTAAGTTCAATAATAACTAATGGGGTTATGACTAATCTGAAAAAAAGCATCGTTTATCTGAATTTAAGACAAGTAGGTAATAGTCTTAAATTCAGAACAGTTTTGTAAGATTTTTTACATCTAACTTTAAGAAAAATCAAATATTAA
The DNA here is from genome assembly GCA_949152435.1 of Gastracanthus pulcherrimus. Classification (NCBI taxonomy): domain Eukaryota; kingdom Metazoa; phylum Arthropoda; class Insecta; order Hymenoptera; family Pteromalidae; genus Gastracanthus; species Gastracanthus pulcherrimus. The sequence goes on along the minus strand of OX424574.1, from coordinate 150,123,713 downwards.
ATTTGTTGCATCACAATTTCAGATGTAATTAGATCTGAAAGTCAGAATCTCTTTTTGTGTAATGTTAAAAATTTGAAGGATTTGCCCGTATTTATTCAAATGTGCAAATCCTTAAATAGCTATATATACAACTCAATTTGTTGTGATTTATTATGTAAGTAATTATGAAAATGAGTGTGATTATAAATAACAAAAACTGAAGTGAACAATAATAAACACTGATTTAATGTGCATAAGAAAAATAATTGTTTAATTGAAAAGATAACATTATTTGAGAATATGATAAAAGTATAAAATATATGAGAAATTTAACAGTTGTCAATATATATATATATATATATATATATATATATATAAAGCTGGTGTATACTGCTGTGTTTACCACAGGTATAAACATTGTTTTTGTCTTTCTCTTTGATTAAATCAAATGAAAGAAATATGTAAAAACGGTGTTTTATACAGTCGGGGCTTTTGGAGAGAAGGAAAAGAAAAATATCAGAAATCCAAGTGCGGCCAATAAATATATGTATATTTATTTGCCGTCGGTCTTCTACTCTACTTGAATTATGCGTGCTTTAAAAATATTTTCCGAATTTTTTAACATACATTAAATCTCACTTTTTTATTTTTATTTTCGTATACATTATTGCGATGCAATCTTTCATTTATTTTATTAAATTTTCTTCAAACGCTCGTATAACGTTTTATTCCCAATAAAAATTCCTTAAACCTTAGGTATCACGCACGATAAGAACAATCGAATTCGCAGAATTATATATATATATATATATATATATATATATATATATATATATATATATATATATATATATATATATATATATATATATATATATTTCTAGTTTCTATTATCCCCTCCAAGCAGATGCTCATTAGCGAATACAAATGATTAACAAAGCGATGGCGGATGCCGCGCGTGGTTGGGTGAAACCCATATAATAGCCTGCAGATATGCCGATGCTCAGTGCTGAGCTTCAGTTCGACTTCTTCGGCCAATTAATGAGTTATACGCAGTTTGCGAGTATTGGAGAACGATTTCAGTCTGATAATAGTGTAGTGCAATTTGAATAGTTTGTGCATTACAGTACAAATGTGAGACGTTTAACATTTATAAATTTGTTAGTGATTGAAGTCAGAGCCTTGATAGGGCGCACAATTACATTGAGAAGATTTGTGATTTTATAACTTTAATCAATCATTGAAGTTTCGGTAAGAATTTTATTTTCTTAAATATCTTTTTACATATTTGGTATACGTTGAAATATATATATATATATTGATATAATTATAATTTTACCATTATTTATATATCATGATTTATCGACAAATGCGGGGAAACACTTTTCTCGTTTAATTTTCAATTTTGATAAGATATCTCTCTGGTGAGTTGTTGTTTTTAATTGGAACAACAACATTTCTGAGAGATGTAATTTTCGATGGCAGGTGGTTTGGCATAAACTTAATAATATATGTACAAAAAAACTATTTTATTATTTAATCACATAAATTAATATTTCCTAGTTATCTTTTTAATATATTGTCAAACCAACAAGGAGCAATAAAAATGAAAGGCAAACGCGAAGCGCGAGCATCGTCTGTCGTGTCTTACATGCGAAAAGCAAAGCATCGCAAGCGATGCAATGCTTGGAGGCATCTCAGAGCGAACTCGCACGTTCTGAAATGCCGGAGCGGTGAGTCACGCGGACTGCGAGTCACAGATCGCAGACTGAGTAGCGGGCTAGTTTCAAAATGATTTAATAATAACATATAATTTATTTTTATAATATTCCATATGTATCTATTTATAATATAGCATAAAACAAGTTCAACATTATTTTGATGATGGAATTTGTACACTAGCATATATTAGATAGCAGTCAAATTTTTGAATTTTTAAAACATTTAATATTTAGTCTGGTGCATTTTTTGCAATGAAATATAAAAACAACAATTCAATCTTTTATAGGTATAGATTTGATTTGATTTCATAGACAGAAATTATTTTAGAATCAATGACATCTCGCTGACCATAGATACCTTGCTATACGATAATATGTTTAATGAAAAATATTTATTTTTCAGTAGGGCGCAAGTCACTAGATGAAATAGTTAGACGGAAAAATAACTTTCATTGTCCCAAAAATCTGCTTAACGATTCTTTCTTTGAGTGAGTATTGTATTTCGTGAATTAAAATAAACAACATCGGAATATGTGTTTCGCTCATGGTGGGCGGTACTGTGCAACTTTTCCTTATATTTATAATAATTTTAATTAAACTTTTTGAGAAAGCATAGTGATAAAGTAGTTGGCAGCGATTTTTTTCCAAGTCGCACCAAAACTTTAATTGGTGCTTTTTTTATTTTGTCGGTTCACCCGGCGCATATTATCATAGTTTTATAAATTTTTTGTTTTACAGATCATTTTAACGGATGCTATAAGTCCCGCCATTTGAGGGTCTCACCGCCGAAGCTTGTGCGCACGACTGCTCTATATCTATATTTATATATTGTTCAAAGAGATTCATGAAAACCTTTTTAATGTTGTTTAACAATGTATTCATACATAAAAAAAGGAGGAAGTAATTTTAATGAATACATTTTTTGTTAAAAATCTTCGAAAATTTCCTCTGTTTTTCTCATCTGTATTAGGATCCGAGCGAGGATCCCCTCTTAATTCAATATGAAAGATTAACGCTAATTTGATATTTATAGCATTCATAATTGTAACAAGCTATAATTTATTAATAATAAAGCTGTATTTTGTGACAAAAGTTTATTTCTTGGAAAAAGAATATTGTACGAAGCATTTTGATTTAAAAATGTCAGATTGCACTGAAAATGCATACTAAAAAGTTAAGCTGTATGCAATTTTTAGAAGCCTTAATTTCAAAAACATGCATATTTCAGGTATAAAATTACGCATAGGTAATTAATTTTTCTTTCATTTTTCTTCAAAGTGTATATATAACACACTAATCATACTTATAATGATCGAGCTGTAGTAAACAATAAGTTCCAAAAGCATCTTTATTTTACGAAGAAAAGTTATTGATTATTTTTAAAAATCTTTACTTACTTATACCCCTCTTTGCATAAAACAAAGAACCAACGCAAAAATGTCGTAAGGAAAGTTGTTATTTAAACAATGATAAACTTCATTGTCATTTTACGTTAAAAATGATAGATCGAATAATAGGGTAATCCAATTATAAACTTCGGAGAAGTAAATTTGAGATATGTTTAGACGGTCATCGGGTATTACTAACTCATGTTATACTCTAGGGAGCCGCACAGCCACTGAGCTGTAAAATAGATTACCATGCAATTATTTCTAAACCGTTAGGCAAGAAAGTTTTATTCATATTAAGATGCACATGTTCCATTAAAAAGCACTAAATCCTTCGATGGACTATTGCTTCAAATCCTATTTCTTTTATTAAACACTATAAATTCTGAGACTGATAATAATATGGACAATTAAAACTAGTTAATAGAGACTTTGCGTCTCAGATTGCACTTAAAACTTTAGATTCACTTAAATGCATGTATAATTAACGAAAAGCTCTTTTAATAATTTTATAATTCTTATGTAGTATAAAATTATAATAATAGAGAGAATGTTTTTAATTGTAATAACAATATGTATTCTAGAGAAAAAATCTCAAGCTAAAATAATATTAGGATCAAGTGTTGAAAGTTCTTTATTGTTGACATTGTATTGATCGAAAGAAAATTTGTGCAAAATCTTCTTCATCTAATGTCGATACTATTTGTTTTCGTCCTGTCGTAGGTAATGTAGATTTCTTCCTTCTTCTCTTGAGGCGATGCGACAATTTCAACTGAGCAATCATAAATATTATCATGGTTGGGTAGTGTAACATAGTTTTATTGATCATAAAATTTAAGTTTGGTTTTAGACCCGCGTGTGGCAGCACTAATATATTTGAAAGCTTTAAGAATTTATTAAACAAGCGTATTGATATTACAATCATGATTTTTTAGCATATATTTTTTTCTCGCTCATAAAAGTAGAATTGTTATTCTTATAATAATACACTAGTAAAATCTTTTTATAAATAGTTTGATTTAAAAAATTAAAAATATTACAAGGATTAGTGTGTTTGTTGAGGCTTTAGATATATTTTATTCTTGTACGTATTCTATTTTAAATGTTTAGTAGTATATACTTAGTTATATGCTTTGTCAAAGAGAAATCATTACTTTAATAGAACATTTTTGTTGCTATTTTTCAATTAAAAAGATATTATATTACTTGGGAAGTTAGAATAGTTATTCCCAAAAAATGTCCACAATACGGCTCTGTGTGTGCGTGCGTTCGTATGTATGTGGTTAAGTGTGTATGGACGTGCATGTAAGTGTGTGTGTGCGGGCGTGCGTGCGTGCATGCGTATGTATGCATGCGGGTAAGTGTGTGTGTGTGTGCATGCGTGCGTGCGTGCGTGCGTATGTATGCGGGTAAGTATGTGTGTGCATGCGTGCGTGCGTACGTATGCGGTAAGTGTATACGTGCGTGAGTGTAAGTCATAACTTAACTTGGCCACTGTTTCATACAAAGTTACGGCTATTCCTAAAATATTTTCATCGTAATTAATAAGATTAATGAATAAAAACCTAAAATTGCTCGGAAATATTAAAATATGTATGCTTCGAGAAAACTAATAAAAGTCATTTTAAAATTGGAATAATATGATTTCATTATTATAACACTGCAGACTATTTTCTAAGAGTAAAACCTATTATTTCATGTAAATACGGCTGCCAATTCATTGGCACTTAGCTTTCTCAAAACTTATTAGTTGTTCCAATATGAAATTATTTGTTCTATTTAATTCTGTGGTAAAAAGTCTAAACGACAAGTCCAGTTTTTAAATGTCGAGATATATTATAGATTTAAATTGCCATCTGAACCTATGCAAAAGTAAAGCATAGATTATTAAAGAAAATGTACACTGCATTAAAACTTAAATAGTTTTTGCATGTCAAGTAACATTTTTTCCAATTTAAAATAATAAATTCTGCAACACTATAATTCTTGATTAAATCTTTTTTTATGTATATAAAAAATGCATACTACTTTTAACATAATTTCTGTTTGCAATTTTGTAATTTTGTTCCAGTTTATGTACAACAGATTTATTTATTTATCACAAAAATATCATATAAATGAAAAAATTTTATAAAAGAAAAACCATTGAATCAATCTTAAAAATTCTTGTTGATTACAAATCTTCATAAAAGATGAAGAAAATGAGCGTTGATTGGTAAAAATAGTACATTATGTAACAAGGGAATAAAGTCGAAGATTATTCCCGAGGGTGGCTTTAGAGCCCGAGCAAAGCGAGATTTTTAGTTTAGATATTTAGTAGATAGTTGCATATATAGTCGAACCTCGAATACTATTCCTTCGAACATTAATTTACCTCAAACACTGCACCAGCAAAACCTCGAACACTGTTTGACTAATTTTTAAGAACTTGTTATCTCGATTTTCTTCAATGCAAAATTTTATGTTCATACGACAATATTAAGTTACCTTATAATTTATAGCTACATAGAACCTCGATTTATTATCGTCATTAGCTGGCAGGAAAGTTAATTGTTTCGAGCAGTGTTCGAGATCCCGACTACGATCAGTGTTCGAGGGTCAACTGTACAACTTTATTCCCGATTTAAGTGTGGTCACTTTATTGATTTGAAGAGTGGGACCTATGGAAAGAGAAAGAAGTAGTTCAAAATTTAAAAAGCAAATTTACTTTATTCCCGTAAAAGTAAAAGAGAAAATAATACGTCACTTTTGTCCCGCTTTTTAGGTCAATAAACAGGCTATTATAGTTAAGCTGGGAATAAAAATACTTCTCTGACTAATCACTACTTTTTTGCCCACCGGTCGGAAAACGGCTACATGGAGCCCTTTTCATGTATTAAAAAATGCGAAAGTCATACTTGTGTTACAGAAAATTAATTTGTGGAGATCAATAAAGTATTTTTCTATGATAAATATAAATTAAAATAAGTAATAAATTCCACTTTAATAAAGTTCAATATGTTTCTTATTTTTGTAATTTTATCAGCAATATAAATGTTGAAAGGATGGGAAATAAGATAGAGTTGGGCATGGTGCAACGTGGGGCAAGGTGGAATACAGGCTACATCTCATGTTGCAAGTGATGCCACCTATCGAAAGCAGTTCAAAACTTCTTTATATATGCCCAAAACATAATAAAAAACCGCTGCCAAATTATTGGCACTTTGCGTCCTCAAACTAAATTAATTGTTCTAATATAAATCTTTTTGTTCTAATAAATTAATTTTAAATTGCATATATCTCTTTTTAATTAGAATTTCAAAAAATGTTTGCTGATATATCATTGATGGTTTACCAAAATATCATTTTTTATTAAAAGTACACATTAAGTTTAATAGTACATTATGCATCAAGGGAGTAAAGTGGGCAATGTACGCACTGCGTGACGTTGCCGACCGAGCGAAGCGAGGTCGGCATTTCACACAGTGCATGCTTGCCTACTGTACTCCAGAGGTGCGTATACTACTTTTCACCACACCCCCGTAAAGAAATGACTGTACGCATCTCAGCATGCCGTACAGTACCCCATGCTCTGCCTAGAAGTAAAGTGACTTGTGTACGCGCGACGCGCTGTTTTACCGCTCGAGACGCAGTCGAGAGCGGAAAAAGGCGCATCGCGCATGCGCAAGTCACTTTATTCCCTAGGCAGTCCATGCGGTACTGTACAGCCTGCTGAGAGGGCGTACAGTCAGCACTTTACGCGCAGTGTGGTGAAAATATATTTTTTCACGTCTCTTTAGAGGTACTGTTGCAGGCGCGTTGGGTTTATACTTATTAAAAATTTCCTTTTTTAAATAGGAAGCTTTCTGTTCTTTTTTATTATGATTTAAATTTACTTTTTCTTTTAATTTTTAAAATTCTCTTTATTTTTCATTTTTCATAAAAATACAAAAATTAAAAAAGAATCATATAAACTTAAATATCCTTAAAATTAATGAACCTCGTGGTCTAAAAACAGAAATCAGTTAAGCAATAGAAAAAAGTTACCTTTTCGGAAAGTTTCAGATATAATAGTGCTGTTATGCTACATCATACTTTTCCGAGATTTAACCGTTTAAATTAAATATGACGTTTTCGTTTATAAAAAAAGAAAAGAAAGTTCGATTCAAAATTTGCGGTTATAAAATGTAGGTAATTTTATGTAATTAAATGCATTACAGTAAATTTGTGATAATATTTCTTATATATCCAAAAACTTGAAAAACTAAAATTCAAAAATCGAAATATCGTTCTAAAATAAAAAAGTTAGATAAATTTACAATCTCTTTTTAATTTTGAGACTTCATTTAAAAACGTTAGTGATTCGTCGATATTCATGGGGAAAGTACGTACGCTAAAGTAGAGTGAGATTTCACTCTACTTAAAAGTGAAAGTTTTCCACTCTGTTTAGAGTTAAAAATCCACTCTAATCTACAGTCTCAACAGATAGTAAAAAGCTACCATTTTGGAAATTTTCGTAAGGAATAATGACATATTACAACCATACATACACACCAGCGCATACAGACCTGCGCACACACACACACGCATACACACACGCACCCGCACGCAGACATACACTCACACACACACATACACATCCGTACAAACTTTTTCTAAAAAAAGTGTATTTCGACTCCTAATGACTGTAAACATGTTCCTAACATGTTATTAGCAAAACTTCTTTGTACCACCAAAAAGCTTCCTCTATGAGGAAGCAATCGGGTTCAGGTCAATTTAAAATTTCCCCTTGACTGTGTGACTTTAGTGTTACCATTTTGAACAATTTTATAAGTTTGTATGTTTCTTTAGACACGAATAGAAATGTTTTAGGTAAATTTAGGTGAATACCTTTAGTTCTATCATAAAGAGCAGCTGAAACCTTGCAAAATCACCTGCGTTATAATCTTCATATAAAATAAAGATTGCTCGTTTTTTACCATATTTAAAAAAGTCATTGTGGGGAAAAGTGGATTGTCTCGTAAATAATGTAAACACATCTGCACTTTCGCATCTAAATATTGACGATCGCGAACGAGCCTTCGTGCACTCGCGCATCTTGATTTGAGATATTATAATGAGCTCTGAATGTTCATGCGGATGCTTTAGTGAATTGTACTTTATAAAGATGCATGGAAAGTAGCCGATGAATAAATTCTCGCGTACATTGCTGTAAACAAGAAATTAACATTGAAACTGTACTACTCTTCTCATTCTGGAGCAGTCGAGAACATGCCGCAAGTTAAAGTATACCGAGGTCGTAAATAAAATTTTAAACATGCATGTCTAATCAAGAAAAAAATTTCTTTTATTAAGGTTTATTTTTGTTTTTAAAATTACTGTAAATCAGAAATGCTTTTTCTAATCTAAATTCTAAAATTATTAAACTACTATAATAATATTGTTACACTACAATCAAATTTTATATTATTACCAACAACCCCATCACGGCTTCGCCGGTGCTAAGAGTGCGTGGAACTCAACATTTAGAGATGTCTATTATTTAATAATGACGCGCGTGTTTAAATTAAGGATATAGACTAGCCGAGAACCTAACTTTAGTAGCTTAATTTCTAGTTCAGCCAAATTTTGCAGCGTTAGGTATGCAATATGTAAAAATAGAATTTAATACACTATTTATGATTCTAAATGATGATTCAATTTCATTTTATAGGATAAAAATAGATAAAAAATATGTAAAAACTAGCCTTTTATGATGCACGTTTCTTGATGACAATTTTTTATTTTTCACTTCAGCAATATTTTTGTAGTACAGATTATTTTATAGTTTAAAGTATATGTTTTACAAATTTTTAAACAATTTCTTTTTAATATAGTCTTTTTTCTGATGATTTTTACTGCTTTTTTAAAGTAATAAAAAATAATTTCTCTCCTTATAATAACTGTAAATAAAAATCGTACTACCAATTTATTAATTATATAGACAGCAATAAGCAAAATAGAAGGTGGAGATAATTCATAGCAAAATTAATTACCAAATGCATTTTGTAATTTATAAATAATAAAATTACAAAAGTTTTTTTGTAATTTTAAATAATTATAAGCAACAAAAAATTTTCCAAAATCTCTACCATGCTATACTCTTAGTGCAACAGCATTTGTGATGAAAAATCGAATGTATAATTCATAAAACTTCAAAGATATTTGAAATTTTGTGAAAATACATATTACGCTTTCTCACCCCCCGTGAGAGATGATCAAAGTAAAAATCAGAAATTGATTTTTAGGTATTTGCATGGGTAACCTTTGTGAATAAAAGCCAACTCTATATCTCCTCAAACTTTAAAGATATCGGCCAATATATCAAAACCCGATTACCCCCTTTTCACCTCGTTAGGGGTTCACGGTTGTGAAATCGCTTTTTATTTCGCCCTTACATCATAAAAGGTATGTACCACCCAAATTTCAAGTTTTTAGGTCCAGCAGTTTAGTCTAAGCGTTGATGAGTGTGTATATATAGATTGTTATATAAGAAGATTTGAGAAAATGCATTTCCCTTTTTCACTCCCGCAGGGAATGATTAGGGTAAAATCCAGAAATTTATTTTTAGGTATTTTTTTTATTTCAATTTTTAGGAATGACTGCTCTTTTAGGAAATCGATTGATATTACTGGAATTTTATTAATTTACTACCTTGAGATACGCAGATTAAGATAGCCGCGAGGTTCAAAAGTAGTTTTATTTAGTACAGTTTAGTTTTCTATTATCTACATGAGTTTTGCTGGCAGAAGTACACATGATTATATTTTTAGAATTTTTTTTCGCGAAATGGCGATTGTTTTAACAAAAAATCGTGTTTTCGACGAAAAAAATCGACTTAAATTGTTTATAACTGTTAATTATTCGCTAAAATCGTATGTACTTCACTAGATAATCAAACAATGAAGCTACTGTTAAAATTTTAAGTCAATCGGATGTAAACTTTTTGAGTTCTACTGCTTGCCGATTTTGAAAACATGGTTTCCAGAAAAACGCGTTTGAAGTTTCAAAATGCTATAAATCTTAAGAATCGCAAAAATATAGTCTATAATAATTTTTTTACCTTCAGTCTGCTATCCCTGCACCATATAATTGTCCTTCTAGGGCCTTCATTTCCTCTTCTTCTTTTTTTTTGCCTGATGTAATGCTGCGCCTGGCCTCTTTCGCGATATCGGACATACGATGCTCAGCGGTTTTGACGCGATTGGCGTTAGTTTCCACGCAAAACTCGTGCATGTTTGGTCCAACAGTCAACCCAAGAGCATCGTAAACGGCAAACAGACCCGAGAAGCCGTCATTGAAGATAATAACGGCTACGACAGTCGCGATGTCAACTATAGTCTTACCACTTGACACCGTCTTTGGAGCAATTGACCACACTACAGCATTAAACGATTCGTTATTGTTCTGAGTATACGCACCCAAGCAGCGTGACAGACGGTTGTCGAAGCTGAGTTCATTATAAATGGGTTTTATTGCGTTAAAAACATCCTCATGCATTGGACTCTTCTGCTCGTACGTTGCAAGTGTACCAAGCGCTGTACTGCGCTGCCAAGAACACCAAGAGTCTACTCCGACGGGACACTTCTCGTGCTGTGTATTCTCCTTCGTCGACATTTTATGAAGTAACGTTGCCCAAATTTCATTCGGCATTTTTTCGACTGAATCGTAGTTTCTCCTAATAACAAGTCCGTAATAAATAGAAAGTTCATCAATTAACTTTCCGGTCAACTTTCCTCGGCCGCCAAGACCTTTTGTTGTTTTTTCCAAATTGCGCAGACGCATTCCCATGCGCTTCTGCACTTGTCCGACACATTCTTTTTTTTTCGACGATGAAATCTTTATAAGGTTTTGAGTCGACTATACCTTTATATGTTTTTGAATCGCCGTCGCCGATATATTTCAAATATTTGATATTATGAAGTTTTTCTGAGCATTTGAACATTTCTATAACTGCGTCGATCTCCATTTTCCCGGCACTACCTTCATGGTTGGCATCACAGTTCTGTTTGTGTGAAGGGTATACCTCTTCGTATTCAGCAGTACCTTCTTTTTTTGCCAATATTCACACACTTTACAGTACTTAGATTTTACACACACATCCAATACCTTACCAGTGTACCAACCAATTAAAGTCACCAATCCGAACAAAGACGTAAACCCTCTCTTTCGCCAAGATCCACGCCTGACACCGTGAGACCTTCTTTTTCACCTCGTTCGATAGAAATTTCTTTTTCATTAATCGCTGATTTTTTCATAGATATAATTCGAACAGATGAAGTAGCAGTGACGATATTAGATATGATCTTACTGTAAGTTGTTTGAAAAACAGGCTTTGCAAGATCCATCATAGAGTAGAACTTTTTTATACCGTTGATGCCTATGTCTATGATGCGCATAGCTAAAATAATACGGCAGTTGATCTCATAAGCACGACCATTTATTACAGGACAGCTGTTAATATCAGCATCACCACACTTCGAACAAGACACAATAATTTTGAAGCCTATAGTCCACGCTTGTTCGACTCTAAAAACCGCACGACACCATTATATTTTTTGCATACTACTAATTCAGAAAGAGTAAATACAGCGAAAAAATTGATGGAACAGTAGCCGAAATTATTATCAACATCGCGGTCACGGTTTAAATCAGTAGTTTTCAATTTCTTATCCGAGGTACTAACGTGCTCCGAATCGCCTTCGAACGAATGGCGGTTAGGCGGGCGTCGATTACTAATTTTACTCCGTTGTGTAGTTGTACTTCTTGTTTTACTGCCTTTGCGACCACTGTACACCTTTTCACTCGTAATTAAATACTTGTAAATATAATTCACAGTTAAAAAGTAAAGCAAAACTCAAAATAACAACGTAAACAACGAGAACGGCTGATCGACTAAACACAGGGCAAATGTGAGTAAACATCGTAGGTAACTTCTACTAATTTCCAAAGCCGCGAAATTCAAAAAAGCAAGCATCGCTAAAATAAGCGAAAATTGTGATTTTAGAGCATCAAAGCTGTTTGGAAAAAATTGATTTAAAAAAATTTTGAGTTTAAATCGGTACTTGGGCGTTGTAGATTTTGATTCTAGGATTGTTTTGGCAAGATTTAAGCCAATAAATCGATATATCGATATATCGATACAAAAATTGTAAGATAAAATACAATTACTTTTCAGATGTTTATTTTGAAGTTCTATTATTTAAGACAAAATTGTTAAATAGTTTATTTTGAGTCTTGGGTATTTTAACCGGTAATATTTATTTTGTCTTGGGTATTTTAACCCGAAATATTTATTAATACAATGGAGATTTTGTGGGTTTTCGACTTAAAACTATCTACCCGAATATTTGAGTCTAGTATTTGTCAATATAATTGACTACAAAGATCTATAGCAAGCTTAGTGATACTAAAGGCAAATTGCCACGAGAGGTTGCTAGAGCGAGCTAAGTCTTTCTACTATTTTGCCTTATACAAGCCTTGCTTTATCTGAACAGATACTGCTATGGAGGCGCTTCGGCGAGTGATACGTTTTTACTCTTACTTCAGCACAAGCTTTGCTTTACCTGAACAGATACTGCTCTGGAGGCGCTTCGGCGAGTGAGAGTTCGAGTTTAGAGTTCGACATAAGCTTTGCTTTACAGGAACAGATACTGCTCCTGAGGCGCGTCGGCGAGTGAGATACTCTGAGTCAGACACAGGATTGCTTTACAGGAACAGATACTGCTCCTGAGGTGCTTGTCGAGCGAATTCTGGTGAGTTAGTAGCTTGCCCGGGGTCGGGCCAGCTAGTGCTAGTGAGACCCCGTGGACCAGTGCCTTTTAAACAGTTTTACGCCGTATCTCGCCTATGCTGAAGGGTCGGGGTGAGGGTGACGAATAACGAAGAACGTTTCCTCCTCTTTCTCCTTCCACGCGCTTTTCCTCTCATTAGGCTAATGCTGAAGCCAGAGAAAGAAGATGAGAGGGTGTGGGTAAAAAGGGTAAAAAGAAGGGAGATCTTCTCTCTTGCTTGCTCTCTTGCACCTTCTTTATCTTTCGCATTTTACATTTGATTTTCTTAATATTAACCTAAAATATTAATGTTTATTATATTTTTATTTACTAAATGATCTTAAAATATAATAGTTTTTTCATAAAAAACCATAAATGATAATATTGTGAAAATATTTACTTTCTATATATATATATATATATATATATATATATATATATATATATATATATATATATATATATATATATATATATATATATATAGTTATAGTACATAGTTTTTATTTTTGTTAAAACCCGTATTAGAATTATAGTAATTAATTAAAGTGTACATATGTTTAAAATAGTATAAGATTAAATAATAATAATGAGAATAAGTGATGAATGTAAAGTTAATATTAATTTATGTTTACTTAAATTTAAAGTGTGTATAATCAAAGGTTGCAGTAAAAATGACTATAATGTAAACTGTAATTAGTGAATAAACATTCATATTTCAGTTCTTAAAATTATCGTATTATATGTAAATATTATTATTATAATAGAATATTTATAAGTACATTTAGAATCAAGCTATCGACTTGATTCTTTCGAACAAAATTTTTATTTAAATTATAAAACTATATTATGATGTTTAAAAAATGTAAAAAATTATTATTTTATACGCTACGCTATCCGCTTTTGAAATAATATTTTAGCCGGTGATTTTTCCTCGGAAAATGCTACGCTTAGAAGATACATTTTGTGGTCGAAAAAGCGGGTCGATATGGATCCTAAAGACGTGTGCATCCGGTTGCACTTGACTCGTGCGCTCTAGCTAAGATACACGAGCACAGATCAAAGCCTCATTCACGACAGTTAGAGAATAAAAGTTTTAAAAACATGCGCGTTTTCTATTTATAAAATAATATTGAAATATAGTTATATACTTATTAAGTAGGATATAACACTATCATCTGCTTCATTTCTTTTCTCTCCCTATTCCATTTGAACCATCCTTTGCCAACTCGTATCATCCTGTTTTCTAGACGTACCTGCAGATTCAAACCCGTCTTTTTTGCCAGAGCCTAATACTCTTCCGCCTTTTTACCCAGAAAGTATCTGTCCTTTGATTCGTCTTCGTCCAAGTAATAAATGTTCTCCTTCCTGGAAATCTATCTATATTTTCATAATTCGTTCCTATCTTCCATTTTTTCAAATTTGACGCAAGCCAGATTGTTTGTCATCCTTCTGAAGTTTCAGTTTTTCTCCCCATCTTGTCCATGATCCAATTTTGCACCGTCTTTTTTTCCAGTGAAGCACCTTACTGATCAGAAGGGATCTGATTATTTTACTCTTCTTTTTCGTCCTCCTTTTGTTTCCTTTTTTGTCCTTTTTTGGTGTTCCTCCTATCTCCTTCCTTCTTTTAGCTTTTCTACTTCGGCTGTTAGATTTGCCACTAACTCCTTTAATTTTTCGAAGTCCACTTCTTTCTCTGCTAGCATTATCCTGAGTCTTTTTCTTTCATATTCTCTCAATAATTAGTAGCTTCCACTTTGATCCTTTCAAGTATTCCATTTCTTGACTTATAAGGGGAGTTCACGGAGTTTAGGTAACGGATTTAGATGAAACTTTGGGGATCGATTTTTGGTACCTCAAAACGAAGTCCGATGCCCGTAGCTTTATCAAATGGGCTCTTGAATATGAGATAGAGCTTAAGACAATAGTATTGTTCATATAGACAATGCTAAATAGAAGATATATATACTATCAACGTTAATTAAATACGCTGCATCTGCTGTGCAAAGGCCCATTTGATAAAATTACAGGCATTGGGCTATATTTCTAGGTACCAGATAACTATCCCCAAAGTTTCATCAAAATCCGTGACCCGGAGTTTATCTTCCATGGTTCTGGCTTCTTCCTTGTATTTGCTTCTTTGTCTTCCTTTTTAGTTTCTAGTTTTTCTCTTCTTCGTTTTCCGGTGTTACATGCTGTTCAATTATTCTGGATTATTTTTAACTATTCTGGTGTGTATCTTAACCTTACTTTGTTTTCACCACATGACCTGTTTTCTGTTCTATCTTTGTCCTTTTTCAGTCGAGTAGGTGTGTTAGTCTAGCCTTACCTCTTTCTTATTCGCATGCTCCCTACCTTCGTTTCGGTGTAGGTTTACATTGTTCGACTAGGTCTGTTCCTGCTATCTCTTCTCATCTTCATTGTTTTCTGTCGTTCCAGGTTTAACATTTCTCTTGAGTCCCTTTCCTTCTCCTTACTATTTCTTCTTATTTTGTCTCTTATTATATAATATGTCTCTCTTCCCTTTTTCTTTTTCAGCACATTTCCATTAACCTTGATAGAGTTTTCGTATTTTCTTATAATGTCTCCTTCCAGTTTTCGATTATGTTCTCTGTTATTCTACATTTCTCAAAGATATGTATCATCGTTTCTTCTTCTGCTCCGCACAGTCTGCATGTCCTTTCCTCTTCTGGCATCCAGTATTTGTTCGTCCTAGCCTCATTTTCAAATCTGAATCTCCCGAACCTTTCTAGGCTGTTACTCTTTTTCTGACCCTCTCTTTTCGAAATATTCTAGTATATTCGTACTGTTTAGTATAATTTCTTTTACCTCTTTTGCGTAGGTCGATGTCTCGACTTCCATTCTCCAGGTTTGCCTCTGTATATCTCGTTCTCTTTCTTCCGTTCTGTCCACATGGCTTCGCCCTCCTTCAACCTTATGTGATACTCGGTTATCGAGAATCCTCTTTGTTATAGGAAGGATCTTCTGTCGATCTTTATTCTGTTTTGTTCTGTGTCTCTTTTCCATTCATGTTCTATTTCTTTCCAGCATTCTGCCAGGATTGATGCATTTTCAGCTTTTCTCAGTTTCTCTTCGAATTTAACTGCTCTTGACTCTGCCCTAAGGTAAAATAGCCATTACTGGGACAATGTGAAAAGCGTGTCCTATACTGGGACAGTGACAAATAATGTTGATTATTTGTTACGTCTTAAGATAATCATAAAAGTAAAAATTATTTAATATTTTTGAATTTCTTATTTATTTAGTAGCACCACTTATTTTTATTCTAAAACATTATGCATTTCATAAAAGTAATACAAAAGTACTCCTTAAAAGCTGCGGATAAAGCGCGTATGAACACGTCATTTTGCTTGTGTTTCAAATAATTTAGCATAACTTTTATAGTCATGAATTAAGTAAATTTTGCATACTAATAGACAAAAAATGTTTCGGCTCATTTTCAGTATGTTTATAAACAAAATGAATACTTGTTTTAGCGATTTTACTAAATATGTATTTAAAAACTAAGTGTCCTGCTATTGGAAAATTGGTTTATGTAGTAGCCTATACCGGAACAGATATTTCCACGTGGTTTTTATCTTGATGTTACTATAAATGTCGTAGTACAGTATTAAAAACATTATTTATTGACTTTATACTCGTATCCAAGTAATTGTAGAGCGTAGAAAACTTAGTAAAATCATGTATTTCATACTGAGCAATATAACCTCGAATATAACCTAAGATTTCAGATTCTATCGCTTGAGTTCGGCCGCATAAGATTTCCATTATCCCAGTATTGACTTCATTTGTTCCACATTAGGATTAACCCTCAAAAATTTTGTCCTACTAAAGGGTAAATTGACTGTCTACGAAAATATATTTTTATGAATTGTATTAGATGTTAATACGTAATTATATTTTTGAGATCAATTAACCCATTTCTTCCCAAGCGGCCATTTTATAGTCGATTGATTTTTTGCCTAAAATCGCCATAACCGAAAGAGCGGACAATTTTACTTCAGAAAAGTGCTATTGGTTATTATTTTTTTTTCGACAATTTTTTAGGCAAAAAACCAATCGACTATAAAATGGCCGCTTGGGAAGAAATGGGTTAAGCAATGTATTAGCAATCTGTTATACATTTTATATTACAAAAAATAACAGTTTACTATTTTTAAATCATGCTTACGTGAGTTAGATTGTCGAAAGTGTCCCAGTAATGGGCATTTTACCTTAATTGCTATGATATCTTTTCGGATTTTGGTCATTAGCGTGAGTCTTGATGTGTTTCTATCCAGTTTAATAGTTCACTTCATATACTTTTCTTGATATCTTTCTAGGTAATAATGTTCTTTCCATCCCCAGATTTCTGCTCCACACATCATTACACTTCTTACCAGGATTTCAAATAGTTTCATTCTCAATATCCAATAGGGAAGAATATTGATTTTTAGTTAAAAGTGTATTCTTGTAGATCGTGGTATAGTTTCTTTGTAAACTTTTGGAATTTTCATGATATCTTAAAAATTGAAGAAGATATAAATAAAACTTTGAAAACGGTATGACGTCACTTGGGTCGGCACCTTGTGATGTTTTAATGGTGTGACATCACTCAAAGGATCTTTAACAACCCACATAGCATCCAATATTGCAGGAATGTCATAGAAATATTTCAACGTTGCTGCGATATTACGGATAAGTTCCTATATTCCAGCTACATTTCTGTGATATTCTTGTAACACGGCGCGATGATAAATTACAACGTCAGATTGCTGCAATAATACTACAATATTACTCGTACATTGTGATAAATCACATCGTAATATACGTAGTGCATTACTGCAATATTGTTATATGACATATCACATTGCAATATTACATCAATACTATTACAAGCTTACAGGATGACATTTCTCGATGCATGTCACATTAATATTGCCAAAATGCTTCTACAATATTTCACTGTGACAAATCACATTGCAATATACGCGAAATATTCTGTAATATTGTTATGTGACGTATTACTTTAAAATATTACAGCTATATTCCTGCAAGATTGCAGAAGGACATTCCTGGACGCATTTCAAACTAATACTGTGGAAATATTACTACTATATCATCATATGACAATAAATCAGTCAATATTTGTTTAACGATAGCATTTTAATTTTAACCTTTTATTTTGTCAGAAATCTTGACTATAATTATAAAAATGTTTTAATAATGTATTTAGTCAAGGTTTACGTAAAAACAAATCAAGGGAAATCGATTATTGTTATTGTACATTATTTGAAAGTCAATTTTCTCAAGATTGTCGCTAGATGGCGCTTTAGCGTTTTCTGGCAAGTGCAAAGATATAAACGATCATTGACAGGCCTTTATTACATGTATATTACTACGAGGGTAGTTCAATAAGTCTTTAGAATGACCAACAGATGGCGCGCGAATCGCTCCAAATCATCTGTTTTCAGTCAGCACCACTCCCGACTAGATATATGGTGCAGTCACAGTCCACATCTTCTGAGTTTACGTGTTTTTATAACCAATTGAAAAAAAAAATTGCTTGTTAAGAAAAATGGAAAAAAAACGAGTTCAGAGCGGTAATTAAACATTTTCATTTAAAGGGTTTAACTCCATATGAGATAAAAAATGAATTGGACTCAGTTCATGGCACATCTGCCCCTGCCTTAGCAACGGTTTATAACTGGGTAAATGAATTTAAGCGTGGTCGTACATCAATAAGTGACGAACCACGTTCAGGAAGGCCCGTAGAAGCAACTACTCCCGAAATCATCAATAAAATCCACGATATGGTGTTGAAGGATAGAAGATTAAAAGTGCGTGAGTTAGCTGAGGCCACAAGGATATCTATAGGTGCAGTTGTTTCAATTCTACATGAAAAATTAGGCATGAAAAAGCTATCGGCAAGATGGGTGCCGCGTTTGCTCTCAGCTGAGAATAAACGCAATAGACTGGTCGCCTCTGAGGCTCTTTCGGCGCGCATAAGTCGGAATCCTGAGGAATTTTTTCGTCGATTTGTGACTGTGGATGAAACATGGATACACCACTACACTCCTGAGACAAAGGAACAATCCAAACAGTGAATTTCCACAGGCGAACCAGCTCCAAAGAAGGCAAAGACCCGAAAGTCAGCTGGTAAGGTTATGGCTACAGTTTTTTGGGATGCACGTGGAATTATACTTATTGACTACTTGGAAAAGGGTAAAACAATTACTGGTGAGTATTATGCATCATTATTAGAGCAGCTGAAAGAAGAAATTAAAAAAAACGACCACATTTGGCGAGAAAAAAAATTCTCTTTCATCACGACAACGCCCGAGTTCACACATGCTTCGTTTCAATGGCTAAAATTGAAGAACTAAAATTCGAATTGGTCAAACACCCACCGTATTCACCAGATTTAGCCCCCAGTGACTTTTTCTTATTTCCAAACTTGAAAAAATGGCTCGGTGGACAGAGATTTACGGACAACGAAGACGTCATTGCCTCTGTAAGTGCTTATTTTGAGGAACTTCCGAAAACGCACTTTTCTGAAGGATTAAAAAAACTTAAAAAGCGATTGACCAAGTGTATAGAGCTCCAAGGAGATTATGTTGAAAAATAAAAAAAAATGTACCCAAAAAAAATTGTTTTTATACTTTATTCTAAAGACTTATTGAACTACCCTCGTAATACAAAGAATGGTACTAGCATTACGGCGAAATAAAAATAATAACAAATGAATAGGAAATTAATATATACTTTCGATAAAATAATAATAATAGTATTTCCATTATTATTGTGCAATGACAATAATAGTCCTGCAATATCACGACAATATTTCCCGCTCTCACCACAACAACTAAAAACCCATAATAATATTGTTACGATGTTACTGAAATGTTGCCTGAGCGTTACCAAAATATTCTACTGATATTCCCCGTAATAATCCTGTGTGATAAAAACGACGTGAACATTAAATGTTTCTACAGTATCACTGCAATATTATTGTTATATATCATAGGAATATTTAATATTGCGTATAGTACTCATGTGATATTGCTGCAATATTGAGTGCTATGTGGGAAGCTATAACTTTTACAAATTGAGTTTTATTTTCAAATATCAAAAAGCAATACACGTTGGCTCAGGTTCTTTACCATTTGCACAAGTATCGATGAATAAATAAATTTTATATTTTTCTCTATTATTCTTAAAGAGTCTTTCCGCTAGTGACCATACTTGTCGTAATATTGCGTTTGCTTTTTCGTCTAGTTTAGTGTTACGTTCCATTAGTTTGTAACCAAGATAGCAAAAGTTCTTTTCTTGTTCTATCTTCTTTCTATCCCAGGTGAATTCTATCTTTTTTCTTCTTCATCCTGCCTTCCTGCAGATCCAGTCCTTTTTTACTGGTATAGCTCTTAAATCATTTTAGCATTTCTTTTAGTCCAGCCTTGTTATTTGCAATTAGCATGATATCGTCTGCGTATGCAAGTGACCAGATCTTATATATTCCTAATACTATTCCATCTTCTTGCACTTTGCTCATCTCTTCTTCGAGGTCTGACAATAGTATGTTGAATAGTAGAGGGCTAAATGGGCAACCTGGCCTGACTCATTTCTTTGTGCTAAATTAATCAATTACTTTCTCTTTTATTCTTACTTTGCACATATAGTTTCTTCGTATAATTATTGCATCCTCATTCTCAGTTTTTTCCCTATAGGTCTCTTTTTTATCATTCTTCAAAATTCTTTCCGATTTAATATATGGAAGGCCGCTTTCATATCCGCGAAGAAGAGGCAAACTTTCTCTTTGTCTTTCTTTATTTCTGTATATATATATAGAGAGAGAGAGAGAGAGTCTGTTGCCCCTCTTTATTTCCTAAATCCCGATTGCATGTCATCGAGTATTCCATTCTTTTCCTGTAGTTATGTCTCTAATCTTTTCCTAAACATCTCCGCATATATTTTGTACCCGGTATCCATGAGGGTAATCCCTTTTTATTTGGACGCTCAGTCTCTGCTCCCTTTCTTGTAAATAAGTATTATTACTCTTATCTTCGGCTTAACCGGTAGTATACCTTCTATTCAAGTTTTGTTGATGCACCTCCATAGTTCCTATGCTAAATTTTCTCCTTCGAATTTTCATGTCTCGTTCGACATGTCATCGCCTCCTGCTGCATTCTTTATTTCTAGGTTTTTTATTACGGTCAGAGTTTCTTCTAGGGTTACTTCTTCCGCTTCGTTTTTTCCGCCCTTGAGCTATCTGTATTTGTTGTTATACCAGCGTTTTCTGCTATTGGTTGGCCTTCAATTCTTTTTCCTTCTTCCTCTTTTTTTTCGATCAGATCTCTGTATTCTCTTCTAGCTTTCAGGTATTATATACGGTTACCTTTATTTTCTCTCGCTTTTTCTATCCATACTTTTACTTTCTTTTACTTCCTCATAAAGAAAGCTTTGTGACGATAAAAAAAGAGTTTTGCTGAAAACATGTTAAAAGCATATTTTGAGATATTAAGAATCAAAATACACAATTTTTAGAAAATGTCTGTACGGATGTGTGTGTGTGTGTGTGTGTGTGTGTGTGTATGTGCGTGCGTGCGTGCGTACGTGCGTGGGTGCGTGGGTGCGTGCATGCGTGCGTGAGTGTATGTGTGTGTGTGTGTCAGTGTGTATGTGTGTGCGCGTGTGTGTGTGTGTATGTGTATATTTATGGATGTGTAGTAGCATTACTCTGAATATGCACGGGGAAAATTAATGTTTCAAGGCTCATTTCTTTTGTTTTGCTTTTTATAAGGACGGCGGCACAAAATAATTTTTTTTTCCGATGTGTATTTGTTTTTGTCGGTTTTCTGACTTTTGTGTTTTAGTTTTTCGGGGTTTTTGATACCTTAGAAATAGTATCATCGATTGAGTAATAATGCATCTGATGGAGCATGAAATTATCTATCTTTCTCGACCCGAAATTTTGAATAATCTATTTCCCTTGTATTATTATACACGAAATCGTCATCTTTTTTCAAACAGTTATATTTGTGATATATAAGAATGAACGTTTTTGAAAAAGATTGAGACGATTAGCTATATGAAGAAGAATATTCAATAATATTTTTTAGGCTTGATCTGTTTCTTTGAAGAGAAAAATTATTTTTGTAATAAAAAATCGATTTTTTCTGACCTACGATGACTAGAGTAAATCGGTAGTATGTGATTTGAAACTTTTCAAAAAGTTAGCTTTTTACTATCTCTTGGTTGAGTTCTTTGCCCAGATCATAACGATCTTTATATTCAAATATGTTTGAGGTTATGTACTTTGTGAATTTTATTTTATCTTTTATATTTCGGGAATGATACGGTCATTTTTTTCTCTTGTTACAGATCTCATTCCACCTTGTTTTCTAAGATGTATCCTGTTTTCTGTTGGCTTTCCATTGTGACGCATTTTTTATCTTGTTTTTATGTTCCGTCTAATTCTTGATTTGATCTCCTTTTTCCAACCAGTTCTTATATTCTGTTATCCCTTTTTTATTCCAGTTTAAATATTTTTTTCGGGCTTCCTCTTCTTCTATATCATTAACAGGTGAGATTTCCAGCTCCAAGGGATGGTGGTCAGACACCCATTTTCTTCCTATGATTAATCTATTAGTCGCTTCTCTTCCTGTTTCGTTGGTGAGCACATAGTCAATCGTAAAGTAGCCTGCTTCTCCACTGTATGTAAGTTCTCCCTCTACGTCCCCTGCTATATTTCCGTTTAGGATGTGTAGACCGTTTTCCTTTAGATTTCCTACCTTCTTTGTTCTATTACCTCGTCTTTTGACTTTCTTTCTGTTAATTCTTCTTCCTTACTTCTCCATCCTCCTTCCGATGCTGTTCTGGTATTGAAGTCTCCGTGAATAACTATCTTTTTATCTTTATTCTATTCCGTCAGATATTCTAATTTCTTCCAGTTTTTCACACTTTCTTCTCTCGTGTAGGTCGATCCTATTACCCATTCTTCTCATTTTATGTTTATCTTACAACCTATTAGTTAGTCTGTGTATTTATTATTATTGCTTTAACCTATATTTCATTTGTCAGTCAAGTTTCTATCTTTCTCGGATCAATCATTAAGTTTATTATATCTAAGTCGCTTATTACTGTTTTTCCTTTTTCTTTCCCTTCCAGCTTTCTCCTTCAGCAATTCCATTTCCTTTCTCAGTTTTTCGTCCCCTATTATCAAGTACTTCTTTGTTGTCTGTCTTCTTTTGTTTGACTCTATACCTCTACTAGGTTCCTTAAGTCTTGTATATTTTGTTTTGTCTCCTTCGTCCATTTTGCAGTTAGTTATTTGAGATCTTTCTTCCTCTCTACAACTTTTGGGAATTCCTCGTATAAGTTCTGCCTAATTTTGTTCACTGCCTTTGCCATTTCATACTTGTTTTTGGCGCATGCGATTTATATACTTTTTTTTGCGTTTTCAACCACTGTTTTCAATCTTTTCTCCATCTTATTTGCGTTTTCCTCGATAAATGTGTCCCATTTTGATTCCAATTCTTTCCATTTCCATTAGCTTACTCTTTCTCTTCTATTCTGACTCTTTCAGCCTTTTCCATTCTTTTTACCAGATCATTTTCAGCTATTGTTATGTTAAAAAATTTTCTGTGAAATCTTTGCTCTGCTTCTATATTTTGTTACTTTGTACGTTGTCCCCTCTTCTTTTCTCTCCATCTTGTTTTCCTCCTGGGGCTTCCTTTCTGTTGTTAATTCTTTGTTGATATTTTCTTCTGCTTCTTTGTCCCCCGTTGTCTGTCGGTTTTTTACTTGTTATATTATTGTGTCCTCTTCTACTGTTTGTTCCTCTTCGGATGTTTCCGTCTGGGTCGTATACCCCGATGCGTCCACATCTACTACCATATTTGGTGGGGTTCTGCATATTATTCTGCTCTTTATAAAAGCTGCCTTTTCGTCGACCAGTGGTCTCGGTGTCACTTTAAATGTGTTGTTTGTTCCATTTCTGAACTATAGATCAGGTTTTTAGTTGACTTTTAGAGCACTTTCTTCTGGGCTTTCCGTGATTTTTTCTTCGCGCTTCCTGTTATCTCTTTCTTCAAGATACTTTTCGTAGGTACCGTGGATTCTTGATTCCTTCGTCTTCTTCTGTCTTACTTTTCTTATTCTTATCTTTTTTCTTCTTATTTTCACTTTTTGGTGGCGTCTTCTACTTACAAGGTGTACCGTAGTACTCCTCTTCCTCTTGTGGAGACCCCTCAAAGACTTCGTATTCTTGTTACTTCGTTATGTCTATTATCTCGTTGATGTTCTCCGTTCTCATGCTTTAAGGTTACCGTCGTTGTGAGCGCACCTTATTTAACCTCCTGTTGTCTATTTTTCTGTCTTATTGTGAGAACTTGTATTAATGGCATGTTGCTGAGGCCGAATGACAATGTTTCAACCGCCCGTCTCCTTTAGATACTGATATACACAAGTACATACTATACATTTATAAGGACTTGACGAACGGGATTTTCTACACAGAAGTTTGGGAGGCCACACTCAAAATTCAAAGGAAAGCTTTAAAAGCACTGTTTAGTGTTTAGCTTCAAAGTACCTCAACTTCGGCTTGGAGACTATTGCTGCTATTGGAAGCTGCTGGTGACTTTAAATTAAATATATTTTGCTATCCTCAAACTAATGGAACTGCTGAAATTGAAAATTGGTGTGCAGTGCAAAAATTATGTTGACGCGTACGACGCGGTGTGGCTGCATCAGCAGAAGCGACACAGCCATAGCAGCACCAAAGACGCTTGAACTGCTCGAACACTCGAGCAAATCAAACAACAGCAGTTCTTTGCTGAGTGTGATATCTGTTGTATAGACCAGGAATCGCTAATTAGCATTACACAGCTGTAAGTATCTGAAAACTTAGAATTTTCACATCCGAAAACTTTAAACGTGTTTCTCTAGAAATAACTATTCTCAAATTGGGGGAAAGATAACTCGGCAAATGTTCAACCAATCAACCTATTTCGAGGTTGTACTTATAAAAAATCACATTCTCTACCAGATGAACCATAATAATATACATAAAATTATAATGTTATAAAAATGTTATTGCCAAATTAAAGCTGATTTTTTTTGGCAAAAATCGTATACATTTTTTTAAGTCCAAAAGAAAACTTTATTTGATGCTTTTAAATTACACATATACACATACATTTATATATATGAAAAATATTAATAGGTTTAAATAAATTCTTCCTTTGTTAAAAACTCCCCGGAAATCATCCCTTTTTTGTCATCTATTTGCGATTCTCCCCTTAATTTTCGTTTAATCACTTGTAGTGTCTTGAGAAATTAAGTTGGCTGTAATCTGAATACATGATTGGAAAGTTGACGGAAAATCCTTCAATTTTGTCGAGTCAAAACATTTTTTACATTACAGTAAGTCTTGGATGACAACATAAACAGACGATCTGAGGGCGTTTGCCGAGTCACCATAAAATTTCAAAGATATATACGACACTTGCAAATTTCAAACGTTTATAACTTTCGTAGAAAAAAATATAAAAAATTTATCTATAAAATTCAAGGATTTTCCTTCTACTTTCCAACCATGTATTCAGATTACTGCCAACTTCATTACCCAAAAAACTACAAGTGATTAAATGAAAATTAAAAAAATACACGAAAAAGCCTGTGTTCTGGACGAGGTCAGGACTTAAGAAAAGTTCATAAAAATGAGGCATATGCATAAAATAGCTCTTTCCATCTACTTTAAGATGCTTTTTGTATTTTCAATTTTTTTCACAAAACTTTTAAAAACTTTTACACGGCACTGAATATAGATAATTGAATTGTAAAATTGTAAAAATATAATAACCTTTTTTAAATGATTATAAAATTGTGAAATTGTTTTTATTGTAAGAACGAGATTAAAAATTCCGTTGTATTGCAGTGAATAATACGCGCAGATTATATGCTCATTGCTACTTCTCAGAATAGTTAAGATGTTACTGCGTTTTTCCAAGAGCCTGACATTACAAGATTAATTAACAACAATTGTACATAATTAGTTGCCAAATATATCAAATAGCGTATCATCTAACACTGAATTTGTTTACAATAAAACGCAGCGGCCATTAGTATTCTACCTTGCCCCACACATTTATCAAATTAGATAAATTAGTTTTTTACAAAAAGAATTACAAAAACCAAGTTGCAAATTCTTTTTTACTTTATACAATTATTTATTAGTTTATGAACTATTATTTGAATACACAAGATTAATTACTAAACAGTAATAGGTATAGAAGTAATAAATTAAAAGTAATAAATAATACATTAGATTTTTCAAATGATACATATAAAGTATAATCGTTGATAGCTTAAAATAATCTTTGGTCCTAGAGTAAGAGAGATAATTATTAGCATTATTGCACAACTACCAATATACTAACAAAACTACAGCCCTACGAAAATTCCTTAAATATTTTATGATTTATTTTATCTTTATCAATTAAATTTCAATTTTTTTGCATAATTTCTGTATAAATACTACCATTTTGATGAAAATTTTTGCTAGCGTACAGTTCATACAAAAAAAGAACAAATGAAGAA
Source organism: Gastracanthus pulcherrimus (assembly GCA_949152435.1). Classification (NCBI taxonomy): domain Eukaryota; kingdom Metazoa; phylum Arthropoda; class Insecta; order Hymenoptera; family Pteromalidae; genus Gastracanthus; species Gastracanthus pulcherrimus. The sequence goes on along the minus strand of OX424574.1, from coordinate 150,097,235 downwards.
ATGCGTCCAACAAGCAGAACGAAATCTCCCCGCTATCATTTTTCTAATTCAAGTCATGCTTCGTGTAAATAGATTCCTCGCTCGGGCTTTTTGTTCAACGTTAGCTACTTGACTGGTCAGACGCTCTGACAGAAAACAAGAAAGGTCGGGCGAGGAGAAGAAAATAAATATAAATGTTATCGTTCCGGGACACACGGAGCTTTTTCTTGGAGACTGCTGCGCCGCACCCGCGCGACAATCCCGCAGACAAGCCCCGTTTTTGCGCCTTGTAGGTCGCACGAGCTGCTGGTCTACCTTTCTTACTTGCTGCCTTCCTTTCCCCTTCTCGGGGACTGCGCGAAATGTGTAACTGATAGAGGAATCTCACGTAAGAGGGTCCGGCAAGGAATTGTCGTGAAAATTTCAAGAACTGGCACTCAAGTTCAAATTCAATAAGACTTAACCTACGCGGGGATAAAAACCTCGATGATAAATGAACTGAAGTACAGTGAGTTGAGTTTCCAGTGTTGTACATTAGTTGTATTACTTGGCTAATCATGATATTTTCATTATTATCATTTTTAACTACACGTGAACTTTAAAATTAGTACATTGACGTAAAGAAACTTCACTTGTTTTCTGAACTATACTATTTATAAATATTAGTTTAAAATCTCTTTTAGTCAATATCTTGTAGAAGGCGAATGGAAAAAAAATCGTTGTCTGTACATTGGCACAAAGTTTCTTCAACCTTAATTATTTGATCTTATTTTAAAATTTTATTCTACATACAGATCTCGTTATATTTTGAAAATATATATACATATATGAGATATTCCACGTCACATCAGCCGACAAAAAATATATGTGTGCGTGTCCGTATACGTGTGCGTGTTCGTGTGCGTATACGTGTGCATGTGTGTGTGAGTGTGCATGTGTGAGTGTGTGCGTGTAAATACAACGAGTGAGAAAATGTAGATCTTCATTATACTTATCGCTTATAGTAAATGCCTAAAGAATATTGATAACATATTGTTAAATACATATTACTCACGAAAAAACATCTTTAATTAATAAGCAATAACGAATGTATGACAATTCCATAATAATTTAAAATGTATTATGCTTCTTACGTATACTACAGATAAACATTAAGATAACGAAGGGGAAATCTTCGATTTAAGTTTTAACGTGCCCCACGCTTTCATTGCTAATGCTATGAATGGCAATTGTGTTGTCTTTATTAAGAAAATTATTTTTTTCTTTTCAGTGTAACTTTTTATAAAAGCGATTTTCTTTTAATTTTTTAATTTTTTAATTTTTAACATTTCTTCTATATTTAAGCATTTTTTATTTCAAGACTATTAAGTTATAAAAAAACCTTAAAATCATTCGTTGACTGACATTTTACTGAATTAATATATCATGAACCTACAATATATATATATATATATTAACAACATATTCTTTGCTTATTTACATTTTATTTACTCACTTTACGTCCAGGCAACCTATTGTATGGTCATGAATGTTTGAGGCTTTTTGAAAATCGATAATAGATAAAACAAGAATATTTTTAAAACATGCGAATCTCTTGTTTCAATGGAGAGGAATTCGCTGGTGCCGTTAGAATAAAAGAGAATTTAATTGCCTATCGTGAAATTCAAAATGGCGATGCCATAATAAAGCAATGCGTATGTGGCTGTGGATTTTTATATAAATCTTTCCGACCTCGTGTCCATTAAAATGGAGATACTCGAAAAAATGTAAAAATACTTATATATTGGTTGAAACGACTTTTTAACGTTAAATTGATATACATGAATATGTATGCTAAATAATTTATTTTTTGAAAACCTCGAAAATTTCTTATTTAAACCATAAAAAATCAAAATATATTCGTAAAAGTTGCATATTATTAAACGAGTAACAATTCAAAAATCCAGATAAATCATGTTTAATTCTATCAGTGGAAGATTAAGACAAGAACATACAATCATTGTTTAGAACCATCTCTCAAAATAAATTCAAATATATGATACATATATTGGAACTACTTAAAAGATAATAAACCATTTCCCGTATTTTTTTCGAAAGAAAGGAGCTTGAACGTTAAGTTGTCTCCACACCATTTATTTGTTTCGTGGCAAAGGGAGTTGATTATTTTTCACCACACTGCGCGTAAAGTGCTGACTGTACGCCCTCTCAGCAGGCCGTACAGTACCGCATGGACTGCCTAGGGAATAAAGTGACTTGCGCATGCGCGATGCGCCTTTTTCCGCTCTCGACTGCGTCTCGAGCGGTAAAACAGCGCGTCGCGCGTACACAAGTCACTTTACTTCTAGGCAGAGCATGGGGTACTGTACGGCCTGCTGAGATGCGTACAGTCATTTCTTTACGGGGGTGTGGTGAAAAGTAGTATACGCACCTCTGGAGTACAGTAGGCAAGCATGCACTGTGTGAAATGCCGACCTCGCTTCGCTCGGTCGGCAACGTCACACAGTGCGTACATTGCCCACTTTACTCCCTTGATGCATAATGTACTATTCTTCGACGTTTGCAGTAAAGTGTTAAAATGTGATTTTGAAAGATCGATAATTAAATTTCAAACTAATATTAAAAATTCTCTAAGTAATAAAATCAATATTAATTCTACATTGCAAGCTAATCATTTTATTATTCAATAAACAAATCTACCAATCTTTATTTGTATTCTGCAGATCTAGGTTAAAATATAATGAACATAGACCTCATGATAATTTAGTAGTCATATTTCCTTCCATATTCAAATCAAAGTTTCTTCAATAGTTCATAAAGTTTTAATAATACTGAGTTCAATCTATCTCTTAGCGTGGCCTAAATCCAAGAAAAATTAATTCACACTTTCTCGCATAGATAAATAAATCAGCGCTAAATGGATCGAAAAGAAAAGAATAAAAAAGCAGCACACCGCGTATCGCACATACGAACGATATGCTGTATAAATATCAGCTGAGAAAGCTCGTAAAGCCCGTATGATAAACCAATATCCGCAAAAAAATTCTGCGCGCCGAGCACCCGCAAAAAACTAATCACTTCCGCCGAACAATAAAATCGTTGGACGGGCACCGGGCCGCAGCGCTGCGTGAAGTGTCTCGCATAAAAGACAGAGAGGGAGAGAGAGAGAGAGAGAGAGAGAGAGAGAGAGAGAGAGAGAGAGAGAGAGTGAGAGAGAGAGAGAGAGAGAGAGACGGCGGTACAAAAGCGTCTATCGACAGGGGCGCGTGCGCAAGCACCGCCAAAAAGAAAGACAAACCGAAATAAAGCCTATATGGCCCCGCGCGAGCTCGCCAACGGGATCGAAATTTCCGTTTTGAAAAGCAGCATCGGCAGCGGGAAAATGCGCCGGGCGCGAAATTCGTATAAACGACTGTATATAGCCGAGCGCGTGCGAATGGTGCAAAAGGGCGGGAAGAAGAGGCGGATGAAAGGGAAGGGAAGGGGCGAGAGAGGAAGTAAAAAGAGCGAAGCAGCACGCTGACCCCCATTTTCCATCGAGCTCGAGCGTATATATACCGGTGGAGGCCAATCGGTTGGCCGGCCAGTGCCAGGCTCCGCGCGCTCGTCGTCCCCCGGAATCAAAGCTACAAAAGCGGTGATATATTTTGGCCGCACGGCCGCAAAGCCGATTCCGGCCAAATCATAGTCGCCATCTATTTGTATGCCCACGAGAGAGAGAGAGAGAGAGAGAGGGAGGGAGGGAGAGAGAGAGAGAGAGAGAGAGGGAGAGAGAGAGAGAGAGAGAGAAAGTTGGAGAGACTCTGTTCGCTGATGTTAACTATACCCTTCTCCCGTATGCATGTACATGAAGCGACATGCGCACGTGTGCGTGTAAACGCGCTTCCTTTATGTATAACTGCGCATGAAACCTTCGCGAGCGCGCGTTTTGCCATATACCGATGTGTTTCACTTCCGCCTTGTGCGTGTACATGCCCGCGCGCGCCAACGCTCTTATCGTTTCACTCGATGCGGAACTTTGATCATTATCATGCGACTGCGCCGCCGCGTAAATTCTCTCGACATGAGAAGCAGAAAAACGGACTCTCGGTTGGGTTAGTGTGGGTATTACTCCGGATTTTCAGTGAAAGATAATCTTTTAAAAGTTAATATTTGTTTTCTTTTCTCACAAATTTTAACCGATTCGAAGCATTTTGGACTCTTTCTAAAACTAGTAACTAAAGACTAACATAAAGTGATCTTTAAGAGGAGAAATGATTTTGATATACAGTTTTTACGATACTTTCGAACTGACTGAGAAGGAAAGCACACGAAGCATTGGTCACGGTTTTCTGGTACCTAAAAATAAAACCCGATACCCGAAGTTTTATCAAATGGCCATTTCTATAAATATTTTTCAAGTTTACAACTCCTAAAAGTTTCCTTTTGATAACATTTTTTTATCGAGATTTGTTAAGGGGGTAAAAGGGTGTCTAAATATGAAAATTAAAAAGAAAGTTACTGAGTGTATAATTTTTCTAAAAACAGCTTAAATGTTCAATATTATGTTTACTTATATGCTTAATTATATGATGTTGTTTAAAAAATCTATATTAATTATACCAAGGTTTGTACCATATTTTAATAAATCTTGATTAAAAAGTGTTATCAAGAGAAAACTTTTGGGGGTAAACTTGAAAAATATTGGTGCGCTAACTCGCAATGTGAAATTACTTATATCCCATAATTTACGGTGTATGTGTATGTGTGTGTATGTCTGTGTGTGTGTGTGTGTAAATGTGTGTGTGTGTGTGTGTGTGTGTGTGTGTTTATGTGTAGTGTGTGTGTGTGTGTGTGTGTGTGTGTGTGTGTGTGTGTGTGTGTGTGTGTGTGTGTGTGTGTGTGTGTGTGTGTGTGTGTGTGTGTGTGTGTGTGTGTGTGAGGGTGTGACGGTAGATATGTGTGTGTGTATGTATGTGTTTGTGTGCGTGTATGTGGATGCGGACGAAGATTACTCTGAACATTTACGGTCAAAATTAATGTCTCAGGGCTCAATGATTTTATTTTCTTAAAAGGAAGGGGACTGTAAAAAAATATTTGTTGTTTTTCGATGTTCTTTTTAGCGGTTTTTCAATTTTTGGGTTTTAGTTTTGCGGGTTTTTATGTTTGAAATAATATTATCGATTCATTTATTTGCATTTGAAAGAGCATAAAATTACCTATCTTTTTCGACCCGAAATTTTAAATAAGTTACTTTCTTTTTATGTTATACAGGAACAGTCGTGTTTTGTTTAAATGGTGATATCTGGGAAATATAACATAGAAAATTTTTTAAGAAATTTGAGGTGATTAAGAATATGGACACAAATATTTTGTTAAAATTTCAAGCCTTTATCGAAAAAAAAATAATTTTGTAAAAGAAACGTTTTTTTTTTACGAAGGATAACTTGAGTAAATCATCATTATTCCTTCGGAAAATTTCCAGAAAGGTAGCTCTTTACTATCTCTTTAAGGTGATGCTAAACCCTCTTGTTACCGTAAAATACGGAGAACCACTTTTTTCATTCAATATTTAATTTTGAGAAAATATCTCTCTGAAAAGTTGTTGTTTTTGAGTAGGATAATAACGTTTCATAGAGATATTTACTCAAAATTAAAAATAAGATAAGAAAAGTGGTTCCTCATATTTGTCGGTGACTGGTGGCTTTAGCATCACCTTAAAACTATTTAAAGCCTAGATTATAACGACCTTTACATTCCGAGATATTTGAGGCCATGTTTTTTTAAAACAGAATTTTTATTTTTTTATCTCGAGAACGGCGCGGTCATGTTTTGCAAATTGGAGTTAATATTTTTCGGTTTTCAATGAAAATTCTGAATTGAAAACAAATTTTGAAGTTCATCAATCCGTTTTTGTTTTACGATGATTACTTTATTTTACGATATTTTACGATATTCTGAAATTGATAAGGTAAATTATTTTTGTATTTTATTAATTCCTTGCAGTGTTAAAACATTTTTATTTAAAGAAGTGGACGGCTGCGCAAATCAAATCGGAGTTAGATAAAGTTCACGGGGATACTGCACCAAAGTTGAAGACCGTTTACTTTTGGATTAATGAATTTAAACGTGGCCGGACGTCAACGAAAGATGAAGCGTACCCAGGACGTCCAGTTGAAGCGACCACGCCAGAAATGATTGAAAAAATCCATCGCATTGTCATGGAAGATCGCCGAATGAAGGTACGTGAAATAGCTGATAACGTCGGGATCTCAGTAGATGCAGTGCATAATATTCTGCATGAAAAATTAGAAATGAAAAATATGTGTACCCGATGGGTGCTGCGATTGTTGACCATCGACCAAAAATGCACGCGAACAGACATTTCAGAGCAGTGTTTGACGATGTTAAACGCAATGCGCAAGACTTTTAGCGTCGATTCGTGACTGTGGACGAGACCTGGATTCACCACTACACACCCTAGACGAAACAAGAGTCGAAGCAGCGGTTAGCGCCTGGTGAAAGTGCGCCAAAACAGGCAAAGACCGTTTCATCGACCGGAAGGTGATGGCTACTACTTTTTGGGATGCTTAAGGAATCATCCTTATTGACTATTTTGCATAAAAAAAACATTTTTATACATTTTGACATTACTTATTGAACGACTCACGTGTGTATGAATATGTATGTGTGTTGATTGGTTTGATTGCTATATTGGATCGATGGATGAGTTTATGGTTGAATGGTTGGACAACAGCACGAGTTGATAGATGGTTGGATGCGTAGGTGAACGCGTGGATAGTTGCGTGTATGGATAGGCAGATGAGTGCGTGCGTAGAAGGGTTTGTGGGTGCGTTGATGGATGAATAATTGGATAAGTAAGTGCTTGGATGGATGAGTGGGTGTGTTGACATATGGATAGATCGATGCACGTTTGGGTGGGTGCATGGGTAGATGGTCAGATAGTTGCGTGGGAGGATGGATTGATGGTTGCATTGGTGGATGAATAGATGGGTGCATGAGAGAATGGACGCATGGGTTTCTGGATAAGTGGTTAACGTGGTTAGGTGGGAGGGTAGATGGATGGATGGATGCGTGGGTGGATGAATAAGTGTGCACCTGAGTGGATGAATAAATCATTGATAACTATATTTATAATATCTTCTCACGGTAACTTAATATTAAATTTTCAACAGTAAATGTACACTTTAAGAATCGTAATAGAAATAATTTGTGGCCATATCCAAGATTATTATGTTTACGTCTATTTTTATTCGATTTACATTCTGTTTTCTATTCACGTACTCCAATTCGATTTTATATCGCGAATGTAAATCGCTGCCGCTCCATCCTGCACTATTAATTTCCTGAAGTCTGCGATTCAAAAGTAAAAAAGAAGCTCATTATACGCAACCCGGCAGAAGGGGATTAATTTGTCAAATTAAACAGCACATATTCTTGACTCGTCAGCGCCAAAGCACGCGAGCGCTTGCGCCTGGATGTATGAACATGTCAAACACCGTATCTCTCGCATCGTCCTCTCTCCGTGCGCTCCTCCAGCACTGTACAGCTTCGTAATAACCCAATAAACTGCGACGTTTAAGTGGCAGATCGCATGCGTTATGCAGTGATTACCAAAGTAATTACAGCGCCGCGTCTGGCTGTACAGCCGGTCGCATAATGGAGTGCGCGCTCGTGTATATATTTGGAGCTGATTGAAAAAGGAAAGCTCGAGAATAGTCCTCAGGTGCGCTTCCGCCGTTGCCGTCGGTTTATCACCATTGTTATTATTGGCCCTCGGGGAGATTAGCCGCGCATTCGCGTAATTCTGTCGCACTGGGCGACGACGCCGTGCTGCACCGCACCAGGTACATTGTTAATTGGACGAGGCGTTTTTCGCTGCACGCGGGAACACGCGAGAGCCATTAATTCGACAAAAGTTGCGCGGCGCACGTTGGCTATTTCCGAATTTACGTGAATTCTTCAGGAAGACCGTGGATGAGCGAGCGAGGATGACGCTGATTCGCGGAAATAATTATGAAATTTTCGAATTAGGTTGACTGCGAACTCGAAGACATCGCGCACCCGCCGCTGTTTCGACGTGATTTGGAAGAGAAGTTAATTATACTTTAGGGTGAAATTTGGTTGAGGATTTAGTCGGAGATGGTGATTTGTAATTTATGTTTAGCTGATGGTTTGTGTATTTTGAGCGCTAATCAGAGGCACTTTGTAAGAGTTCTGAAAATGAGAAAATAGTTTATTTTCATCTTTAAAATTTCTTACAATTTATAACGAGACTTTGAAACGAAGTAACATAAACAGTAAGGAAAGTATGGAGTACACAAAATATAACCGAAGGAATTTTAAAATTATAAAACTTATTTATTTTTATTTTTATTTTCTATTTTATTTTATTCAATATCAATGGACTTTTATAGTCTTTAGTACAAAAATAGTTATATGTAAGGGTACAAGCTTGGTATAAGTATCGCTTATGATTCACGATGCACATAGTTTACTTATCACTAATAAATAGTTAGCATAGTTTGTATACAAATATCTATTAGAATTTTCAGTAGTAACAATGAATAATTTTCTTTAATTTGGACGTAAATGTACAAAATTTAGGTTCGTATCTTACTGAACTAGAGAGTATATTGCAGGATCGACGCCTTCTAGCTATAAGGGAAGAATGATACAGATAATTTCTACTGTATGTTTCTTCAATTAGAATTCTAGATTCCCTCAAATCATAAGGGTTACAAAGTTGTTTAAATGCTTTTTGCAAGTGTTGATAGCTTATATAGTGATTAATAATTTTACAGTAGCAAAATATCGTTGAAATTGCTATATTTTTGGACTATCGTTATACTTTTGGACTATCGTTATGCTTTTGGACTATCGTTATACTTTTGGACTATCGTTATGCTTTTGGACTATCGTTATACTTTTGGACTATCGTTATACTTTTGGACTATCGTTATACTTTTGAACCATCGTTATACTTTTGGACTATCGTTATACTTTTGGACTATCGTTATACTTTTGGACACTTCTCTTTACTGGAAAAACTATACAGAGTTACGATCACAGCTTGAAGTACCATTTTTTAACGAAATAAGGCGTATTCGAAGTAAAATAGCTAATGTCTTAAGAAAAACGGTAGTGAATGATTCTCAAAGTTTCAGAAAATTTCGGGATCCTTATCACTAATGCTCTCCTTGAAAATGTAGCTTCTATTGTAACATCATTCAAATGTATTAACGTTAACAAAGTAAAATTATTTTGAAAATTTAATTTTTAATTATGTATCATTAATGATATGATCATAATATTATAATTAGATTGCATGTTTTCAACTATAAATAATAAGAAATTAATTGATTTAACAAAGGTATCTCTTTGTACATTGTAAACAAGTTATATTTATCATTTGACGTTACCGAAATTGGTACTAATACTATAGCTTAAGGGGACCTAACCACCTTAAAATTTTAATTAAGTTGGTTATATATTTTTAGGTGAGAATGAATTATTCATCATGTATTACATTTTCTTTTTCGTAAATTTAAAGATATAATCGAAATATATCGAACAAAAAACATTTTTTTTTTCGTTGCGTCATTTTAAATAGCTACTGAAGAGATACTGCTCTTTTTTATCGTCCACGTGATTTTGAGAGTTCTAAACATCGGATTGAACTTTTTCAACGGTTATTTGAATTTGTTCAAAATACAATTAACTCTGACATGAGTGAAGGAATTTGTATTCAAAATTCACATACATAAGTTATAGTCTGTCAAAGTCACATTTTCTTGATTTCTTAAGTTTTTATCATAAACTTTGGATTTGAAAGGCTATAACTTATGTCTGTGAATTTTAAGAACCTCAAAATCATGTAGAGCAGTTTCTCTTTAGTTTCTATTTAAGGTCGCCTAACGACAAATAACAAATTTTTTTCCGATATATTTCAATAAAATATTTAAATTTACTGAAAAGGAAAATGTAATATATGATGAATAATTAAATTCTCACCTAAAAATATATAACCAATTAAATTATTAATTTTAAGGTAGTCAGATCCCCTTAAATATAATGATAAAAATAAAATTATTATACATAAAAAAGGACTCATGCACTTGCTTATCCCGACAGAATCCTGACCTACAAAACTAGCCCAATTTTCGGCGGTCCCCGTATGCAAACTAAGGATTTCCTCGTTATGAAAGCCCAGCAAAGCAGAATAAGCCAGAAGCGAATTGGGCTCTCCTTTCTGTCTTTCTCTCGCTCCTCTTCTCTTTGCATTTCTGCCCCTCTCCCAGGCCGCGATGCATTAGCAAGTCCTATTCGTTTCACGTGTCAGGTTGAATTTAAATTTTCGTGTGCCGTGGCACAGCGTTGTATAAGGGAGAGTCTGCACGCATACACATACACAGTACTATCTCTCTCTCTCTCGCTCTTTCACTTTCTCCGCGCTGCCTATCTCGCCGCAGCGTGGCGCGCGAAATTTTCTCTCTGTCGCTCGCAGAAGACCGCGGAAAGGAGACAGCGAGAACCACCTCCGACTCACTTGCTCGTTGACTCGCCTCTTTCTTTCTGGCGTCCACAGGTTTTTTCTCTTGCTGCGCACCCTTTCATTTCTCGCGATCTTGTGTGAGTGTGTGTACGTGTGAGTGCGACGCCCGGCTCATTATGTTGCGTTCCTAATTCACTTCACACAAATCACATGCAATTACCTAGTGAGAAGCACGAAGGCATTTGCACTTGTTTTGCGTGCTGAGAGATAATGTTTTCATAAGAATACGCAGCTTTAAAAGTATTTCGAAATAAATGTTTTTCATAATACATAGCTGCATATTTTTTTCTATAGTATTGTTGATTTAACTCTTTCGTGCACATAAGCGTTGCAACCACATGAATAGGAAACTGATTATGCTCTAAGGGTTCCCGAGCCGCGCTGAATCCGAATCCGAGATCAGATTTTGAAAATTCAAGATGGCGGATCCAATATGGCGGACGGGAAAGTAAAAAATCGAGATTTTGAAAAACAAAAAATTTTTTCGTATTCTACGTGAAAACAGAAATAGATACTGTTTTTGGTGTTTTTTCGATATCTCTCTTAGTTTTTGGGTAAAAAATTCATAAACTTCGAGCCGCGCTGAACCCGAATCCGAGGTCAGATTTTGAAAATGAATTTTTTTACTCAAGAACTAAGAGAGATATCGAAAAAACAACAAGAACAGTTTCTATTTGTGTTTTCACGTAGAATACGAAAAAACAAATTTTTACAGCGCAGTGAAGTTTTAAATGGAGAAGTCAGGTTATATGAAAAACGACGAAACCTTTTCAAACCGCCAACCGTGTATGTTTTTGATTGATTTAATCAGACAATGCTCCTTTTTTAGAATATGTTTCAAGCTTCATTTTGTTTTTTGTAATTTTCTATTTCATTAAGATTACAAGAAGCTATGATACGAAATGCTAATTATTGCAAATGAGACATAACGGGCCACTTTTGTTGGGGTATAATGGGTCACCATTTTTAGTACATATAAACGTTTTATTTTGTTGTATAATAGTAGACATATCGTTGAGAGATCCAAAAGAAAGAGGATGACATGTTTATTTATAAATAGAACATAATTTAAAATATTGAACTGGTAGCCGATGTAAAACAGGAATTTTAAGTCGTTTTAGAGCCGTAAACATGACAACAATCTTCATGCATAGCGGATGTAAAGTTTCTCTTTATTTATAAGTCATTGTAATGTATCTCGATTTAATATCGCGATTGATTAAGCATAAACAAACATTGTACTTCCCTCTTACGGTATTTTGGTACCCATAATTTAATAGCAAGAGTGTAAAATTATGCTGACACGTCGTGACCAAATGGGTGGGGGGTATACGTCAACAATTCTTAAAATGCTATTTTCGATGTAATTTATGAGTGCATTTTACTATTTATTTATTTATTTATTTAAACCAGAAAGAATTACAAAGTATTGTCTACCCCGTAATTCCCTGTAGAGGTAAACAAAGTTACCTATGCACAGGTATTGGAAGGAAACATTAAACTTTAATTTCAATATATAGGATAACATTTTTCAATTGGATAGTAGTTTATTATATCGGGGCCTACGGCGGCTCAGTCGGTAGAGTGTCGGATTCCCACGCCGGTGACCCGGGTTCGAATCCTAGTCTCTGCCAATTGATACAAGCACCTCTGTAAAAATTACATGTGCTTTGTTTACAAACACACCGCAGACCCCCGTCGTCGATTAGCACCACATGGGAGCACAAACATGGCGACGTTAATTAAAAAAAAGAAAAAGTTTATTATAAATTTCTATGGGTCATTGCATTTTAGTGGCCCATTATACCCCAGTCCCCCTATATGTGAGGGTGTGTTTGTGTGTGAAATATACACGTGCACATACACATATATACGCTTACGCACACGCACACGAGCGTACACACATACGGGTTTGAATTTCGGCTGGGTACCTCTAACTTTTTTCAGAAGGAAAATTGTTTAAGTACCTCTACCGCAGTGTTGATGGTTCGGCTTGTATCTAAAACTGTAGGGTCAGTTGAAATGCATGCATGCCACATACCCTGAGAGTGTGAGGGGTGGATGCATCATAACTATAGGCGCACACAACGGGAATTTTAACAATAGGGGAAACTGGGGTAAAGTGAACACACGGGTAAAGTGAATCATGCTTATTATTTCTTCAACAAATTATTATTTACGCCTAATTTTAATTTTAGTGAAAGATAATTATGCAAGGATGATAATTAAAAAGTTTCGTTGCATAACAATTAATATTTCATAAAAGAAAAATAATTGTATTTTGCGACCTTAAAATAAAGTTGGTTTGTCGAATTCCTTATAACGATTAAAGATGTTTATAATCAATTTTATTGCTAGATTTTATTTCTAATTACTTCAAATACGTTTTACTTATTATTACCAAGAATACCGAGTTTTAAAAGAGGTTTTTCTTTTTTTAAACAAACATTTTATAGAATCGACGTCTCGGGATAAAGTGAATCGTGGCAAAGTGGTCCGGATAATAATGTGATAGCACTAATTTATACGCGGCCAAATGAAAAATTTAACAAAATATTAATCATGGTGTATGTTAGTGTAGTATACAAAGCCTTTGTTGCAACGCATTTCGTATTTATACCAAAATCGGCCAACATAACCTCCATATTTAAGTGATTCATATTTGACGGTATTTTAAAGGGTTTAGGATGTCTTTTTAGTTTTATTGTTGTCTAAATTAACGTTTTTATATATTCTTGTACAAAAACTAGTAAAATATTTTCCAACTATTTAATTCTATCCTCTATTTTATTATACTTAATAAATGACTTTCTTTTAAGTTACTAGTATGTTTATTGATGTAAGGGGTTTAGTGTGCAACTTAAAAAGTAATGTTTTATGTCAGAAAAGTACATTTTTTTTTCGACTTTTAGAGTTACTATGTTTACTTTACCCCAGTCTCCCCTATCCATTTCTTTCCTGAAACAGGTGAGATATATCCATTTCTCACCTCTGTTTGGGTGAGAAATATCCATTTCTCATCTCTTTGCGGATGAGAAATGCATTTTATGCCCATCTCAACGAAAAAAGCCACTTTTTTCCCTGAAAAGCGAGACCAAAGTAACAATTTTTCCCCACCAAAAGGATTAGGGGAAAAAATCTACTTTTTTCCCGCAAATGTGGGAAAAAAGAGACTTCACTAGAAACTAGTCCAAATTCCTTTAATTCATCAAGTTCTACCAATAACCCTGATTTGTCTTTTAGCAATATAAGTTATATTTTACCCAAAAAAATTAAAACATAGACATTTTATACAAAATTTATTAGAATATTCAATATTTAATACAAAAAACTATTACTTAGAGAGTAGAGCAGCTCCGTCCACACCGCACACTGACCACGTTTTCAAACATTCTACGTCAGTCCATTAGTCCCGCTTTCCAAGTCAAAAAGTGGCCGCAGTTGAGATGGGCATAAAGTACTATATGTAACTCGAGAAAAAAGTCAATTTTTCCCTTGGATGATACTACCCTCGCTTCGCTTCGCTCGCTCGGACAGTAAACTCACCAGAGGGAAAAATATTCGACCTTTTACTCTTGTTCCCAACAAGTGAAAAAATGTCCATCTAGCGGGGAAAAATAACTTTTTTTCCCCGCTAAATCGTGTTTAATGCCTTTCAACTACGTTGTGCATTGCTCGAAATCCGCGATCACATACTTAACTTTAATGCATGAAAAATGCCCTATCCTGCCTTAGTTGAAAAAAATACGCTATACAACACGGGAAGAAAAGCTATTTCAGATTCGGGTAAGGTGTTTTCATACTTCACCCTCGCTAGAAATAGCTCATTTTCTACCCTTATTGTATAATGTTTCTCAACACTTTGATCAAACACGCTTGAAATGTATGAGAAAAATAAAATCCAGCCCTAAAATCGATTACATTAACAAAATCTACCATTTAGTACAATTTTACAGCAATTGTTGACGTATTAGCATTATTTGTAACTTTAATAATAGCGTCTCTAATCTCCGAAATCCGAATTTCAAATAAAAAATTCTTTACTCTTGATTTATCCAATTTCGAAAAATTCCCCTGCCCATATTCTTACCAAACTCGCATCTCAAAAACCTTACACGTGCCTCCTCCATATCCCCCTCAGCACTATCAACAAACAGCGAGCTGCTCATAAGAGCCTCAGCGAGTGGATATTAATTCACGTCAGGAGGTCTACTCCAGTCTCGTTCATCTATACACACCCTCTTCCAAACACTGCACCTTGTCAAAAGAAGCACACCCCTCCCGATGAAAAACGATGCTCGCGGTTGTCCGTCGCTGATAAATTCGATTGACATGATTGGCCACCACCGCTCGCGGTGAATCGACCAAAGTGGTGCGCGCGCGGGACATACACATCCGTCAGTGCAGCGGCGGCGCGCGCGCGGGCGAACGTGATTTGCGCAAGGAACGAACGCACGCCCGCACCCCGGAACGAAATTAGAGCGAGCTGCGCGAGCTCCGGCTTTTATTAGAGGGTACTCGAAATAAAAATGAGCTACGTGCGCCGAAATGGGAATGGCACGCGGCGCGGCTGCAGCGAAGGAAGGGCTGCCGCTTCTCTTTCTTGGAGGAACTGCTACGGTGGACCGACCGACCGAGATGCGACCACTCGATGCCACGTGTAGAGCGATTCTTTTCTCGCGAGAGCGTTTCTGCATGACGAAACGCTTGGCTTATTTATTTACTCGGAGGAGGAGTACGTGATGCGCTGCACAGGCGTTGGTCCGAGCGGTGACGAATCGGCGATGCTTATTGGTTTTCGGAGGATATCTGTGATTGGCTTTCGAAGGAATTAGATTGCGTATTCTTTATTGGAGTTTGTAAAGCTGGAGGGACGCGATTTCTCGTGTAAAGTTGTTAAATGAGCAACAGATTTGCGGTTGATCGTTATGAGTGTAAATTTTTGTTAAATTGGAAAAGTACATACACTAAGAAGCTTAGAAAAATACTTTTTTTATTATGAATTTATATTTTATATATGTAAAAAGAGCATGTTAAATCGAGTAAAAAAGTAGACAATTATTTTACAAAATGAAAACGTTATAAACATTTTAATTGAAGATCGTGCACGTATTATTTAAACATTAACAGAGGCATTTTTTGATTTGCAAAGCTTAACAAGTTCTAATTAAATTATTAAGTATCTAAGTATTTATTAGTTATCTAAATAATCAATTTAAAAAATTGTCAACTTTCCTAACTAATGTTGTTGTGAGTAGATAAATGGCAAACTAGATATATGTACATAATTCTAGATAATTTTCCACCAGCGAATGTTTAAAAAATAATATACGAAATAAAAAAAATAATAAAAAAATTGAAGCTTCCGAATGCTTTTCCAACTTAATGTTATAAACTACAAAACTGAAAAGCATAAAAGCTAAAGTACCCAAATATGGGCGTAAGGGACAAATAAATTAATTGTACATTAAATATGAATGTTTCTGCAAAAGAAAAATGCAAAATTATAACATTTGAAATAATTTTAAAGAATTCGATTCATTGCAAGCTGCGAATCGGTAATCATAGCAACGGTCAAACGAATGTAATTACGACAGTTTGGTAAAATACTTAGACCTTATCGACTACAACTGATCGAACGGGAACTGAAAAAGGGCCGAGTATTAAGTTTAAAATT
Organism: Gastracanthus pulcherrimus; assembly: GCA_949152435.1. Lineage (NCBI taxonomy): Eukaryota > Metazoa > Arthropoda > Insecta > Hymenoptera > Pteromalidae > Gastracanthus > Gastracanthus pulcherrimus. The sequence continues at coordinate 150,081,027 of OX424574.1, read as the reverse complement.
AAAGAAATAAGTTTTTTAATTATGAAAATTTTTTTAAATTGTGAAATAAAATTATTGCAAATTTATACATTATAGAAGTTAAAAATGTGCACTTATTCATAAAGAAGGCGTAATCTCCTTACATTACATATATAACAATTCTTTCCAGTTATTTTTGTGAACAAAACATGGTTATAATTTGTATATGCATCTTATATGATAAAATTTGTGATCACTATAACTTATAAATGTATTTGTATATTTTATTGAAATGTAGGTTTATCAAAAATAACTCGGCATAGAACTGATTAAATTTCTGAGCCAATAATACACTATTTTTATTTACCTTGAGAGCGTAGCATTCATTATCCATAACATTCTGTATAACATTCTCGATTATTCTTAACATCACTTTTATCAATGTAAAAATTTAATAAATGATTATGCATTAAATCTCTTTAAGAAAGTATTGTGCTAAGTCAATTAGCAGCGGTTTTTAAACTCTTGTATGGCTCGAAATATCTTGACTATTCAAGAATATACCCTTAAAAATTATAAATCCTAAGTCTTTTAGGATCAAACCCTGGTGAAAATTTTTTTGTAAAAAAATGTAATTTTCTGAAAATAACGGTGCAAAAAATGTAATTTTCTGAAAATAACGGTGTAAAAAATGTGTAAAACAGTGTAAAACAGTGTTAAGCACTGTAAAATATTTTGAAAAAGTGTAGAATAGTGATAAAATATATACAACAATGGAAAAAAAATGTAGAAAACTGTATAAAAATGTCAAAATTTGGACCAGTATTTAAATAATTTTACACTTTGTAACACTTTTTTGCACTTTTTTACATTTTTTAATACTTTAAAACACATTTTTTACACTTTTAACAATTTTTTACGTTTTTCACCAGATTATAAATATATAACAAAATTGTTACGGATTGGTAACAATAGCAGCAGCGGGCAGCGGTAGGAGAGTGCAGCGGTAAGAGAGTGAAAGTCATCCTCAGTTGTTTTTGGTCCATACGAACGGTATAAAACCATCATTGAAAATGTTCATGAGTATTTTTATAATAAATGGTCTTACTTTTTTATTCACTTGTAGATAATAAACTATTAAGTAAAACATTTATAGGTTTTTATTATAGAAAAACACATTTGATATAAAAAATTTGTTACGTTTACTGGATTGCGCATATTTCTATCATTTTGAGAAATATTTACAGCCTCAAACCTAAGTTTTTAAGTTGATACTTTATGGTACCCTAACTGCATTGCTACGCACCTGGCACTTGCATCTGATTGACTCACGTGACGTTTAATAGTTCCCAAGTAAGCCAGTCCAGACTTGTAACAATTTCCCAGGGTTTTACTGCATATGAATAAATGAAGTGATTTATTCATTAGTTGACATAATAAGTACAATAAATTAATTAAAATTTATATTAGGAAATAACTTAGCATACGAGAATATGGAGGAAATAAGTATAAATAAAAATATTTTGACGGTGAAAAGGCCTTTTGGCATTCTCAAAGAGAAAGCTTTGTGATGATAAAAATTTTTATCAGAGATTTTGATGATTTTTTATGTTTTTAAGATTCCTGAGTCAGAAAAATATGTTTTTAAAAAATGCCTGTCTGTACGTATGTATGTACGTCCATCTCTGATTTCAGACCAATAGCGCTCCTCAGTTTTCTATCCAAAGTACTGGAGAAGATTGTCTATATGCAAATTATAGAGTTTCTAACATCTAACATGATTCTTGATCCCTTCCAAACTGACTTCAGACAATATCACAGCACTCAGACTGTCTTACTTAAGCTGACGGAAGATATTAGGGGTGGAATCGACATCAAGAAAAAGCTTTCGACCATCTTATTATTCGACATTAGTAAAGCCTTCGACATCATCTCCCCGACTAAATTTCTCAAGAGGCTGATTAGCATGGGGTTGGGTTTACCTATAGCGTAGTCCTGTGGGTTAAATCCTATATTGCAGAGCGAGAGCAAAGAGTAACTACAAAATCTAATAGTTAGTCAGATTGGCTCACCACCAATCTCGGTGTCCCACGGGGCTCGGTTTTGGGGCCTTTGCTTCTCAGCCTCTATATTAACGATTTAGCCAGCTTCTTAGGTTAGGAATGTGTCCGTCATCTTGTCTATGCTGATGAACTCGAAATTTATGTCCATGTAACAAGAGAAGAACTGCAGGGTGACATCGTGTGATTGACAACAGTGGCGCGGGCACTACCAGTGTCTGAGTGAGTGGCGAGGTCTGGTCTTCTCCTTAATATTAGGTAAACTACAGCAATCATTTTTAGTTCTACATATAACATTAATTCTTTGGAGAATCTAGACCTGTAAGGCATTGAGGTGGATAACGGTGCATACGTACCCTTCTCAGACACTGTAACTAACCTCGGTATTGTAATGGTTTCAAAATTATCATGGAAGCCGCACATAGATTATGTTACTAATCGAGTAAATCGCGCCTTATATGGCCTTAGATTATTCCGGTTCTGTACCACCGAGGCGTTACGCAAACAGCTGGTAAGTGCACTTATTATACCACACCTTGACTACTGCTCTCTGGTAAATCTTAATGCATCAGAAGAATTACAGACACGATTAACGGTTACAAAATTCATGTATGAGATATATCTGCGGTGTTAGGAGGGATGAGCACATTACACCCTACACGAAGAAACTGGACTGGACCACCTTTATCAACATTGTAAGTATATATGCCGATGAAATACTCGTATCATTGAATACAATGTGCAGGTGTGTGAGGTCACCGACGATGGTGTATATATGTAAAACGCGATGTCCAGACGTCCACGTGCATAGTGTCCTCGAATGCGGGGTGTAAATTATGCGGGGCTCTCGGAGACGAGGTCCAGGTGTTAACACCAGGAAAAATTAAGTCTAGATTATTCGCTTTTTAATGTATACGTGGATATTTTCTTCGATTAAGGTGTGTATACAATCAGGGCTCTCGAAGACGAGGTCCAGGTCTTACGAATTGGTAAAAATCAAGTCTAACTTGTACGCTCTCAGGCTTTTGAGGCAATAAACTTTCGAGTTCGAAATGCCATTTAAAAAAAAAAAAAAAATATTGTGCGCTTTGGGCCTTTTCATGTCTATGTACACATCGTCCTCGAGTAGGGCGCGTACATTACCCGGGACTCTCGGAGGCGAAGTTCAACAATCAAGCCTAGATTGTGCGCTTCGAAACTTTTGATGTGTATGTGCATATTGTCCTCGAATACGGCGCGTATATTACCCGAGGGGCTATCCACTCAAAAAAAGGTGTTTCAGTGATTGCACATTTCATTGATTCATTTGTGTCATTTTTTGTTAGTTTGATTAATAAAAAGGCATGGCATGTTTTTAAAAACTTAGGGACGTCTACTGAATGTGTACTTAATTTTATAAAATTTAATGATACCTAAGAGAAAAAGAGAGAGAACTGCGCGAAGCGCAGTATGTGTGTTTAGTTGGATAATAAAAAGTACATTTTTTATAAAAAATAGTAACTTAAAAAAAATTATAAAAATCGAAAAACACTTTTTTCTTATTTTTATACGTTAAATATGCTGAAAATATATGTTTTTATAGAGGATACGTAATTTCCTTTCAATTGATGTACTTATAAATTATTTTAAAGTTTGTTTTTTGTAAAAAAAGCGAAATATAAATTTTACAAAACTTTTAAAAATAAAGAAATTTTTTTTTTACTGTTTACGAAACGAAAAACGTTTTATAAAGGTTTTATTTCCTTTTTGAGACAAATTTTACCCATAAAGTTATGGAAAAATGTTAAAAGGAATATTATAGACTACTTACATAGATAATTGTGTTATACAGGTTTTAATGCAAGCTGAAATTACATTTATGATTTGTAAAGTAAAAAAATCAATAACGTATAAATGCACAAATACATTAGAATCTCACCAAATTTGCAATTACCTACGTAGTATTAAACGAGATGTAGAATTTCCTACTAAAAGTGTATGCGAAAATGAAGGGGATGTCGAAAACATACGTTTTATATAATTTTAGAAATGTTTGTATGCCTGGTAGGGTAGTATTAAGGGAAACGATAAAATAATTTTCGTCATCTTAACGAAAGTCAAGTTTAAATAAAATTAATTATATAAAATCTATTTTGAATCTAATGAAGTATCTAATTGCTAATAATGGAATCACAATAATAATAATTAAATCCGGAGATATATTAGATTTAGAATTTGTAATTGTAGTTCTCGTTTAGATATTAAGATAGAAAATTGAAAATGATTTGTATTTTTCAAAGTCTTTTTTTTTAACATCGCCATATTTGTGCTTCCATATGGTGCTAATCGACGACGGAGGTCTGCGGTGTATTTGTAAACAAAGTACATGCAATTTTTACAAAGGTGCTTGTATCAGTCAGCAGAGACTAGGAATCAAACTCGGGTCACCGGCGTGGAAATCCGACACTCTACCGATTGAGCCAATGTAGGACCCTTTCAAAGAATTTAATAATAACATTACTTTAAAAACAGAATTTTAACAACATGTAATAGTCAAATTGTATTTGAATTTAAATTTTATAACACGCAGTAAAATTTAGAGGTGCAGTGTTTTTCGTTATTTTATTAAAAATACCAAAGTAATTTGGTAATAGTAAAGTGATCTATTTTACTAAGGATTAAAATATAATGAAAAATAAATGAATGTAATTTAAACATTTATTGAACTTTGATTTACAAAGGGATTTATTAAAGTTAAATATTTGGTTAGATTTGACACTATTGTAAGAGTATATACTACCAATATTTTTAAACGAAAATTAGATAATGAAAATTCACATATACAAATAGTAAATTAACCCTGGTAGAAAATTACCCAACCAAAGTGGTCTGTCTGCTAATTATTGGTCAATTTTTTTGGCCAACGCAACAACAATATTGACCAACGGTTAGCCAATGGTTGGTCAACTGTGCTAATATAAATCATTACAAACATTTTCATTGTTGTCCTTTATCTGTATAATAATTGCATATTTGGAACATAAAATAACAATAACAATAAAAATTAAAAATACAAATACGTAAAAAACGATTTTATTGTAAAAAGTACCTATAAAATTCGTACGAGGTTAGGTGAATATAGCATAATTCACGCATGGATGCTTAGTCTTAAATACTTTGCTCCATTTTATAGTGTGCATGCTCCATATACGTGGACCACGCGCATCGACGCATGGGTGTAATACACGTGTATAAAACGGAGCAAACATGTGACAGAAAAGTTGTGTAACGTCTTGTCATCTTTGTTGCCTGCTTTTCGTGCTATGATATATTTATATTTAATTCCTTAACTTTAAAATCTAAGAATAGTTTATAGTCTGTTTGCAATTTTTAAAATTAAGTCTCAGTTGGCCAACGAAAATTGTTATTTCGCGACGAAATAAGCCGGATGTTTAACCAACCGATGGCTAAATCGTTGACCAAATCATTACGCTTTGGTATACATTTGGCGAACGGTTGGGTATAGTTTCTACCAGGGTAATTTAGAAAATTTTATGAGAGACAGTTAATATAACTTATTTGAATAATGTAAAGCTATTATGAGACATAGAACTCTATTGTTAATAATTTGTTTCGAAAATTGTTTCTAATCGAGGCAAAAGCAACCGTAGAATTCATTTTCATTTTAGAATTCATTTTATCTATGTGTTTGCCCAAGTGTGAACAGTTTGCAGAAATAATTGCTTAACTAAAGTCAATTTCACAATATTATTGAACAAATACTCTTAATAAAAGTCTGTAAATTGGTTGAGAATAACTGATTCGAAGGAACAAAATGAGGGAGACAAATGTCCATGCGCAGTCATAAGTAATTTGAGTTGGTATTGTTTTGGAAGAAGTAGTGCCAGTAAATGTTAATGAACTGATCATACATGGTTGAGAATAAATATTTTCATGTAGTCATCCCACCAGTTGATAAGGGCACTAATCAATTGTTATAAAAGCTGCCAGAATCGTAGTTCATTTTTATAAATTTTTGACGTGCACATTGAGACATTCACAGGGCACGGATGTCGAAAATGACGTTCGGGGCCACATTTTCTCTTTTTTGGTGATGACTGTAAAACTAACGTCGAAGAGGACGTTTGGAGAGACCACTGCACAGTTTAGACAAAAAGGTCTTGCTGTGGACACTGAATGAGTGATCAAACGTGCGAAAAGTCTACATTTAAGTTTGATTGTTAATTAATCTATCAAATAGGATTGGTATGAAAATAAATTTATGTATAAAATTAGGAAAACGAATAAAGTATAGCTTCACCAGTACTAGTCAAAGGCATAACTTTTGGAAAATATGTATAATAGCTAATTTAATTTAATATCGTTTAAAATATATTACCAGATAAGACGTATATTTATGTATGCAGTAGCGAAGTATTATGTACGATTTAAACTAAAAAGTTGTTTTATTATTTTAAATTCTGTTAAATTATTTATATATTTTTTTAAACAGCCGATGATATTATCGTGAATGAATAATTCTATGTCTTATCTAGCACATTTATTGATACATGTTATATTTCAGAAAAAATGATTTAATTCTTGAGAATCTATAAATTATGAGTAAATTAATTAAGAATAGTATTATATATGGTACAAGATTATTGCAAATAGTCCAAAGTTAAATTTGAAAATTGGCACTTATAAAGCGTAATTATAAAACGATAATATTATTGTTTCAAGTTTATTTATGTACGAAACGAAGTTCTGTACAGGGAAGGCGGATGTTGCGGATTAGCATGCGATATATTTGAAATATAAATAACCCTTTTCTTATAATTATAAATGTATTTTAATTGTAAGAACATTTGTAGAATAATATAGAATATATTAGAAAACATTCGAGTATAGTCTATCGAGTGATGTTTTATGTTGAATTAGACAAATGAATAGTGTTGTGAAGAGTTTCGTGAAGCGAATTGGAAGAATGTATCCATTTCCTAATGAAAAATAGTTATGACGACAAGATCTTTTTGATAATATTAAATAATTATTTTAATAATATAATTAATTTAAAATTTTCTCAGACAAGTAGTATTTGAATACTCTCGTTTAGTAAGTTATTATTAGAATAGGTACTGTTTTTTGTATTAATTACAAGATTTTATGACTTGGTAATTCAGGACCTCTCTTTCAGAAAGTATTCTGCTAAGTCACTTAACAGCGGATTTTTTATTAGCTCTCAATGGTATTTTGTTATACAATGAAATAGAGACAAGTTCATAAGCGCAAGGTATGGACTTTACCTCATTTATTGGATTCAGCAATTCGAGGTCATACGAAAACACAAGGAAATGTTCGGGTGCTTGTGATGTAATGAGTGAAACAAGACATTTAAAAGAGAATGTCATCTCTCTATTTGCATAATCTTTCAGACGACTTAAAGGTAAATGTTATAGAAAATAGAACATCTTGAATTGGATCATATTATTTTTTTTTAAATAACTATACGAATTATCTTTATTTACTATGAATGTAAGAAATTCAAATTAAAAAGTTCTTTTACTTGTTTCTCTTACGTTATTACTATTTTAATAAAAATTTCTTTTATAGTTTGACATAATTTTGCTTTCTCGTAAAGGAAGTTTTCTAATGGTAAAAAAAGTTTGCTAAAATATTATAGGAGCATGTTTTTAGACCTTAGGAATCAAAATATAGCTTTTATGAAACATTTATTAACGTATTTCTGTGAGTGTGTGTAATTTAAATCAATTTACTAGAACAAATAATTTGATAATGGAATAATTAATTAAATTTGAGAAATCTAAGTTCGATCGAATGACGTGGCAGCGTTTAGGTAAATGTCTAATATTTAATACATACAAAAAATAGCAAGTTACCAATGTGTTAACCTATATTAACTCCAATGAGGATACATGACCATATCTTTCTCACATATTTTATAAATATATAACATTTTATATTGAAGCATAAATTGTACATATTTATATGCATTCTTAAACATAATAATAAACAATTAACCATAGAAGAAATGATTCGATTCTATATCTGTGCAGACATATTGAGAAAACCGTTGCATCGATTCTTCTCGATATAAAACTAGAATTACGATGTACCAATGAATTATAGAACTAGAGCAAAAAATACCGCGAGTAAAAGATCCGCGGATCGGTTCGTGTTCGGGGTGACGCGTTGCGCTTTTCCGCGACTTGAGCAATTCTCTGTCGAACTTGCGGCACTATGCTCACTCGCCTCTCTCTTACTATTTCTCTTTCTTTCTCTCTCTCTCTCTCTCTCACTCTTTCTCTCTTTCTCCCTCTCTCTTCTCTTGCAAATGACGATTCCCGAAAAATACTGAAAGAAGCTAAGGAAAACGCCGGCCGATCGTCCGCTCCTGCAGCCGATATTTACTCACTTCTTCTTCTTCTTCTTCTTCGTCTTCTTCTTCTTCCGAGTTGTACTCGATGTCATGGCTCAATTCCAAATCGATTCGCCAAAAAAGAGCGAAGGAGAAGTAGCCGTAGACTGATACCGAGAAAGAGAGACGGAGAGAGATAGAAAGATAGAGGAAGAGAGAGAGAGAGAGAGAGAGAGAGAGAGAGACCGAGAGAGAGAGGAGAGAGAGACATGAAGGTAGAAGTGGGGGAGGTCAATGAGAACGAAAGAGTTGAAGCCGCAGAATTCAAGTCTCGAGGGTCGGATCCGGTAATGGCCACGATTCGCCTTCGCTCGTTCACTCACTTCCCAATCTTGACTGCGGGAAACCCGCTCGGAAAGAAAAGCGCTTGCGCGCGCACGGTAGAGGGAAAGAGAACTAAACGAGAATAGAAAAAAGCGAGTCGTCGGAGAGAACGCAGAAAAAAGCATGAGAGAAAGAAAGGGTAGAGGGGCTGATATATACAGGCAACGAGAGAGAAGAGAAGAAGTATATTGAAGTAGTGGAGGAAGAAGAAGAAGACGGCGAAGAAGCGAAGAGGCAATGTGTAGACGAGGGTAACGGAGCTTGCTCCTCCTGGTAATGGCACCGGAAACTACACTTACCTCGAGTTCCGGCGCTTTGAGCTTTTCCACGCGTGTAGACTTCTTCTCTCTCTCTATCTCTCTCTCTCTATCTCTCTCTCTCTCTCTCTCTCTCATTCTATCCGCTAGCAGCTATACATATATTCTTCTCTCTCTCCCTCTCTCGCTTACTCTCTCTATCTCTCTCTCTCGCTCACTCTTCCTGTGTCTCGCCATCGACTTTGCGCAAACCTTCCATTTGCTCCTCTCGCTACATCCGATGTTCATGAATCGTCTCTTTCTCTCTCCTCTCTTGTTCTCGAGACGAGAGCACAAGCGAGGAGTGAGAGAGAGAGAGAGAGAGAGAGAGAGAGAGAGAGAGAGAGTGAAAATAAGGCAGAAGCATCGAAGAAACGATATGGACGTCGTCGGCGGGGCGCGACGTCGTTTTCCGGCATGGCTCGGCGCGAGCCGAGCTATACATGTAAGTACAGCGTGCACTACTTTTACTGGGGCGGGGGCTTCTGCGGGCCGATAGGGCAACGGAGAGAAAGTGCGCTTTTTAGTGCTTTACCTCCTTCATCAGAGTTTTTAATCGAGCCGCCCACTTTCTCGAACGGCTTTCGCTTTAGCTGCGAGAAGTTGTGTAGCCGTGATGGTGTGGCTGTATATATAGCGCTGAGGCCGAGATGCCCGCAAGGGTGAGATCGGTCGAAGAAAAAGAGAAGCGGAAGCGCTTCGGGGTTGCAGCACCGCACCGAGCGAGAATGAGAGTTGATTTTGGAGCGGAGCATGAGGTGAGGGGGGGGGGAGTTCTGCGCTTACTTTGATGCCCTCCGTCCGCTATTGCGCTTTGGTTTTTTAGCGTGAAAGGTTTGGCTTAAGTTGGTATTATAGAGAGAATTAACCGCTTGGGGGTATTACATTGTAGAATTTAAAAAAAATGATTGTTTCTATTATACTAACTGCCTAGCTTTCCTCGTCACGTGGTACTAGTTGACTTAGAAGTGCTCTCAAAATAAATGGATGTATTTAACAAACAAGTTTTGCTTGAAAGTGAAAGCAGTACACTCTGGCAAACACGTTACAATGGGTAGTAAAGGGTTAAATGCGAAAAAGTGTAATTGTCCAATTTAAAATTGTGTTACCGTAAGAAGAAACAATGCGCATGAGGGATGCTGCACATTTTTTACTTAAAAAATAATTTTGTTTAATTCCTTATAATGGTACCTTGTATACAAACACTCATATTAACTTATTACTATTGGAAGTTTAAATTTACCGTGCGACCTCTGGCGGGTACACAAATGTGAGCCATTTTTCATACATATAGCTATATTTTCCCACGTTAAAATACAAAACATGGCGCAAATAGGTGTATCTTTTCACTAGCGCTGCCGCGGTGGTAGTTTTCTTCCCCGATACGGCTAGTTATTACATTAGTCTTATACATGAGCAGTGATGGGCCAATTGCATATTTAATTACTTCAAAATATTTCTAGCCCTTTTGTATTTAAAACACAAGTATTTCAAATATAAGTATTTTAAAAATATTATATATATTATATATAATATATATTATATTATATTATATATAATATATATTATATTATATTATATATAATATATATTATATATATATATATATATATATATATATATATATATATATATATATATATATATATATCGTGTTTTGGGCTTCGATAACTATTGAGATATGTTATTTGAACCATTAGCTCTAATACCTCATAAGTTCTTTAGCAAAAAAATGTACTCTCTGAATTTTAATTAAAGAAGTTCTAACTATTTAAAAATTGGCTACTTTACCAACAGGTAAAGTGGCCACCTATCAGTTCTTATGGTAAAATCGTATAGTAAGTGCTTCAAAAAGTCAAGACTAGCCTAGCAGACTCTTCCAATAAACGTAAAAAAAGTTGTAATTTTCGCATCAAAAAAAAACTCTACGACAAAAATTAGCACATGCATCCTAAAGTACGTAAAAACAATTTGATTTTTTTTGCTCATATCACGTCGACAAAAGTAGTTTCTTTACATTTTGGGTGTAAACATGTCACTATCTTATAATGAGAGAGCACTAGCAGCGGGGTCACTGCGCCTCTCAACATCTATTGTCACAATACATATACTGTAGGAGTTTCTGTGCCCCAGAATATCGTTTACAGCGAGATCTCGTGAAGGTGGCCACATTACCTGCATGGCCACATTACCTGCACCCACCTTACGTGTATTTTAAGTACAAGTATTTAAAATGTTAATTGAAATACTTGTATTCTAAATACAGGTATTTTAACCAACATTTTAAATACTTGTATTTTAAATACTTGTATTTTAATTAACAATTTAAATACTTGTATTTTAATTAACAATTTAAATATAAGTATTTTAATTAATACTTCAAATATTTCTATCTTAAGTATTTGAGAAAATTCTTAAAATACTTGCATTTTTCATAAAAGTATTTAAAATATAAAAGTAAATTAATTTATCGCATTCCTGCGTTCTCTTTTTTGTGATTTTGACATTTTTATTTTACGGAAGGTAATTAGATATTTTCCTCTAATTTAAATGGTCTCAGTAATTTACTCAGGTAATACATACCAGAATTATTGCAGAAGCAAAATTTATTCAGTCTAGATTATTTAGCTAAGTAAAAACGACGTTATTGATCGCCGCGAACAATTTATTGATAAGTTAAGATGCCGACGTTTCAGACGGTTTTATCCCACCCCTTTTCAAGGCTAAAATTAATAGTATAACAATTTATGGAAAATTTACATGTGTCAATTTTTTCTCCTTCAGCTGCAGAAATGCACAAATAAACTTACCAAGTAAAACTTAATAAAATATATTGTTAACGTTAAAATCTGCATAAAAATGTACCTAAGCAAATTGTTAAAAGAATAAAAATAGATGATACGCTTCTAAAACTTTTTATTATTTACTATTGCACTGTAAACTACTTTCGATGTCTCTTAAACATTCAAGTTTGAATTTTGGAGGGCGACAGGCGTCAAAATATATAGCACATTATAAAAGCGTTTCACTAGAGTGCAACTGAGGCCTGAGAACGGAAAAGGGCATATAGCGCGAGTTCGCCGTTTTATAATATTTTGGATATCGCCGTAAATTCAAATTTAATACTTGATACCGTAAAATGTGATTCCTTAGGTCAATGGGATCTTTTGGGCCACGAGTCTAAATAAAACTTTAATTGACTCTAGAATTGGTACAAATCATTTATTTTTCTGTAATATACTACTATCGGTCATATTAATGCATATTTATATCTGCCATATATTTGAGGGTCTCTTAAAAGACATGTTATTTAATCGTAAATCTGTACCTCGGAAAATTTAATATGGCAAAGTATATGAGGAATTCCACAAGAACTCTACACTTAGGCGGTTCAAAAAATAATAAAAATATAAGTATTTCTTCTCATTCTATAGGTCATATAATATATGTGAAAAATATCCAACACGCAAAACAGACTATGTAATTTTTTGAAATCATACATCAATTTCTGTTATGGGAATTTAACATGAGAATTATGGACTAAAAACGGTAATCATTGATATAACAATTACTTGGCTTTTGTGGCTGCAAACAATTTTTTCACGCAATAAAATATAAAGTAGAGAAAAAAAGCTTTATTTGAATTAACATTTTAAATACTTGTATTTGAAATACAAGTAAGATGCGTGCAGGTAATGTGGCCATGCAGGTAATGTGACCACCTACACGAGATCTCGCTGAAAACGATATTCTGGGGCACCGTAACTCCTACAGTATATGTATTGTGACAATAGATGTTCAGAGGTGCGGTGACTCCGCTACTAGCGCCTTTCAATTACAAGATAGTGTCACGTTTACGCACTAAAGATCAAAACTCTGATTTCTTAGCAGTGCATGAATGTAAAGAAACTACTTTTGTCGGCATGATATGAGCGATAAAAAATCATATGATATATAACATTGTAGCTTTTTTTATGTACCTTAGGACTCATCAATAAATCACCTACCTAAATCAGCTAATTATACAATACGTGTACTATAGTTTCAAAATATAATATACTAGTTATGTTATTTACCTTAAAACGAAACATTCTATTTAAAGAAATGAAAAATTGACTTTTATAAAAACGTCACTATGAAATATTTTCATTTTTGTCTTAAAATGTTGGTAACTTTTTAGTAAAAGTCTCAGCCGTTGGATTGCTACAGCTTAAATAATATGCCAAACATATTGTGTACTGTATCTAAATGTTTACAAAAGGATAAGCCAGGACCACGCTTGGAGAGCGCAAAGCAAACTTTATCGCGCTGGTTTTTCTGGTGCGAAAATGAATACACCCGCTACGGCGACTTTCCCATAAGTAAAGTATTTTAAAATAATATTCTAAAATACAGTATTCTAAAATAGTATTCTAAAATACAGCATTTTAAAATAGTATTCTAAAATACTGTATTTTAAATAATAGTACATTGTGCAACTAGGGGGGAAAATAGGCATTTTTAAGCGAGGATGATGATGAGCCTTCGGCGCCCTCGACTTCCACTCGTGCTCAATCATCATCCTAGTCTGAAAAAGCCCTTTCCACCCGTGTTATACACCGTGTTCTTCTTTAACTAGTATGTGAATAGGGCCTTTTTCATGCATGCAAAGGGAATTGGGAAATGGGCATTTCGAGTCATCCACCAGATCTATGCAATATAAAGAATTTATTATTTTTAAATTTTGAATATTTCCAAAATTTTGAATTTTCTCAAATAATTTTGAATTTTCTCCAAAATTTTGATTTTTTTCAAAAATTTTGAATTTTTTCAAAAATTTGGAATTTTTTCAAAAATTTGGAATTTTTTCAAAAATTTGGAATTTTTTCAAAAATTTGGAATTTTTTCAAAAATTTGGAATTTTTTCAAAAATTTGGAATTTTTTCAAAAATTTGGAATTTTTTCAAAAATTTTGAATTTTTTCAAAAATTTTGAATTTTTTCAAAAATTTTGAATTTATTAAAAAATTTTGAATTTTTTCAAAAATTTTGAATTTTTTCCATAATTTTGAATTTTCTGTAAATTTTTGAATTTTTTCCATAATTTTGAGTTTAATTTTTGGAAAATATAAAATTTTGACATAATTTTCCGAGATTTTCAGGAGCGGGAGGGAATCATTTCCTCCCGCTCCGGCAAAGACGCTCGGAATGCCCAGTTTTCCATTGGTTATGCCAGCATGGAAATAGGTCTTCTTCACACATGTGTTGAGAAAATTTATTTTTCTTAACACGTGCATGTAATAGGCCCTTTTTCGTGCATCTAAAGGGAATGGCAAGATGGGCATTTCGAGCGTGTTTGACAAAACTGTGAAGTAATGAATCCATTACTGCCCTAGGGCAATAATATCCATTACTACACAGGTTGAAAACTAATAACAAAATTTTAAAAATTGCTTAAATTGTCAAAATTTGATACGTTTCAAAAATTTTGGAAAATTTCAAAAATCAAGTGGCGCGGAAGCGCCACGACGGCGAGTTTGAGAAGCAGACGAAGCCTCAGCGCCCGCGTTACTATTTACTTCTATATTGGTGTTCGGATTTTTCTTTATACGATATCAAGTACTTATTACTATTATTACCAAGTTATTTCGACTTAATAGCATGTTTTCGTGCTAAACTATCATTTCCAACAAAAATATTAGCCGAAAAGTTATTGTATGTCATAATAAACGAGTATGTAATTCTCAATTGCTGAAAGTATATCAACTTTCTTTCTCCAGCCCGAAAAGTAAAAGGACCGTGAAGTTAGCCGCAACAAATATATAAGTGAAAGGACCGTTAAGTTGGCCGCACATACGGCTGGGTATTGCCAACGATGGTATTGCCACTAATATAGACCTATATAGAAGAACGATTCTTATGGAGCGGTTGGTTCTCAAAAGCGGTAGTTGAATAGTCTCCGCGAAAAGGCGCCAGCCGTTATTTTCCTATGGTGCTGTCTCTCTCGCACCTGCGCGCCGTTCCGGTTTTAAATTTTCTAGAGCTTACGGGCGGACTTTATTCTTGCGCTTCAATTATGATATTAATAAAAATGTTTAGAGTTAAGATTTGATAATTTTGAAAGCATACATAAATTTTTATGTATTTAAATGACTTGGGTACAAATTAACTGAAAGTAATAATAAATTAGTATTACAGTTTCGATAAATCTAAGATAATAAATAAATAAATAAATAAATAAATAAATAAATAAACAAACAAACAAACAAACAAACAAACAAACAAACAAACAAACAAACAAACAAACAAACAAACAAACAAACAAACAAACAAACAAACAAACAAACAAACAAACAAACAAACAAACAAACAAACAAACAAACAAACAAACAAACAAACAAACAAACAAACAAACAAACAAACAAACAAACAAACAAACAAACAAACAAACAAACAAACAAACAAACAAACAAACAAACAAACAAACAAACAAACAAACAAACAAACAAACAAACAAACAAACAAACAAACAAACAAACAAACAAACAAACAAACAAACAAACAAACAAACAAACAAACAAACAAACAAACAAACAAACAAACAAACAAACAAACAAACAAACAAACAAACAAACAAACAAACAAACAAACAAACAAACAAACAAACAAACAAACAAACAAACAAACAAACAAACAAACAAACAAACAAACAAACAAACAAACAAACAAACAAACAAACAAACAAACAAACAAACAAACAAACAAACAAACAAACAAACAAACAAACAAACAAACAAACAAACAAACAAACAAACAAACAAACAAACAAACAAACAAACAAACAAACAAACAAACAAACAAACAAACAAACAAACAAACAAACAAACAAACAAACAAACAAACAAACAAACAAACAAACAAACAAACAAACAAACAAACAAACAAACAAACAAACAAACAAACAAACAAACAAACAAACAAACAAACAAACAAACAAACAAACAAACAAACAAACAAACAAACAAACAAACAAACAAACAAACAAACAAACAAACAAACAAACAAACAAACAAACAAACAAACAAACAAACAAACAAACAAACAAATAAATAAATAAATAAATAAATAAATAAATAAAATTCATTTTTATATCATATTTAATTTTTATATTGCTTTTTGTTATTAAATAATTTTTTCTGTCATAATTTTCAGAAGAATATAGGTATTTACTTGATTTAAAAATGATTAATTAACAGTTTTCTAAGTAACACGCGAATTATACAAAATTTTCCTTATATTCTTCAAATTAACTTTTTGTTGTGCTTAATGTATGGTATAAGAATTTATTATTTAATTAAAATTGAAGTTTGTTCTATAAGCCATGTCTTGAGCACATAATTATAGGTTATCTACATTAAGTATCTTTATTTTTAATTCGAAAGAATAAACAAATATATCTATTTAAAAGAAATCATGTATACTTTCAAATTGTACAATATATTCTATATATTTGCAGTACCCAGATTAAAATTTTTTTGAAAAATGTGTATTTAAAATTCAAAGTCGTGATACCTACTTCCACTAAAATAGCTTTAAACTAATTGTTAGATATTTAAAGAAATGTACATATTTCTTACATATTTAAAGTATTAAAAAACTTGAAGCTAATATTTTGTTATTATTTCACAAGAGTAATTCTAAAGTTATTGTTAGATATATCAATCAAAAGAAAATTACGCCTACTTTATGAAAATGTATATATTTTTTGCAAATTCAAAGTATAAAATGACCATAACAATTGCAAAAATAAAGAAATTTTTTTTGCAAAAATAACTTAATAGTTATCGTTGACACATATTATTGACAAGTTTAACGTATAAAATGACAACAAAAATTGTTTCAATTTTTATAAATTTTACTAAATTATTATTTTTATTAAAGTAAAGTAAAAGTGAAGTACGTAAAATTTGTAAAATTTTGTAAGATTTGTAAAAATTTGTAACATTTGTAAAAATTTGTAAAAATATGTAAAAATTTGGAAAAATATGTAAAAATTTGGAAAAATTTAGAAAAAGTTGGAAAATTTGGAAAAAATTGGAAAAATTTGGAAAATTGTGGAAAATTGTGGAAAATTGTGGAAAATTATGGAAAATTGTGGAAAATTATGGAAAATTTGGTAAAATTTGGTAAAATTTGGAAATTGTGGAAAATTGTGGAAAATTATGGAAAATTGTGGAAAATTGTGGAAAATTATGGAAAAATTTGGAAATTTTGGAAAAATTTGGAAATTTTGGAAATTTCGGAAAAATTTGGAAATTTCGGAAAAATTTGGAAATTTTGGAAAAATTTGGAAATTTTGGAAAAATTTGGAAATTTTGGAAAAATTTGGAAATTTTGGAAAAATTTGGAAATTTTGGAAAAATTTGGAAATTTTGGAAAAATTTGGAAATTTTGGAAAAATTTGGAAATTTTGGAAAAATTTGGAAATTTTGGAAAAATTTGGAAATTTTGGAAAAATTTGGAAATTTTGGAAAAATTTGGAAATTTTGGAAAAATTTGGAAATTTTGGAAAAATTTGGAAATTTTGGAAAAATTTGGAAATTTTGGAAAAATTTGGAAATTTTGGAAAAATTTGGAAATTTCGGAAAAATTTGGAAATGTAAATTCGGAAAAATTTGTAAATATTCGTTGTAAATATAGTTGAATTTTTTCTGTTTTTTTCTGATTAACAAATAATTGTAAATGATGAGAGATAGGATTAAAAGGGATACATATAATAATAATAGTAAACAGAAACAAAATAATTCAAATTTTCAAATCAAATAAACTATTTATTAAATATTACAACTGTAAATATACTATTTTAAATAATCACCATAACTATAATAATAGACTATAAAAAACTTTTCATTTCACTAATCTGTTTGAACAGCTTTATTTTTCACTTCACTCTTATGAAATTCAAAGGAACTACATAATCCATTTAGTGTAACATTACAATTATTAAAAATTAATGTTTTATTGGAGGTCTCATCTGGCAAACCGAATACATAAAGTCCAAAATCTGGATCATAAAAGATAGGTCTTCCCTGGTAGAAAATTATCTAGTTTTATCGAGGCCCTCGATTATTCCCATGGCAAGCTAGATAGATCTACATAGTTCTAGATTAATTTTCCACCAGGGTTGATACGCTGGATTTCATTTGTGCAGTTAGCGTAGACTCCTTAGTTACTTTCTGTTGTTCGACTCGATGAATGATAACTGGGGATGAAACTCTATCTGTCGAAGTGTCCATACTCTTTGTTGCTTTCTGTTGTTCGACTTGATGAACGATGACTGGGGATGAAACTCTACGTGTCGAAGTGTCCATACTATTCGAGTCCTCCGGGTAGACTTGATTAGTTTTGTCTGCAAATGGAAATCTAATTTGACTGTTCTCAACAAGATCTGCTTGTTGAATCTGTTTTGAAGTAGATGAAGTGTTGAGATCAATAATTGATCCTTGATTTGAACTCATGTGATTATCCATGATTTTCGAAGTAGTTGGAATATTATTGCTTTTATTGATCTTGATTTCACTACTTATCTGTTGATAAATTTTCTTTTTATTATTCATGGAATCAGCAATGTATCCGTAAGCCACTGCTCCAGACTTCCATCCACCATGTCTTTGTAGAGTAGTTAGGTCTGCACCCGCATCAACTAATAATGTTGCAGAAGTTCTACGGAAACTGTGACCGGTGAAGGAATTGGCTTCAGGCAAATGAAGATAATTTGCAATATTCTTGGGCATGCTACCAAATGTATTAATGCCAATTGGTTGGTTAGTACAGCATCCTTGTGAGTATCATAAAAAAAACCTGTCTAGTGTACAGGATGCAGGTCTCAGTTGCATATATTTTTGACAAATAGAATACAGTTGACCGGTGATTGTGAAAGATCTTGGAACCTTATTTTTGGTCTTTAAGATCTTGATAAAAAGTGTATCTTCTAAATGGGTGATGTCGTTGACTGTCAAATTTACAAATTCCACCCTCCTAAGCGCACCAGCTATTCCAATGATAAGAGCCACCTATAAAATATTATTGAAAATTAATATACTATATACAAATTCATAATACCTTGTGCGTACAAATTTTACTCACTTTTTCACATAAATAGCCACGCCGGTGTTCCGGGTTCGAATCATAGTCTCTTCCGCTTGATACAAGCACATCTGTAAAAATTCATGTGCTTTATTTAAAAACTCATTGCAGACGCCCGTCGTCGATTAACATCATATCAGAGCAAAAATGTGGCACCATAAAGAAAAACTTATCTCATGATATCCGTAGCAAGGGAAAAAAACGGTTTTCACATTCTCTTCCTCGTAAACATAATAGTGTAAAAGCAGTTCCCAAGACCTCAGTGTGAAGATGCTAAAGGTATCATAGAAGCGAGAGAGGGTCGAAAAGATCAATTAAGTGGGCTTTTGCGAAAGAACGGAAGCTCCTGCTCACTGCTGTATACCTCTCTTAGCCATGAGTAACAGTGAGCGAGCGTGCGCGAGAGCCAGAAAGAGAGAGAAAGAGGGAGGGCGGTGCATCGGCGTTAATTGTGGGAGCCATGCGCGGAACGCTTTGTGTGTGCCGATACACCGCAGGCCGCGTGCGCTCGGTGAGTTCACGGCTGTGGGTTAATGATTGCAATTGCCCTGGACCGTTCGCCAACGGCGACGGCTCACCCGTTCTCCTGAATAATGTCCGTAGCGGTCTCTCTGCCCCCTCCGTTCCTCTGGAACAGAACGAGGAAGAGAGAGAGAAAGAGAGAGAGAGAGAGAGAGAGGGAGGGAGGAAGAGAGAGAGAGAGAGAGAGAGAGAGAGAGAGAGAGAGGGAAATAGGGAGAGAGGAAGCGATAGAGAAAGAGGCCGGATTTCAATTTAATTTACCGCTAGACTGCCGTTCGATTCTCTGTTTGCAGAAAAGTAATTACGGAATAACGTCGGAAGAGATGCGAGAGTGCAATGGCACTAATATATAAGCCACAAACATTCCGGCGCTTCATTCGATATCGAGCCCACGCAAAGAACTAGAGAGAGAAAGATGAGAAGGGTAGAAGAGAGGGATTTTGCGTCTTTCCTATTTTTCATAGACTTTGTTTTTTTTGTTGAGGTACTGTACCGTAGGTGCATCATTTTTATAGAGGAAGCTTTCCTTTTTGTTTTTATCATTCATTGTTCGATGAGACAATAAATTATAAGGTTCCTTTGATTAAAAATCAGTATTTTTAATTATTTTTCACAAAACTTTGTATATTATAGATGATGCAAAGCAATTCATAACTTTAATTAAATATCATAGAATGAATATGAAAATAGTTAACAGTTCTGGTTTACTTTCGCTCTTTTTAGATTCATTTCAGATTACCGTTGATTTAGTTACGGACCTATTTCAAGTTCAAACGCGTGAATAGTAACATTTATAAAAAAGTTATAAAAGATTGGACGATGAAGCCGGCCTACAATTAGAATAATATTTAGCATTAATTTAACCCTTTAGTGACGCAGGAGTCCTGGAGGACCCACAAAATTATTTTCGTTTCCTTAACATTTCTACGAAAAGCTTAAAATTATGCAAACTAAATATATCGATCAGATCAATCTGGACCATTTCCGATCTCGTAATGAGGACCTGAATCATTTTATACTACACAAAACTCGAGAAAACTAAAATAATTGAGAAAAATAAAAATTATTGCAGAAATCTACTAATTAAAGGCAAAAACAAATTTCTACATGATTATCTAAAGCTATTTTCAATTTTTTAAGGGTTTCGGCCTTATCGGGTTAATAGAAAATCACTTCAGGTATACTTCGGATAAATTCCAATTTATTGGTCAACCATTTTCTAGTTAGAATAGAGAGTAACAATTATGTTTGAAGTAATTAATAAAAGTGTAAATCAATATAAACAATATAAACACTAAAAGTAGAAAAAAAATATTTTCAGTTTTAAAACATTACTTTGTATGCTGCATAAGAAACTTCTTACATCGATAAACATATTAGCAACTTGAAATAAAGTCGTTTATTAAGATTAATATTATTTTGCTAATTTAAAATAATACCAGTTCACTTTATCTCGTGCCTTTTAGCAAAGGCAAAGTGAACTAGAGGATAGAATAAGATACTTTTAAAATATTATACTAGTTTTTTAACAAGAATAGATAAAAGCGTTAATTTACATAATAGTAAAACTAAAGAAACATCTTAAAACCTTTAAAATATTGTAAAATACGAAACAGATTAATATGGAGATTATGTTGGTCCATTTTGGTATAAATACAGAATGAGTTGCAACAAAGGCTTTGTATACTACGTAAACACTTACCTTCATCAATATTTTGTTAAATTTTTCATCTGATAAATTAGTGTTATCGTATTTTTTTCAAATCACTTTACCCCATTTCAACTTTACCCGACATGTTGGTTCTAAAATGTTTGTTTAAAAAAGAAAAATCTCTTTCATAGCTCTGCATTCTTAGCAATAGTAAGTAAAACGCATTTGAAGTAATTGAAAAAAAATCTAGCAATAAAACTGATTACAAACATCTTGAATCGTTATAACGAAGTCGATAAACCAACTTTCTTTTAAGGTTGAAAAATACATTTTTTTTTATTTCGTTAAATATTACGTTTTATGTAGTGGAACTTTTTAATTATCAACCTTGCATAATTATCTTTCATTAAAATTAAAATTAGATATAAATAATAATTTGTTGTAGAATTAATAATTCACTTTACTCGTGTGTTCACTTTACCCCAGTTTCTCATAATATAATATATAGAAATGCAATTTAATTTTCTTAAAATTATTTATTCTTCTATACATTTGAAAGAAATGACAAAAATTTAATATTTTTAAACTTTGTTATTTTTAATTATTATAAGCACTTGAACTAATATTTATCTATACATTAATATACATTTATGTAGGGGAGAACGGGGTAATGCCGGTCACTGGCTAATTTCGGACACCCTTATTTACAATAATCTAAACATTTCTAGGTAATCATTTGAATATTATATACGCAACATAAAATGCAATTAATCTATTGTTCAAACAACCTTCTATTCAGTTTTATTAAGGAATTATACAATATCAAAGTATAGGCCTACATTTTTTATAAGAAATCTGGTCTATAAAATAAGCTTTTATGCATATTATTTGTTACTTTATGCAGTTATTTTTTGCAACTTTATTAATTTGAACGGATCATATGAAAGTTCATATAATTGATTTAAAGAAATTTTTCACCTATAAAAGTAACTTTCTAATAGAGATCGGAATTGTACTAATCCGGTCAAAATTCTTTTTTTTATTTCGACGTCTAGCTTCGATATCTTAAAGTTTGATATAAGAAATATTTAAAGTCAGTGGTTTGAACTAACATAATAATTATTTAAAGTTAAAAAATGCAATTTGAAAGTGGAAATAACAAGCACGTGTGCTTAGGTGACCGACAATATTCCATCCTCCCTCATATATGTATATCACATGTACCCTTTATATGTGCTTTTAACATACAGCCTTAACCATATTATTAGAATTTACGTGCATAGTGTTGCATATCGCGAATAAGTTTCGCTTACAAATTTTCGCGACCATGTAAACGATATTGCACTGTTGTTTTGTTCGTTGTTTTCATAATTCTCACCATTGGGCAATGCGCTAATTTACTTGTCATTTGCATTATTCGCGGTGACAAATTTATCAATCGATGACGATAAATCATCTGGTTTCGAGTTCTTTGATTATATTCAATTATCCATGTTTCAAAAAGGTTCTAATTTTTCATCGATCAAGATCAGTAGATGCATGTTAAAATTAATCATTTCGATTTTTTATATTCATATACGAAAATTTTTATTTATTTTATATTACAATATTGATCTAAATATTTTTCGTAATTATATAAATATTACAGTGCATGAAAAATGTTTCTGAATGTTGATGCTATAGAAATAAGTATAATATATACAAATTTTCACAGTAAAATAAAAAAAATTAATCTGTTAAACATAAATTATACATTTATTTGTGTTAATTTCCTGATTCTTATTTGATTGTTTTAAGAGTAGCTTTATACATAGAAGGATGAAGCATACGAACGCTAAATGTAAGCACCGTGGGTTCCAACATCAACTCGATCTTATATAGAAAGCTGTAGTCTTCTTAATTTTCTAAATTGTAGATTATAACAACTTGTATTTACTTGTATAAAAGACCTCTCCTTTCAACTATGTTATAAAATGTACATTTTACCCTTATGTTATTTCTTTGTATATCCTGTGAGTTTGTTTGTAATTACCGTGGCCTTTCTTATTTTTATATATCTTTGTTAAACTGCGTGTTTTAAAGCTTTTAATACACTAATTTAAATACTCTCATTCCCTGGTACAAAATAGACCAACCGAGATGGCCTGTTCGTCAACGGTTCGCCAATGACGTTGGCCAATACTTACTGCTGAAATTGACCAACGGTTCGCCAACGACTGCTCTATTAGTGATTCTAAAATTTTATTTTCAAATTATAAATTGAATCATTCAATGTACGACACTAAATGTATATTTTACAATAAACCACTGAATGATAAAAATAATAGCGCATATGCTGTTATGAAGTTGTAAAATATGATTAAATTTTTATTTAAAGTAGGGTTACGGTTACGAATAGTTCAATGTATATGTGTATATAGTGTCTACCCACGCTTCTCGCGCAAACTAAGAGCGCGTCTTGAGTTGCGGAGCATGCAAATATCTCTCGCAACTACTGGTTTTGGTATAATTTTTTACTATCATATTATACTATAGAAATGATAAAAAATATTTTTTATTTTATACTTAATACTTAATTATAATAGTAAATTATAATGTATTACCCTAGTGGAAATGGTTTTAATGTCAAAAGTTTGGCACACATATGACAAATTTTGGCACACTTTTGGAAAACTTTGGCAGATTTCGGCAAACTTAAGTAACTCAGACATACTTTGGCATACAAGATTTTTTCCACTAGGGTAGTAAACTAAATCATCTATTTACTACACCTAACCTCAAATTTGAATTAAGTGTACATATATTTAAATGTGAATTTTTTAAGTAAACTATATAATTATGCTCATATAATGACTTTTTATTGATTGCATAATATACCATAACACTTTATATAGCTTGTTTAAGCAGAATTTAGTGCTTTTTGCCGTTTTCAAATTTTCAGCATTCGTTGGCCAACGATGGGCGGAAAAGCGTTTCAAAATAAGTGGGTTCGTTGGCGAATGGTTGGTGAAACTATTGGCCAACCTTAGTAAAATTGGCCAACGATTGGCGAATCGTTGGTGAACGTTTCTACCAGGGTTTGTCAGAATTAGGAATCAGCTTTAGGAATCTAAGTAATATATCGGTAGGAAGAGTATCATTGCATGCACGAAAAGAGGAACTCACCACGAGAAACAGTGCAGGAACCATCTTTTACCATGCTGAGTGAGCGCGCACGACGCATTGGGCGCACTCACATAACAGGTTTGGTGAGTGTGCGCCAGAAAATACAGTGTACGCGTAGCGTTTTTCAGCATGATCGGTGCTACGATCTATGGTGCAGCCTATGTATCATATTATACATTAGTTTCTTTTGTGTGCAATGATTTAGTACGGTTTGCTCGTATGTATCCCGAAACGCGCTTCTTGGCTAAACAGTTACTCACGCGACAATATATCGATCGTTCTAGAATGATAGTGAGGAAATATTTCATATTAGTTGGTGCAATAAAGGGTTACAGAGTAGAATACAAAAGTAGTCCAAATATAGTTGATTTATATAGCCAAGGAGAATCAGAGTCACAGACCAAATTATACAGTAAAAATATCACCGTGATTACGTAAGAAACATTATATTTTGAATAACCCCCCATATATAAATTCAAAAGAAAGTTATTATTATTATTATTATTATTATTATTATTATGGTTTTGAGATGGCTCATTGAGTCCTTCAGATGCATGGTTTCCCTTGTCGTCCCTTCTTTACGGGTTAGTTACTAGTAGTCACCGCGTCTCAGGAAGAAAATATACTGGGGGCGGCACTGGCTCTTATATCTACTGCTTTCAGAATGTAAGCTCCCAGAAAACGGCACCTACTTCCGGAAAGTGCTGGGCAGCTCCATAGGAGGTACTCTGAGCACTCCAATTTTAGGCAGCAATAGCGACAATCTGGACTATCTTCCATACCCATCTTGTGTCCATGTGAGCGCACGTTACCATGGCCCGTCAGTATTTCCTCTATAGTTCTTGCTTTTTTCTTACTTAGACCAAGGATAACTTTCGTCCAGACTTTTGTAGTTTCGGGAGAGATGAAGGCCTTTATTTTTCTACATCATGCCTCATTTTTCCACACCCGCCGATGCTCTCTTGCTATCCACCTCGTGATTTCATATTTCACGAGGCTGGGCAGATATCTACAGCAGGTTCTGGGCCAATGAAGCTTTCCTTGGCTTCAATTTCAGCAAGGTCGTCCGTTATCAGGTTTCTCTTGATACCGTTGTGTCCAGGGATCCACAACAGCATAACGTTGGTGATGTTAGCTAAATTATTGAGGGCTTCATAGCATTCCCACACTAACCTAGATTTTGTCGTAAAACTGTTGAGTGCTTGTAGAGCGTTCTTGATATCCGAGCAGATATAAACCTGCTTGCTCGAGACGGCTTCTGCAACCATCTCAGCACCACGTGTTACTGCTACCAATTCGGATTGGAATACGGTGGCATACTGACCCATGAGAACGATAGCGCCCTTGCCATTCCTCACACAGTATATGCCTGCCCCAGCATCGACCGAGCTTTTGGATCCGTCCGTACACCACAGATTTTCCCATTCGACATGCTGCTTTTGCCTGCAGTCCAGTCTTGCTTAGAATCCAGGTAGACTCTATATTTCTTTTCAAAGAGAAAGTGTGTGTACATGGTGTCCAAGGTCATTCTAAAGACGTCTTTTCCGCCCAATCCCTTCCAATAACCAATATGTCTTGTTACTCGATCAAAGTATTCAAATAATTATATGAAACATACTATCAGTCACTTTATATTGTCACGTATTATGTGTGACATATGCCTACTTAGCCAAAATGCAACTTGAGGCCATATGAAGACTAAAATGCAAGAAAAAGCTAGTGCGGCCATGGCGCAGTAGATAGAGCGTCTGCTTTCGGTTTGTAAAGTCCCAGGATTCAACCACGAGTATAAGAGGACGTGCACCTTTTTACTATCAAAATACGAGAATAAATCAAAGTCAATGAAGCTAATAATGAATATGGACCTCTCTTATCGTGAAAAAATGTATCAAATTAGTCGCCAAAAGGACAAGCTCGACAAATACTCGAACAATCGTAAAATAAAAACAAGCATTCATCCAAACAAAAATTAAAAATACCTCTACATCTAGCTCCAAGAATAGAGCCCCCGATATCACTTGAACTTGGCAAATATTTATGAAACCCAATAGCGAAATAGATACATGATGCAGCGCAGTGCGCGGCATGTCCCATTATCATCAAGTGGATCAGCTCGAATGCGTTCATCGCCGCGATTGATCGATCTCACCCCCCATCAGCACCGTACATATACCCACACCTATAGCTGCGTACGTGCTCTTGCAGCTCCATGTCGCCTCGATGATTGTCAGCGGTATTAGCAAAAATTAAAAGCTCGCGATCGGCAAACTCAGCTGGTAGAGGGCGAAAAAAGAATGCGTGGGGCCGATCCGTAATCCAAAAAATAACCTATCATTCTTGTCGGACGGTAATCCGCTCGAGCGTGCGTCGCGCGCTATACCGACAACGATGAGCCCCCGAGAACATTATACACCTTGTTTGCACGTGCGAGTGCGCGTGCACATACGCTTGTGTTACATGTTTGTGTGTGGGTGGGTGTGCGTATGTGGGTATATATGAGATAGGCAATCGAGCCGTCAACGTGAAAATTGAAAATAAAGTGTACGCCTGGCGGGCGATTGTATGTATCATTCTGTTTCTATTTTCCTGCCTCTCTCTTTCTCTTCCCCTTTCACTTGGCTTTTATTTTTTTTTATTTTTGAGTATCTCTTAATTTGTACGGTTCTGTACATGTGGTATTCTAATTAGATACTAATAATTATGCAACAATATTAATTATTGATTATATATAAAGATTCAGTAGCAAATAATATCAATATTTTTTAGTAGTGGGATTAGTGAGTACTAACAATATACTGCAGAACTGTAAAGTAAATGTAATTCATCAATTAATATTTTGTACATTGCTTTAAATTTAATTATGATGATATTGTTGTATTTATCGAAATAGAAATTTATAATTAAAGGCAGAAATTTTTGTGAATAATTTTAATTTTTGTGACCTGTGACCTTCAATATTTGCTAATTTCATTATTGATAAATTACCATATATATACGAGTCATTCCAAACAAAGTTTAAAAATCCGTGCGCACTCGAGTCTTCGTTACTTGCCGCCAATTTTTATATAAAAGTACCTATGAAAAGAAGCTTTCAAAATAAATTTTCAGCCCCTAAAGTCGACTGTGTGACCCAGTAGAGTGTGTGTTTCAAACATGACCAAAAACCGGCTATTTTCAAGAAATTCTAGAGAGCTCCCATTTTGATCAATTTGAACGCACTAAAATAGTATTACTTCGTGTTTTGACAAACTTTAAGAAAAAAAATACTATACCACCATGGTAGCTCAAGGGGCTACCTCTATAGAGATGAATGTAAAGCCGATTTTAGGTAATCAAGACGGATTTAGGTCTCCACATTTCAAATTTTTCATCTTGAAAAGACCTTTATGCCCATCTGATCGAAAATGACCACTTTTTTCCCTGAAAAGCGAGACTAATATTACACTTTTTTCCCGCAAATGCAGGGAAAAAGTGACTTCATTAGAAACTACTCCAAATTCCTCTATATCATCAAGTTCTACCAATAACCCCGATTTTCGATTGCCTTTTAACAATATTGTCTTTTAACAGTTCATTAGTCCCGCTTTGCAAGTCAAAAAGTGGCCACAATTGAGATGGACATAAAGTACTATTATATGTAACTCGAGAAAAAAGTCGATTTTTCCCTCGGGTGATACTGATACTCACCCGCGGAGAAATTATTCGACTTTTTGCCCTTCTTACATAATATACTATTAATTCCTTTTTGGTACGTTCAAACCCGTTTTGCTCGATTAAAAATTGCAAAAAAATGTAGGTGGCAGGCGCATTTTTTTAAGATATTCTCAAGAGTAATATCCCCAGTAGGCTCAATCCACTGTACAACTCAATTTTTTGTAAAATTATAATATACAGTGTAAATTTTAAAAATTTTCGATGCAAAATAACGTAGAATGACGTTAAATACCTATGGTATAATTTGGGCCAAAATAACGTATAAAAAGGAAGATATGGAGCGAGCCTCGATTCTTTCCCATAAAATAACGTGGACTAGCGTAACTAACGTAAAGTACGTGAAAATCTCATAATTAACGTAAAGATGATGAAAGATTCTAAAACAAGGCCAAAATAACGTAGAACAAAAGAGATATGGCAACTAGCTTTTCACGGAAAATCGACATGTTGAAAAGTTGGTTATCACGCGACAAAATAAGAATCAGAAGCGTTGGAGTCCTATCGAGGTATTGCTATTAACGACTTAAAATTCACATTAATCGTTTATGAGGATTTAAAAAAATATAGAAAATGAAAAGTGTTAAAAATGACGCAAAATTTCTACTCACTAAATGTGTTATTTACGTAAGTAGTAGGCAGACTCTTATATAATAGTCTCTATAAATTAAATTGTTATTGTTTATAAAAATTCAATCACCTAATGTAAAGTTATTTTCTAATAGCAAATATGAATGGGGTAATTTCCGATAACAAAATGAAAAGAAATGTTTTTTATTAGTATTTGTAGCATATAGGACACTGTGAAATTTAAAAATATATCTAATAACTTAATAAATATTTGGTACATTAGCTATTAGGTATGTTAAAATTAATTATGTTGTTATTGAAGTGTTCACAGTGAAGTGAAACGAAAATTCTAAATTGATGACAGAAATTTCAGTAAGTAGTTTGAATAACAAAAACTAAAAACCATAAATATTTTTCAATTTCACCATCAATAAGTAATTACCATTTGCAATCGACTTCCTCGTTCAATAACCAATGCGCAATCAAAACATCCAAACCGAAAATTCGCTTCAAACCAATCCCCACCCCCTCCAAAACCAATCATATCCCATCCTTCACGAATAAAAATTTTATATTATCATCCCGCAACGTCGCATCATCAGGTCTCGTTTGTTTTGTAAATTCTCTCGGCGCTTTCATTCCTATACATCTCTCGCTCCGCGCGGGCGCGCGCGCGGGAGGCGTATAGTTGCGGCCTCATATCCGCGCACTTCCGCATCCTCTCTCATCCCCCTCTCGCTCCTCCATCCGTTCGCCGGCTGCTTTGCTTGGCTTTTCTCGCGCGCGCTCGCGTTATTCGTCTATCCTCTCTCGGGCGGGCCCCGCGTACGCGTGCATGTGTGTGCGCGTGTGTGTGTATGTGTGTGCGGGCCTCTGCCTTTAACCTCGGCTCGTCCGAAACTCCCTGGCTCCATGCCCGACTTCCTCTCTCGCTCTTTCTCCTACCTAGCTCTCTCTCTCTCTCTCTCTCTCTCTCTCTCTCTCTCTCTCCCTCTCGCAGGCTGCCATCCGTCTTTCTCACTCTCCGCGGCGCTCGCTCGGCTGCTGCCTGCCTGCCTGCCTGCCTCGTTCGCCTAGGTAGCTAGCTCGCTCGCTCGCTCGCTCGCTCTCGGGATATAATACGATTCGAAATTAAACTTCCAAGGCACGCCCGGCATCCGAATAATGCGCGAGCGGCTGCCTAAAACAGTAAAGATATTACGTATTATTACAACGTGCCACTGCGCGCCGCCACGCCAACGGCAAGCTTGTGTGCGGTGCATGTGTGTATGTATATGGTGCAAAGAGGTCCGGGTGGTGTGCAAGAAGAAGCTCGAAGATTCCTCCTTTAGTGCACGCGACGCGCGCGAGTCTCGCTTTACACTTCTGCAGCATGGCACGAGCTGCAGCTCTGCCGTGGGTGTATTTTGGGTTTATCGTGCCTTTCGACAAGTGAAACTACGCTGTACCACGAGATTTGTTTGCCGCGAGTTCAGGGTGTATAATATCAGCCGTTGCTCCGCGTGAATGATTGAAGAGGTGCAGCGTCAGGTGGTTTAGGTTTCTGTTGGTTTTTGCACGGTTGTTTGCGGTTTTTCGCTGAAGTCAAGTGTCACTTGCATCAGTTTAAAAAATATAAAAGCTCCAAAAACATATTGAAACATTCATCTTATAATAACTGATCCCGATAATATGAATGGGTAGCAGTCCTAAAAATATGCATAAGTTTAAAAATATTCGTGTACCAAAAATGTAAATGAACTCGTTCCGTATATAAGTTAATAAAAAATAATTCTGATACAACGTTAAAGATATTATTTATTTGAATCTATATGTTTTATCTCACACAAAATAAAAGCTATATGTACTTATAAGAATTAAAGATATATGAATCGTTTATTGTTAAAGTAACGTATATGACAAAATATTGGTCTTTAGAGATATAACCAAACCAAATATGATTTTCACGATTAAGGATTTTACAGCGTATTTCTCTAATAAAAGTGCAATGTAATTAAAATGTATTTTTAAAGATCCATTATATTGATTTAAACATATTTATTATTAATGTTGTGCACTTATGCTATTGTAACAATGTACACTTCAAAAAAAGAATAAACCAATAACCTAATAACCCAAGAATCCATAACCTTACAACCTTTCTTGGGTTTTTTTGACGCGATGTACGCTTTACCATCTTTGTAAAAATAACAAAAACAAATCTGTCATATGCAAACTAACCCTCTTTTTAGGCTGTTTTTTTTAGCAAAATCAATTTTGATATATTATACGCTGTGACCTTTACATGACGCGCTATTTAGCTTGGCATGGGATTGACATTAATGTTGGACAATTCAGCATACATTATATGGGGAATTTGTTAAAAATTGAGATAACAACAGAAATAAAGATTGTTTTCCAATTATTCACAGTATGAATCTGTATAGGTGCAGCATTAATCTGATGTATACAGAGACACAAGAAAATCGTTTTAAGTTGACTAAATTAGTTTATTTTCAATGTCTTTTGAGTTTAGGTTATCTGTATTGATAATATAATATAGTAATACATTTACGAGCAAACATTTTTGCCACTTTTCATCACCATGGGCGCTGGGATAACTTCGTTTATCCCCTCCAAGCAAACGCTCATAGCGAATAATTACAAATAGTGCGCAATATTTGCAATTTTGAATGGGCAACGCGTATTTATGACTTCTTCAATGCAATTTAAATAAAGTGTCCACGTATTACTTTTGTATTAATATTTTCCGTGATATTTTGAATAAACAAAAAAATGTTGTGAAATGTTGGCGACCTGTTATCATTTCAGTAAATTTGCAACTCCGGCCCAGAAACGTTTGCCAGTATCTCTTGAAAATTTAATTTGATAATCTTTACACCATTGCGAAGGGCAGTAAGCCGTTTTTTTTTAAATCAAAGACTTTTTATACAGATCTGCATTATGAACTACTCTATTTTAAATAATTATTGGAGATTAAAAAAACTATTTGAAAAAATAGGCTTACTATGACCTTCGCATTAGTATAAGCATTATGTGGCTAAATGTCAATCAATTCCGTTATTTGCAGTCAGAAATCTGTTCTGAATATTTTGAAGTAGTAAGCCGCATGCGTACGGGACCCTTTCACATCTCCTTAATGAATTATAATGCAGTATACAATTTTAAATATATGTATACAAATAGGAAGAATAGATCTTATTTTCGGGCGAATAATAAATCCTTGACTCATTGAGTTGTAACATTGGTTTTTATGCTTATATCTAGGTATTTCATGTAGCAGAATCTCCTGTAAAGAAAAGTGGCTGTTAAAATTTTGTTTTGCTTTATGGATGTCGAACAAATATAGAATATAGCGCAGCAAGAAAGTTTTTTCACTTCTATTCTACTTTTTTTTCTTGTTTCATTTGCAGTACATTATTTGAACAAACGGCCATTCAATAGATCCGTACATTCGATTGTTTCATAGTATTAAGGATTAAAAAAATCATTTTTTCTTGTTCATCTGAAACTGCTCATTACCATTATTACCTAAGAAACAATGAATAAAGCAAACAACAATGCTGCACGAAACAATTTTAATAAGCGGCATTCCAACGATTCTGAAAGCAAACGAAAGAAGAAGAGAATAAAATCGGCAGCACGTATAATCCTGCGCGAGTGGCAAACGCAAAAATTCAATCACCCTCGGGGACTTTTCATTCTGCATTCCCAAACGATCCGCAAAGTTCCAAGTACGCGCAGACTTGCGCAAGAATCCTCGCTCTTCTCCCCCCGGCTTCCCCGACCCCGCGAGATGCGCGCGTGTAGCGAGGGATGATTTGTAAGTTACTCGCTCTTACACTCATCGCGCGAGGTGAGTTCGCGGGGAGCGCGCGCGCGCAGGAAAGGTTAATCTGTTTTCTTTGCAACTTATCTCGACAATGGCGTCGTTCATAGACGTGCTCTCTCTCCCTTCGCGCGCCATGTCATCGATCAACTGTCGAGTCGTGGCACGCGGAACAGTCGGCTGGGCGAGAGAGCAGCACGAGAGAGAAAAGCAGATAGGAAGAGAGGAGGACGAGACGGAAGGGATGGGAGGAGGGGAGATACTCGTGGGAATAGAAGATTTCATTAAATGAAAATTTCAAACTGAATTGCATCGCCTTGATCCTCGAAGATGGGAGTCGAAAGAGCGTCGGCTTAGAGTTTATGAAACACAAAGTAGCAGTTGGCCTTTATGTATAATGAAAGCATGATACGCAATTTGTTCTTGGAGTTGTTATTTAACGTAAGTATGAAGTTGTACTACTTACTGAGGATTAAATATTTTTGTAATAAAATTTTATCAGAATAAGGGCATTTCTTCGTAAATTTTTATTCTCTATACGATAAATGTCATGAAAAACTAGTAAATTCGAGATTTCATATAAAAAATGTTAGTTACGACCTTTTACTTATAACATTAGAGCTACACCGTAAGTAAGGAAGTCGCAAAAAACAATACAAATTCACTATTCTACTACTTTTAATACTTCAAAATTATAAATTAAAACACCAATAATTTTATTAAACCATAATCAAATTTCTTTTTATTAAATTATAATTATTGAAAGGTTGAACTATCACTAGTGATCGTATGAACAATAAATATTTATTTATTATCGTGACGTTTAAGCCATCCTGTAGACAAAGTCCAATGGGCCTTTTCAAGCACTAAAATACAACATTTACACACTTATAAGGGGAGACCATGGACTCCGGGTCTTGGATTTTTATGAAACTTTGAGGATCGACTTTTGGACCCTAAAAATGGAGCCCAGTATCCGTAGTCTTATCCCATGATACTTTAAGTCTGAGATAGTGCCAAATAACATTAGCATTGCTCACATAGGCAATGCTAAAAAACAAATATATATATAGATATACTATCACCGTTAATGAAATACGCCGTATCTACCATACAAAGGCCAATGCGATAAAACCAAGAGTATTGGGCTTCGTTTTTAGGTACCAGAAAACGATCCCTAAATTTGCATCAGAATCGGTGATCCGGACTCCGTGGTTCCCTCTTGTTAGTAACGGATTAAAATATTTTCTTAAAAATATGTATAGCATAAACAGTCACATTATTGGTATTTCTTATTAATAAACGGAACTAAAAGTAGGCTTCCTCGTCAATGTAATGCACTCCTTCTTCCTAAATAATTTATAACAATTAATTAGCAATAATACTTTTTTAATAATAAGTAATTACAAATCAAGCTATGGACTCACTTTTTTCTCATCTTAACTATAGTTAAACTCACTGTAGAAACATTGCACAAAACAATACAGAGTTATATAAAATATATACAGAAAAGCTACAACGTCTCTTTTTACAGTCGGAAGGTTAGAGGAATACTGAAATTTTCAGCAAGACATTATCAGGTTGGAGTATCAGTTATACAGTGTATATGATTAAAAAGGTGATTGTTATATATGAGCCGTTTGATCAAAGAACGACCTAAGTCGGATTTGGCTGTTTTGAGAGAAAGCAATTTATAGATTCAGCATTCTATTGTAAATTGTAAAGTATTACTGTATGAAATTTTGTGCATTCATTTTAAAGATATACTATTCAGTAATCATTTTAGACGATAAAATGTGAAATACAAATGAAAAATTTGAATTTTCAGATCTATTAATCACCGTTTGTTCAAAAAATGTATTGCAAATAAAAATAGATAAAACGAAAAGTAGAATGAAAATAAAAAAAAACTTGTTTACTGTGCTATATTCTATATTTGTTCGATACCGTTCAAATTTGCTAAAAAATAAGAACTATTCTACCTTCTTTTATACAGGTTTAAACATTTGTACTTATTTTTAATTATATTATTTATACCGAATGACTAAGTCGTTTTTCCGCCGAACTAGTAAAGAATGTTTTATAATCATTAATATACGAAGAGAAAGTTGGTAATAATAATACACGGAAAGAAGTTTTGTATAGCGGCAGCGCTGCGACCTCCGGATTTTGTGCGAGAGCGACTCGAGTTTTTGGGCGACTGCTGTCCAAAACGATAGGGAGACCGCCAGCTCGTACGTACGCAGCACGAGTTTCGCACGGCTCATGCCCAACTCTTGGGCGGCAGCAGTACGACACGCATGGGCACAGCTCTCTATGTTTTCCGTAGCAGACGCATCGGCTTAGATTACAGACGTACCAAACATCTTTCATGCAGTTAAAACATTTGTAGTAATTTTAATTGGGATATAAAAGAAGAAAAAAAGTGATGTTTACATTGTTATATCGGTAATATATCAGATTTGAAGAGTTATATTAGTTTGGAATTCATTTTAGATGTTCGGGATATCAACAGATAATATTAATTTTAAAATATAAAAAATATATTAGCGTCAAAAATAGTTTATTAAATAGTTTGTAATAAGAAAAGAGAAACAATAACATTATAAATGAAAAGTAAAATGTGATCCCAAATTAAATAAATCAAGTTATGCGCTTTCATTGTCAAATTCCTCCTTCGAAGCTTGAGTCACTATTTGCTACATTTTAGCTGCTCAAAGTTATCTAACTGTAAGAAAAATCTTGTTTTACCCATTATCCATAGTGTTTGTACAATCAATATACAAATAAAAATTTAGATCTAAATTTATATTTATATATTTATATATTTACAAAGAATATTGAAAAGAACCTAAATTTATATTATGAAAACAGATAAAAGCTATTTTTATGTTCAAACGAGGCGTCAAAGAAAACATTCTAATATGGACTTAAATGATAGTGTCTAACCTCAAAATTTAACTCAGGCAGGTACCTTATATCACTTGAAAATTTTTAATTTCAATTTTCACCCTATAAAAAAATAAAGACGAAAAATGTGGCAGTGTCACAGAAATTGAGAGCAGAATTAGTGGGATAAAGCTAAACGAGGGAGTAAAGAAGGAAACTCGCTAGAGAGACGAAGAGCGAAGATTGAGGTATGGGGATTTCGCGTTATTAATAGTGCATCTAGCACTTCCTGCCCGCGCGAGCCCCACGCCGCTCGTGGCACACTGGAACGCACGAGATGGTGCGCGATGAGGGAAAATGAGCGTGAGAGAGAGAGAGAGAGAGAGAGAGAGAGAAAGAGAGAGGGGGAGAGTGCGCCAGTGAATAATGCGCAGGGAGGGCGCGAGCCGAGCTGTAACGAGCATAAACACGGCCACTAATCAGTTTCTTGACGGCGAGATATTCCAGCCGGTACGCGCACGACGCTTGCTTCAACGGAAATTGCCGAAGACGCTCGGCAATATCCGCGCCGACCCTTTTTCCCCTCTCTCTTTCCCGCATGCGTAAGATACTTTTTTTTGTCTGTTTTTACAC